>SNVD02002570.1:0-167325 GCA_013180625.2 Boswellia sacra
TCACAACGATTTTCAAATGCAACATTGTCTACTTCACCACCATGATCACTCCTAATGGACACAATAGGATATCCTTTTTGATTTTGGACTCTTTTTGCAAATTTTGAAAAAGCTTGTATGGCTTCATTTTTAGTTTTCAAGAATAATACCCAAGTGAATCTTGAATAATCATCCACAATAACAAAAACTTAATACTTTCCACCAAGGCTTTGAGTTCTTGATGGTCCAAATAAATCCAAATGAAGTAATTGTAGAGGTTTATTTGTTGAAATAAATTTCTTTTGTTTAAGAGAAGTTCTCACTTGTTTTCCAAATTGACAAGCATCACAAATCTTATCCTTTTCAAATTTTATTTTTGGAAGACCATCAACTAAATCATTTTTAGCAATTTTTTAGATTGTGTCCATGCTAGCATGACCTAACCTTCTATGCCATAACCAAGCATCATGATTAACAATGAAATAATTTTCTACATGATCATTAACATCAATATCAATTGTATAAATATTACCACATCTATTACCAACAAATAATTTCTTATTGTTACTAACATCCTTAATCACACATCTATTAGGCTCAAAAGCAACAAAATACCCCTTATCACACAATTGACTAATGCTAATCAAATCATGTTTCAAACCATGAACAAGCAAAACATCTTTAATAATAGGTGAAGAAGGGTTACCAATATCACCATGTCCGATTACCTTTCCTTTGGCATTATCACCGAATGTCACATATCCTCCTTTATTCATGATTAATCTTGAAAATTTGGAGGCATCTCCGGTCATATGCCTTGAGCATCCACTATCTAAGTACCACTTGTGTTTGCCACTCCTTTGTCTCTACAATCAACATTCAAGAAGTAACTTTTTGGTACCCAAAAGTTCTTGGGTCCTTGGGGGTTAGTTATGGTACTTTTTGAAACCCATATTTGTTTCAAATTAGGATTTCTTTTAATATAGCAAGAATGCACTTTGTGTCCTTTTTTTCCACAATAAGTACATGAATGATTAGGATTATTCCTAGAAGATGCATGGGCAAAATAATTTTTAAAATACTTTTGATTTTTTATGAGTTTTATATCCTAAACCTCTTTTATCAAAAACACAGCTTTGGTTTTGTAACATAGAATTCAAATTTTTTGTGCTTTTTGTAAAACTATCAACAATATTTCTTAAGTCATTATTTTCCTTTTCAAAATAGCATTTTGTTTCTCCAATTTATCAAAATCCTTTTGTTTTAAAATGTCATTTTCAGTTTTTAATAAATGTATTTGACTTTCCAAACTTTCAAAATCTTTTTGCTTTAAAATTTTATTTTCATTTTCTAAAGCTTCATTTATTTCTACCACCTCTTCTAGTTGAGATAACATGATTTTTTACTTCTTTTTGAAAGCATTAATTTTTGAATTTTGCTTATCAACTTGCACATGTAAATTTTGGAATGCTTCAAGTAATTCATCATATGAAAGTTTAGGATCATAGTTATGAATACTTACCTCATCTTCTCTTAAAGCCTGAAGCACATGTGTTTTGCCACTTCGCATCTTCTTCTTCGGTGGAGCTAGTTCACTATCATCCCAATTTGTGGCTTTCATTGCTTTGGATTTCTTGTTTTGACTCTTGAAGTAAGGACAATCCATCTTTACATGTCCCGTTTTCTCATCCTAATTTGTGGCTTTCATTGCTTTGGATTTCTTGTTTTGACTCTTGAAGTAGGACAATCCATCTTTACATGTCCCGTTTTCTTGCACTCATAGCAAATGACTTGATCATTTTTCTTATCTTGCTTTGAGCTTTGCCCTTTGTACTCCCTTCTAAAATTCTTCTTGAATCCTTGGTTTCTTCTAATCATCCTTTTTAGCTTTCTTGTGATGAATGCAAGATCTTCATCGTCTCCTTCATCGTCGGACTCATCATCTTCTTTTGTTGAAGATTTGAAAGCGATATTTTCTTTTTCTTGAAATCTTCTTCATTCTCCTTCAAGGTGAAAGAAGAAAAGAAAAGAAAAATGACAAATTTCATAGTCTGAGAGAACCTAAGTTCTTCTAATGGTAGTTTGGTGAGGTCCTTTGCTTCTTGAATTGCCGTCACCTTTGGCTCCCAAGATTTTGGTATACACCTAAGAATCTTTCTCACCATTTCAACATTAGAATAAGATTTACCAAGAGATTTCAAACTATTAATAATATCCGTAAATCTAGTAAACATTTCAGAAATTGATTCTTCCGATTTCATCTTAAAAAGCTCATAACTATGAACTAGCATACTAATTTTGGATTCTTTAACTTGACTAGTTCCTTCATGAGTTACTTCAAGTGTGTGCCATATTTCTTGTGCCGTAGAACAAGTAGATATTCTATTAACTCATTTCTATCTAGAGCACAATATAACACATTCATAGCTTTAGCATTCAAACTCAATTTCTTTTTATCATCTTCACTAAACTCGTTAGGTTCTTTAAGCATGCATTCCCCATTTTCAATTTTGGTAGGAACAAAAGGTCCTTCCAAAACAATAGACCACAAATCATAATCAAAAGATTTCAAGAAAATACTCATTCTAGTTTTCCAATAAGAGTAATCACTTCCATTAAAAAATGGAGGTCTAGAGATAGAAAGTCCCTCAACATATGAGGTTGGATAAAAAGTTGTCATAGCTCAAAATCGGTTAAGATTTTAAAAAAATGAGCAACCTTGCTCTGATACCACTTGTTGACCCAGGTATGGCAACCCAAGAGGGGGGGTGAATTGGGTTTTTATTTATCAAAACGATTTAGAAAACTTTTCTTGAAAGATCAAAATTAGTTCACTCTTTCTTTGAAAATAAAGGTGAAGAAGATGAAATTAGAATTTATCAAAGATGCAATCAAAAGAATAATAATGATGAACAATCACAAGTGCAAGTAAATGTAAAGAGGAAAGGGATAGAGAGAGTGCAAACTCAATTTACGTGGTTCGGCAAACCTTGCCTACGTCCACGGGCTCCTAGCTCCACGAGCTAAGCTTTCCACTAAGTTGTAGAAATCTTTACAACTTGCTTGATGAACAACCTCACCAAGACTTTTTCTTCCAACTCTTGATAACACCACACCAAGAGTTCTTCTTGATGAACAACCTCACCAAGGCAACTTCCTTCAACCCTTGATAACACCACACCAAGAGTTCTTCTTGATGAACAACCTCACCAAGGCAACTTCCTTCAACTCTTGATAACAACAACAAGAGTTCTCTCAAGGATAACTATTATCCTTTACAATAATATCTGACTCTCACCACAATACAAGAACAAAGATAATTTTTACAACAAAAGTATAACTCTCTTCAAAGAGTAGATAAATAATATAAAAGCTCTCTAGACTTGATATTTCTCTTGCTTTTTGCTTGATAAATGCTTCTCTTGCACTTACTTTGAATGCATGCATGGGAGAATGGCTCCTTTTATAGGCAAATCAGGATGAACTTAATCAAGTGAAGACACCAACTCCAAATTTTCTGCCCACCATAAAAACCGTAATCTTGTCTTCCATTTTTTTCAATGTTCTGTTTGAAATTTGAAAATCTGCAAAACATAAAAGATTTGAAAATTTGAATAAGCTTTCCAACTCATTAAGAATCAAGTCATTGGAATATCTGTAGCTCAAGATATGGCCAAAACACCATTTGGTGTCATGTGACTTGATTTTTCTTTCTTGTGTCAGTCCACCAAATTGAATGATAATTATGTCAGCATTCCGTTTGAAATTTGAATTTCTTCAAAACATGAAAGATCTGCATATTTGAATAGTCTTTCCAAAACATTAAGAATAAAAGCATTTGGATATCTCTATCTTAAGATATGGCCAAAACACCATTCGGTGCTCATGTGAGTTGATTTTTCTTCTTTGTGTCAGTCCACCGAATTACATGTCAATTATGTCGGCCTTCTGTTTGAAATTTGAATTTTTTCAAAACATATGAAATGTTCTTCATTAAGTCATATTTCTAATGCCAAAGAATCAAGTCATTTTGATTTTTCTAGCTCAAGATATGTCCAAAGGAGTATTCGGTGCTCATGTCAGCTGCTTCCATTTGTCTTTCAACTTGCATGATGATTTGGACAACCTTGCACTTGAAATTTGAATTTCATTAAAACATATGAAATGTTATAAATTGAGTAAGCTTTCAAAGGCTCAAGAATCACATCATTTGGATATTTGTAGAGATATATATGACCAATTGATTGAACATTGCTCATGTGTCACATTCCTTGAGTCAATCCTTGTTCTTAAACTTTGGTGCCTTTAACATGTAGTCTTCTCCTTAGCTTCAACACTTCATTTTAATAAGCCTCTTCTTGATTTTAAAATTATTTCAATGATCTTACTCTTACACATAAATAAACATGTTAGTAAATCTTAATTAATCAATGTGTATTGTTATCATCAAAATTATCATGTAGCCTTAGGGCTAACAAGGAAGAGGTTAATCAACTTACACCTAACAAAGAAAAGACCGAATCCTCACTTATGCATCATGCAAAGGAATTTAACCAAAATTTTGATATTAATGAATTTTTCGAGCATGATGAAAATGAGGAAGCTAATAGGACAAAAATAACGTGGAAGACTATATCCAAAATGAGAATTTTTCAACTCCTTTGGAAACCGGGTTAACTAGTTCTTTTGAACCAAGTATGCAACTAGTGCCCATTGCTTCTAAAGAATTTTCATTGCTTGATTTTGTACAGGTGAAGAAGATTAA
Source organism: Boswellia sacra (assembly GCA_013180625.2). Lineage (NCBI taxonomy): Eukaryota > Viridiplantae > Streptophyta > Magnoliopsida > Sapindales > Burseraceae > Boswellia > Boswellia sacra. The sequence continues at coordinate 4,745 of SNVD02002570.1, forward strand.
AAGTTGGGAGTCATGGTTCGAAAAAAGGCAGGAAGAAACATCCACACTCAATAATGCATGCTTTAAGGACAAACAAGCTCAGACAGTGGTAATCTCTTTCATTCTCACAAATAAAGGAAAAAGAAAGGTACCACCTCAATGGCATATTTTTGACCCTCAATGGCATAAAAATCACTTTCGAAGAGATTCCTCTTTTTGCATTTCTTTATAATGATTGATCAATTTTTATCCATCTATGCCATATTTTCATTTTTATTTTTATTCTTGATTTTTGCTATCATTTCTAGTTTGTTTTTATTTTATTTTGTGTGCGTTTATTTTAGTTGTGTGTTTTTATTTTATTTCCCGGTCAAGTGGCGGATACGGTACTCCGTGACTATTTAAAGTCGGTTTTTCAGTTCCCTAAAAACTGTTGCTCACCTTGCATCCATTTTCTTTTCTTCTCTCTCATTTTCTTCACATGGATACCATTCTCTCAAAATTGCACAAACATTTTCCTCTCTTCCTCAAAATGATTTGCTTAAAATTTATAAAGCTCGTGCAGAAAGACTAAGGTTGTTGATGCGTAAGGGTATTCCTACTGATTTAAGATGGTTAATTGAAGCCAAGGTTCGATTCTCTTGTGAGTTTTCAAATAATCTTGTTTCCCATATGCCAGGTTTGGGAAAAAGCTCTTATGCTAAAAAGCGAAGAGTAAAAAGGTTACAAGTTTGTCACAAATGTGCAAGATGGATTTGTAACCAGCGTTGCCGCTCATTGGGATATTTGTCTAACAATCGAGAAGATAAGCTACAGTTCATCAAGGATGGACTGAGTAAGGAGTCCTTGGATGATATACGAACGACTCTTGAGACGCATTCTTGTGGACTTGTGCAGCGTGAAATTTTTAACTTGTGGACACAATTCCGAGATGAGCAGGAACGCTATAGTCTTGGGAATCTGACTCAAAACGACCCTGTTTGCCAGTTTATAAGAAAACTGAATGGGAAGCATATCCCCAACTCATAGAAGGTGTTTAAGCCATTTCTGGACGTAAAACCAGAGGAAGATGTGAGCCACAGTCACAACTACCTGTACATATGAATGCATGCCATCATTTTTGAATTTTAATACCTTACAGCTGTTATTTTTGAATTTGTATCTTTTGTTTAACTTATGGTGTCTTATTTCATCATCTTTTGAATTTTTATGCATTATTGTCAAATTTTTCAACAAACAACCGTGCTACCTAGATAGATATCATCATTAGCATACCATTTTGCACTCCATAAATACCACATCTCTTATTCTCTTCTTCACACATAGTTAGAGAGTTGCATAGACATGGAGGGAACTTTAAAACGTCGAATCCAAAGGATATGTGTATTCTGTGGATCTCGACCAGGTAAAAGTGAAGAGTTTGTCGAGGCAGCAAATTATCTTGGTATATTACTAGCTGAAAGAAAGATTCATGTGGTTTATGGGGGAGGTAGCCTCGGGTTGATGGGTTGTGTGGCAAGAGCTGCACGTGCAGGAGGTAGTCAAGTTTTAGGAGTTATTCCTAAAGCTTTGGCTATAGAAAGCATTGTTGGAAAAACAGTTGGGAAGGAGTTACAAGTCTCCTCTATGCATGAACGCATGACACATATGCTCATCAATTCAGATGCCTTTATTGCTTTACCAGGTGGCTTTGGTACTTTTGAAGAAAATTTTCAAATTGCCTCTTGGGCCCAACTGAACCTCCATCAAAAACTCATAGGTTTGTTGAATGTTAACAATTTCTTTGATCCTTTAATAAGTTTTGTTGATGCAGCTGTAGAACAAAATTTTATCCCACATTGGGTGAGACAGATCCTTGTTTCTACCACTTCTGCTGGTGAGTTACTTGACAAATTGCAAGAAGTTGAGTATGAACCTGACCCAGCTAGTACTCAAATTAATTGGGCAGGAGGGCAAAACAAAAAGTGCAAATGGGATCTGAATCTCCGTTTCTAATTTTTTTGTCTTTTATTTTATTTTATTTTTAGCATGTTATTTTATGAGTCTTTCAGGTCATCTCTCTTGAATAACAGAAGCTTCAGGTAATGTCTCCTATACTTTATCTCTCTACATTTAAACATTGAGGACAATGTTTCATTTGGTTGGGGGGGAAGGATAGTAGACATAAGTGTGTCTTGAATTTTCTTTTTTCTTGCAAAAAAAAAAAAGCGAGTTAGTAATTAGATTCAGAGTGCGGTGTAAGGAGCTCAAATCCTCTTGAGACGCATTCTGGGTCAGGAATGGCAGAGTAGGGAGGACCAGTTTGAACTCTTGAAACCCATTCTAACCAATTTGTCATTTTATTTTGATCTTGTGCATCATTTATCTAACTTGATATTATTTAGTCTTGATTTTTGAATTTTATAACAAGGAGGTCTTATTCATTTCACTTTGAATTATTCAAATCTATGAACTCTCACAACCTTATCATTTAAAAATTGTGTGCTTATGTACTCATTAAGCAAGTATTCATGAAGACGTTACAATGTTTAAAAAGAGCTGTAAACATGAGGCAAAATTTACACATCCTGAAAAACTATTTAGTCTACGCGCGAAAAAGAGAAGTAAAACTAAAATTTTAAGTTATTTTAATCTCCAAAATGCAGCGTCCAATGTTGTAAATTTCACAAATATGCATAGCGTTTAAAAAATACTATAAAATCAATTATATTTTCAAATACACAACGTCTATTTTTCACACGCTATAATTAGTGAGGGAAAGGTGTTGGCTGGTTTGCTTACAGCATTCAAACTAAAAACACTGTAAATGAATGTTATAAAAGGCAATGTTTCTTCTAGTGGGTCCCTCAACATCAATGTGAGTCAACCATCACTTTATGGCATCATTCTAATCATAACATATTCATGGTATATTCATACATTGATTCACATTAATTAATTGAAATTCTATACAAAGCCATTATCTAGAATCATGGTACTTTGGCATAGATTTGATAATTCTATCATGGTAATTCTACCTATTGCTATTCTAGCATTATTCATATCAATTTATAGTGAATCATGGCATTTCTAGCCTAATTCAATCAATCAAAATCAAACAAAGCTATTCTAGCTCAATCAAAGCATTGAAAGGCAATTAAGGTAATTCACACCAATTCTATGCTATTTCTTAGCATACTCCAAAGCAATCATAAGTTCTCCCAGCATGATTATAATCATGTGCTCCTAAGCATGATTCTAGACATGTGCTCCTAAGCATGTTTCTAAGCATTCACGAAGAAAATAAGCCCTTGACATGATTCTAATAAAGAAAGGAAAGCAAACTTACCTCGATATTTCTTATCCATCTCGCAAAACAAACAAGGGTTAGGACAATTCATAATAACCCCTTAACATGCTCCTAAGCATAAAAATAAATCCCAAACATGTAATTCTAAGTAAGACAAATGAATTATAAAAGTGGAGGGAGAAGAGAGAACTGCTCTCAGGACGTACCATTTTCGGGTTTAGAGTAATATTAGACACTAGAGAAAATATTAGACTAGAAAGGACTTCTCATAATTCTCACAAGTGTGTCTTAAAGGAGCAGAGAGAGATTTTTGGATGTTCAGAAAGTGAAAAGGGAGGCTATTTATATGGAAGAGGAGTTGAGTCGAAAAGGAAAGAAGAAAAAAAAGAAGGTTTCGTAAAAAATTTTCTAAGAATACGTGACCAACAGCTAGCCTGCTATTGGTAGACCGCCAGCCAGCTATTACATACCAGACCTTTTTATTTTGCAACTTTTCAGTGCAATCCCTTCTAACCTTTATCTGTTCGATATCGTATAACCTTTTGAGTTAAACTCTAATTTGCAATCAATCAATTTCTATGAAAACTAAACATCTGTAGCTTCACAACAATATATGGGTCATCACTGGATTCCTCCTGGATTGATTTATGTGATTTTTTTAAATCATATGTCAGTTTTTGATACTCTTGTCAGTTTCTTCTAACCCTTCTCCCTTTAGCTTCCAAGGGTATTTTGATCATTTCCATTACTTGACATTCATCTTCATTTTGTCATTGAGCGTCAAAAATCAAATTTCTACAACTTGCCTCCTACTTTGGAGAAGTTTGTGAGACACAAAAATTGACAAAGTACTCTCGCTTCTTCTTTCCTTTTCTTATCTTGACGTCCTGGCCTTTATTCGTATTCTATCTGACTTCTCATCATCTTTTTTCCTTTTTCATTCCCACAAAAAGGTTTGCCCACTGAAGGGCTAGTGTGCTCACTAAAGGCCTAGCATGCCCACTATGGGGCTGATGTGCCCCTTCAAGGGCTGATGTGCATCCATCTAATGCATCTAATACACTTTTCTAGTGTAGACAGTTCCATACTTATGATATACAATGTGCACTCTTCTACTGCAGACAAATGCATCCTTCTAATACATAAACTGCATCCTTATGATGCTAAAGTAAAACACTCTTAGGGTTTCTAACACTTTTCAACGCACCTACTTCTTAGGGTTTGTTAGCACACTTTAGTGCACCTACTTCTTCGGGTTTGTTAGCACTCTTTAGTGCACTTATTCTAAGGGCTTTAAACACTCTTAAGTGCACCTACTTCTTAGGGTTTTCAACATTCTTTAGTGTGCCTCCTCTTAGGGCTTGTGCCTATTCTAAGGGCTTAAAACACTCTTACGTGCCCCTACTTACTAGGGGTTTCAACACTTTTTAGTGCACCTTTTCTTAGGGCTTGTGTATATTCTAAGAGTTAAAACACTCTTAAGTGCACCTACTTTCTAGGGTTTATTCTAATGCATGCCCATCAGGAAAATGTTTATTATGCACTACTTCGCGGTCTTTAGACCTTTTCATTCTCTTGCCCTTGGCTTAGTATTTTTCTCTAATATCTTTAGACATTTGCATCCATTGGGTTCATGTCCTTCTTTTGAGTATTCTTCATTCTATTCTTGATTTCTTCAGTCCATTGGGGGGAAATTCTTGATTCACTATGCTTGAACATTCTTTATTCTTGATGTCTTCAGATTTGCATTGTAGGACCCTCTACTGGGGAATTCTTCTCTTGTTGCTAATTCTTTGACTCACTGGGGATCTCTCCATTGTCCTTGCAAATTTGTGCAAAATATCAAATGTCTCTTCATGATTTAAAATCAATTCAAAATTTACGTCATTCGGCTTGTTCTTCAACGATCCCTTTTCTAGTTTATGGAGAAATTCTTCTGTATAATTCCAGTCGAAGTTTCTATCGACTAATGTTACTCTTCTTTCTCTGTGAGTTGCTAAGCTATTGCCATGGTTGGGTGCTTGTCACCGATTTGTTCAAAAATTCCTTCTGTCTTAAGGACAATGTAGATATTTTCTTCTCTTTTATTTCTTTCTTTTCTTCTTCTCTCTCTTCTTTTCTTTTTCCCTTTCTTCTCTCTCTCTCTCTTCTTTTCTTTTTCCCTTTCTTCTCTCTCTCTCTCTCTCTTTTTCTTTCTTTCTTTTATGTTTTTGCCCCTCATTAAAAGGACAGCCAGCCGGTTGTTGACCAATAGCCGCCTAACGATCTGACTATCGGTTGATGGTCAGCCAATAGTCACCTAGTGGTATGGCTGTCGGTCGGTGGTGAAGGGTTTATATAAGGACCTTTGACCTTCCTCCACTTCATTCACGCGTTGTTCCTTCGTTTCTAATCCGATTTGCATTTAGTTTTATCCTACATGCTTGTCTCGACCTCCTATTTCCAATGGCAGGTCATCTAGCCTGTCTTAGCTTAAATGAGAGATATTCGGTTTGGACATTGACGTTGAAGGGTCTCCCGAAAGGTCAAAAGGTGCCTACTGTCTATGATGTGGATTCACACACAATCATATAGGTATGCATTCTTCTTCATTCTTCAATTTTTCCATTTTCTACGAATTTTCTTGGCATGTACTCATTTAGAGACTTGTATTTCTTGCCTTAGGACTCCCATAAGAACAAGATGTGTAGGTCATTTTTCGGAGCCCACACTCGGTTTTTAGAAATAGAGATTAATGTCGTTAGAAACAAGATTGCTGATATGAGCTTCTATGAGTTTACTACTTGTCTTCCACATACTCCTTGATACACTGATCGTTAAGCACTAGCTGCTCGATGTGAGAGATGGATGGACACGACCCACACTTTCCATCTTCCATTTAGTGTGATGTCTATCATTCCATTCGACATGGCTGCTTTGACTGACTTTCCATGTGATGGGGAGGTCATACCTATTGATGATTGTATCATAGATTCCAGTGATTAGTAAGATTTGTTTCACTAGCTTATTGGGTGTGATGTGAAGATTATGAACAATGTCGTGATTCAATATACTAGATTGTATGAATAAGTCGAACACTACCTTCCTGACTCTACTTCCTGCCTTTTGAGATCTCGATCAATTGAGGACTTCTGATTGGGCCTGTGTTGCTTTTAGTTGGCCATATTTCGATTTAGACCGTGCTTGTCAAGGTGTTACTGCTATTATCGATTTTGCTTCACTTCATAAGGTAATTTCTTTCCTCTTCTACACCTTCGTGTTTTGTTTATATGAATTTGATTTTTGATTTTGTCATGTTCATAATAGATGTGGGCCTATAAGTTGGGTGTAATGCCTTCCCCACTTCATGCTTGTTAGGATTTTTCTTTTCCAGGGATGAAGAGGTGGGTTGCACGCCGTGTAGAGCTCGATCGATCTCATGAGTTGGACTTCTTTAGTGATTTCATCCATACAATGGCAAAGGACAAAGTAAAGGGTATTTCAGTCTGTGTTTCATATACATCAAAATCTCACATTATTTCTGTTCTTTACAGATTCATTCTTACTGGTAGAGACCTTCAGAGGGCTAGTCGGCTGCTATGAGAGTTGGCTCCCCATTCGTTTACTATTGCATCCTTCTCCTTTGCTAATAGCATGATGTAGTATTTGGGCAACTACGTCTGGGATTGGTTCAAAGGCCTAGAGCATCGTCTGATTCCTTTGACTCTAGCAATTCTGATGATAGACACAACTGACTTGGATATGGAGCCAAATGCGTTAGATTACACGACTGTGATTCACGTGAGTGAGATTGAGTTCCCAGTGATGGCAATTTTTTATGTTGAGTCAACTTGAGCCATATTGCTCTATATTAGGTCAAGTTACTGATGAGACTCCTCATCCATTTGCTAGTTCCAGCCGTGCTGCTAGCTCTTCCACCCGTCATGGGAAGAGATCTAGGGTTTCTTCTTTAGGTACTAGCACATTTGCCTCTTTTGTTGCTATTACTGAACAGCCACGTCTGTCTCCAGCCCCCATAGTTGCTCCAGCTATTCAAGCCAATCATGTGATTAATGACCTCCAGGCCTACCTTAGCAATATAGTCTTCACATGGGATGCTAGTGGACAGATTAGCAATCATATGACCATTGAGGATCTGACCATGGTCATTCCTTTCATTCCTCATGATTCCATTCTCGTAAGTCTTCTAGCTATTTATTCCTTTAGTTTCATGTTATTCTTCAAATGTTTGTAAAAAATAAAATGCAATACAATACAATACAAGTACCACAATCTTCCATGGAATGTGTATTCTGGATGTAAGCTACTTCCCATGGTTTTGTCTTATAGTGTCTCACAAGTATCAAGTAAAACATTACTCTGTGCTTCATTTATGCATGATTTCCTATCTTACAAGTTTTTCTAGCTACATGCTTTTTGCTTGGATTAGACAAGTCATCAAGAGAACGCTCATTTGGAGCGAGAGATCAAGCACCTTCAGGCCCAAGTTGCTACCGTCTCTGTTGATAATGAGGATAATGGTGATGATGAGTGAGGACTATCACCATTGGCTTCTTTCATGCTGATTTCTTTCCTTTCTTTCAATTAGCTTCCTATATGAACTTTGCATCACAACATTCATGTTGTATAACCAAAGCAATCAATTGTATGATCAAATTCCAAAGTCCTAGTGAAAATTTTCTATCTCTAGTTTCGTGCACTGCTTCTCACACTGTGCATATTTACATCCAAATTTGTTCAACTTTATTTCATGTCAATATTTTTTCAATCTCGAAGAAAATTACAAAATCTGGGAACCACATACTAAAAACTGCTCGTTAATACACATCTCGAAAATAAAAAATGCATAAAAGAAAGAATTGAAGGGCTTTTTGTCCTAACGACTGTAGGCCGACTATCATGCAACTGTTGGCCCACTGCTTGACAACCAGCTGATAGTCTTTTGATTGCCTATCGGTGATCCTTCCTCCTCTTGCTTTTTTTTACTTCGTTCTTTCACTATTTAAGCTGCTTTTCTCTATTGTTTTCTTCAAACCTTTCAATATTTTCCTCCCTTGTTTCTTGAGTTTCTTTTGCTCTTTTTGACACCACCTCTTCATGCTTTTCAACAAGTTTGAGGCCTCTCTCAAGACCCTCCAGCCTCTCTTGAAGCTTCTAAAGGATGATGATTGGAGATGACTCGAATCAAGCGGTGTCCACAATTTGAAGTTCCTTCGACATGTGAAGCTTGGCATTCCTTTTCTTAAGAAATGCACGACCTTCTAGTGTCCTCATGATCATGCCTTTTGCTTCAATGGGCAAGAGTTATGCCCCTTGTATGAGGAATTCTCTGCTATACTCTATTATCATTCGTCCAGTTCTGAGAACATCATTCTACCTACTGTCGAGACACCATCGATGTCTGATCTTGTCAACTTCTTCAACTTTTGATTTCTACCATGGGCATTCACACTGGAGGTGGTAGGGTGACATTGTCTTCTATCATCCTTTTACTTGAGATGATGGATAAGACCTCGTTCGATTAGCTTTGCCTTCTTCAGTTCGGCCTCTTTGCATAGTTTCTACTGGTTTCACTAGATAGTCCCGGGGATCTATATCTTGTGACCATCATTCCTTAGATGCTACCTAGTTTCATGGTCATTCCCTTGAATTCTTACTGAAACATTGATTGGATTAGAGCGAGCTAGGATTGATCTATGTTTGAGGTTCAGTGACAGTCTCTTACTTATTTAGGTATTTTTTTTACCCTAATTTTGGCCTAGGCAACCTTTTTAGGTTTTTGATTTAGAGGATTCATTTTTTATTCTCTCTCATTTTTTTTAATGCTCTAATTTTTGCCTAAGCCACCCTTTCGAGTTTTCGACTTAGCAAGCTTGCCCTAACTTTTACTTGAGCAGTCCTTTTTAGGTTTTCGACTCAGTGCGGTTGCCTTAATTTTTTGCCTAAGTTGCCTTTACAGGGTTTCGACTTAGCAGGCTTTTTCTTCCTTCTCTTTTCTTTTGTTTCTTCTCTCTCTCTCTCTCTCTCTCTCTTTTTAAATTTGATTACAAGAGAGGCTATCTATTCTAGCACTGCCTAAAAGGGATATTTTCTATTATACCCTCGACTTCATACAAGGAGGAGACTTGAAAGACATTCTTCTTGGATCAAATCCTTTAGAGTCATTCCAAATACATAGATTCATTGGTATTGTCCATGGTGGAAGCTAGAGCATGTGATAGTCGGGACCTATATTGCATATGTGCCTTCAACGGGTTTCAACCATATTCCATTCTATGATCCTGCTAGAATGTGTCGATAGTATGGGTTTAATTAGAGGATCAGGGATTCACCAACTACTTTCAGTCCTGGGAGATTGTTTGCTCGTCACCTAAAAAGTGTAGAAGATTCTTAGCCACTTCGGACCATTAAGAGGAATCTGTTTCATGATTCAAATTTTGAGATAGATAATCAGTATAAGGATTGGGCGACCCTTCAGGTTTCTATTCTTGATCCTACTATTCGAGCTAGACAGTGCTGTGAGCAAAATGGCGAGCCTATTCGTAATCCAGCGAAGAGGTAGAGATGACATTGATAGTTTCGTTGTTAGCTTAGATGTTAGATGCTTTCCTTTTGTTGTCATGCAAAATAATAAGACATTTCAAAGGCATATTTGTTTCCAAACAATTTTATTTCATTAATAGAAGTACAATTGTTTGTTCTCAAACAATATGTGCACAGTGAGACAACTCCTATCATTAATCAACTATTTCTCGTTTTCTGATTAATTATTTTTTCTCTCACACTTTCTTCTTTTTTTTCTTTTTTCTTTCTTTTTTCATACATAGTATTTCTTTAGCCTATCCATGTTGATGGGCTCAGTGAATTCATTCCTTTCCATGTCCGATAAGATGACGGCTCTACTTGACATAACCTTTGCCACAACAAATGGGCCCTCCCAGTTGGGCTTGAATTTTTCTCTCAGATCAAACACCACTGGCTTGGCCTGTTTAAAGACCAATTCCCCTTCTTTGGACTTCCTTGCCCTTATTCTGTTGTTAAAGGCTTGAGCAACCCGCTTATGGTACAATTGCATGTGATATCTGGCCTTCAATCTTTTCTCATCAATCGAGGTCAACTGTTCACATCTATTGTGAACCCACTCCCCTTTAGGCATTTTTGCTTCTATCAGAACTCTCGTTGATTTCATTTCTATCTTAATTGGTAGGACTGCTTCTAACCAATGAGAAGGGCATTATGCCTGTCGAACTTTTAGATGTTGTTCTATAATCCCTTAACATAAACAATTGCTTCTCTGCCTAATCTTTGTATGTCTGTTCGGTCTTGGCCAACATCTTCTTGATGTTTTTATTGGCTACTTCTACTACTTTGTTTGCTTATTGCCGATATGAAGACGATTTATGGTGTTCAATCCCATATTTCTCAAATGCGATTTTAGTCTTGGCCTGGAAATGAACCCCATTGTCAGTCACAACGTGATGTGGCACTCTAAATCTGCACAGGATGTTCTTTTCAATGAACTTTGCCATTTACTTTGCCTCAGTTTGCTATAGGACTCAATTTCTATCTATTTGGTGAAGTAGTCAATCACCACCACCTCATATCTATGCCCATTAGAGGCTGACGGCCTTATCTCTCCCCTATAATGTCAATTGCCCATGTAGCAATGGCCATAATGCCACCGTTCCTAATAGATCCAAGGGTGGTTAGTAAATGAAGTTTCCATTGACCTAGCACTGGTGACATCTCTTCACAAATTGGACGCAATCTATCTCCATGGTTAGCCAATAAAAGCCTTGCCTCATTATCTTCTTCATGAGCATTAGTCCATTCATGTGTGGTTCCCATACAACACTATGGATTTTCTCCATAAGCCTTCCAGCTTCTTTCTCATCGACATACCTCAATTGCATCCCTTCTGGCATTCTCTTGTACATTACTCCTTGATGACAAGTAAATTGTTGGGCCAACCTTTATAATATAGCCACGTCTTTCTCATTAGCTTTATCTGGTAGAATCCTCTCTTTCAGATATCTTTTCAAGTCATAAAAGCATGGCTTCTCATCCACTTCAGCCTCCATCTCATGGGGTTTCATGTAACAAAGGACACATGCTTGTGATATCATTATTGGCCTCACTGGCAAATCTTGATTACTCACCCAAACTGATGCCAAAGAAACCAAAGAGTCTGCCATCTTATTCTTATTTCTAGACAGATGGGTAAAGGTGCGTTGCTTGAACCTCCTAATTAACCTTCTAATGTGCTCAAGATATGGTTTCAACCTTTCTTCCCTTAGATCCTAATCTTCCTTAGCTTGAGAAATGACTAACTTTAAATCTCCTAACACTTCTATTTCTTCGATGCCCATAGTAATCACGATTTCTAACCCAAAGGCACATGCTTCGTACTTAGCCATATTAGTGGTTACTCTAAACTCTCGCTTTTTAGCAAAAAGGATGACTTCTTCAGTTGGTGAGACTAGAATAACTCCTATTATGGCACCATTTCTATTGATAACTCTGTCAAAGAACATTCTCCATCCCACTACTAAGATGACCCCAGATATTCATTTAGGAAAACCAACTCCCATGGTTCATCATTATCGATCAGATTCATGGCCAAAAACTTAGATACTACCTGTCCTTTCGCCACCTTATTGGTGACATATTCGATGTCGAATTTTGACAGTTGAACTAGCCATCTTGCTAGTTTGCCACCAAAGATGGTGCTTCATAAGGATACTTCATTGGATCCTCCTTTGAGACAGTCTTGATCTTATAAAACCAAAAATAATGCCTCAACTTCTTCTAGAGCCACACCATGGCTAAGCACGTCTTCTCCACATAGTTGTACTTTGCCTCATATGGTAGCAACTTCTTGCTAAGATAACAGATGGCATGCTCCACACCATTCTCATCTTCTTGTGCTAGCATAATACCGATAGCCTCTTCCTCAAGAGCCACGTAGAGAATCAAATTTTTACCAAGTCTCGGTGGTCTCAAGACTGGCAAATTTAGCAAGTACTTCTTAATCTTCTCAAATGTCTCTTGGCATTGATCATTCCACTCCATTGGCTGGTCCTTCTTTAGGAGCCGAAAAATCGATAAACAAACTGTCATCAATTTGATAATGAACTGACTAATGTATTGGATCTTCCCAAGAAATCTTCTAACTTCTTTTTTCATTTTGTGGAGACGGCATCTCCGTAATCGCCTTAACCTTTTTCAGATCTAACTCTATCCCCTTCTTGCCAACTACAAACCCTAATAGTTTCCTTGAGGTGACTCCAAAAGCACACTTCTTTAAATTTAGCCACAGCTTGTACTTCTTCACTCTTTCTAAGAATCTATCTAAAGCTTCAAAGTGACCTTCTCAAGTCTCAAATTTCACCATCATATCATCCACATAAATTTCTATCTCTTTATGCATCATATCATGAAACAGTGTCATTGCCATTCATTAGTAAGTTACCCCTGCATTCTTCAACCCAAAGGGTATCACCTTGTAACAGTAGGTTCCCTGCTCAGTAATGAAAGCCATTTTCATATTGTCTTCGTTGGCTATCATTATCTGGTTGTACCCAAAAAACCCATCGACAAAGGAAAATATCGCACTGGCGGTAGTGTTATCCACTAACACATCAATGTGAGGCAAGAAAAATCATCCTTCAGTAAGGCCTCATTTAAGTCTCACTAATCAACACACATTTGGGCTCTTCCATCCTTTTTTGGCACTGGGATGATGTTGGCTAACCATTCCAGATACCTTGCCACATCTAGAATTTTGGCTTCAATTAGTTTAGAGAATTCTTTCTTGATTTTTTTAGCCCACTTTGGTCTCAACCTTCGCAACTTGTGCTTGACTAGTTTCATGTGTAGATACATTGGAATCATATGCTCAACAATACTTTTATCGATAATTGTTCAAATCTCTCTATCTTTAGGAGTTGTATCAAGTGCAATTCATATGTTTTTTAGTTTTTCAATTGTACCAAGATTAATGCCACGAGTTTGAATGGTGTGAATTTCAAATATGCTAGTGAAATGAAAATTATGATGCACAATGCCATTGGGAAAGTCATCGCACAAGTAAGTAAACTGATTCTTTATTGTGTCAAGCTTTGAAACATAAACAATATCCTCTTATTCAAAGGGGTTAGGAACAAATACATCTTCATAAAAAACATCCTCGATTCCTTCTTCGATGAAGGCAAAAAGATCAACGGATGGGTCCATTGGCGGTGCTTGATCTTGAGGTTTCTTTTCCTTGATCTTCATTTTCTCCATCTTTTCAACTAAGTCATTCCCCTTAGAGATTCGTGCTTGAAGGACATCCTTGAAAATTTTAAATCCAAGCTCCAGCATTCTCTTGAAAACCCATGGTTTGGCAGCTCCTATATACTTATGTGTCTTGGGCCTTGATGAACTTGATGAATCTCACCTTGTTGGGCTTAAAGTCTTCTCTTCCCCTATCAGTCTCAGAACCCTAACTTTTCTAGAAGTTTGGCCTTTGAAATATGGAAGAGATGGTAAACCACATCCATTCCTCCCAGGCCCATTTCCTGACAAGTATGCTTACTTCTTCATTAATCATGGCTACATGGAAACTCCTATGTAAGGTATCTCTTTAACCTTTATACTCAAAGCAGCGGGTGCGAATGTTGAGGCTGCATGAATGGTCACAATCTGCCCATCCATGTTGAGTTAGATGTTCTGATGTAGTGTGGAAATGACTCCACCAAGTGGATGGAACTTTACTTGTCGTAACAAAGTAGCAAAGGTGACTAGAATGTCAAGAACTAAATTCTATCATTACTTTAATAGGCCTAGTCTTCACTAACACCTTTACTATCCAATGGCACTCCTCTTCGAGTCATCATAGGCCCTGATCACCATCTCACAAGGCTCAAGTTTATCTTAACCCCGTACTTGTGCAATATCTTCATAGGCATAATATTGATGGCAAACCCATGATCCACTATGATGCAAGGAGATATCTTCCCACTAATCTTAGTGATGATGAATAGTGGCTTGTTGTGATTCCTTCATTCAAAAGGTAAATCATCATTGAGGAAGGTGATCACACCCTTCTCATTCACCTTATTGGGTTCTCTTCCAGTCAAGGTAGTCAACATTTCATCTACAGTAGTAGCTATCGATATCTCCACTTCTACCAAAGCCTTCGCCATGGTTTCTCTATGCTTTTGGGATGAGATCAATAAGTCCCAAATGTTAGCATTCACTTGAGTTTTCTTTAGTTGCTTGATCACTTGATCCTTTTCTTCTTTGGTTTCTTCCTTGGCAACTTCTTTGCCCTTTTCAATAGTCTTCTCTTTCTCGACTTATGTTTCCTTCTTTTTCTCATTGTAAAATCTACCACTTCTTGTCACTACTTGGACATTGTCACTTTGCCCTTAAGTGTTTCTCCCTCAACTCTCACTTCCTTTTCTTTTTCATCACGGCTAAAGTCAGTCCAAAAGTTTGGAAGGGTCTTGACTTTAGAGATGTCATCCTATAATCCCATGACTTTCACTTCTTTGAACCTTCTAGGTAAGCTCTCTCTCCTCACAAGGCTCTCAACTTGCTTCCTTTCTCTAGATTCGTTACCCTTCTTCACTTTGAGTCTTCTAGGTGGTGGGCCTCTTCTACTCCCTTTTCTAGCCATCCATTTATTGGCAAAGGCTTTCACTGGTGTGGACTTCTCGTTGGTGGATTCTTCTTCATTCTCCACCTCAACCTCCTCTACTTTTTGTTGTTCTTCTTCCTCATGGTCATTGAGGCATACAAATTTAGGTTCTAAGGAAGAAAAGCCCAAATAGATCATTGAGAGGACGGAAGACAAGCCCATTCCTTTGGCAACCCTAATTTTCAATAAATTTTTGAGGCTCGATGAAGGAATGAAGATGAATGTCTAGCAATGAAAATGATCAAAATGCCCTTGAAGATCAAGAAGGGAAATGTGAGAAGAAGTTGGTGAAGAGTTCTAAAAACTGAAATGTGACTTTGAAAAATCACAGAAATTAATCCAAAAGTAATATAGTTGATGAACACTTAAATATGTATGTTTAATAAGAGCTTAGTTCATCATATTGGATTAATAGTGTCATTAAATTCCTCAACTTAAGCATTTTTGTAGTCTTTGCATCTTTGGAATTAACTTCCTTTTAATTTTGGTTTTGTTATAGGTTCGGTAAAATGGGCATAACTCTCTATTTATAGATCAAAATGGTGCAATTCTTAATGTTTTGGAAAGCTACTTCAAATGTGTGCAAGATTTCATTTCACAAGCATCATCAAATTCGGGCTCTAAGTGGACCAAAATTGGGCTTGAAGTGAACCCATCTACAGTCTTGGCCCAGTCTGACCAGGCCTCAATATTTGGACTGTATCTCTCAGAATACGTATCCAAATTGTGCAAATTAATATATTCTAGAAAGCTGACATGTGATTAAAATTCTCAACATTTCAATGTCAAAATTGATGGTCAAAGTCGGTGCCTAATGATCCCAATTGTCAAAGATATTTACAACTAATATTTGACAATTATGCCCTTGTAATTTGACAAGTTTGCCCCTGTATGTATATATAAATAGAGGTGCCTTGTGACCCATTAGGGCATCTTGGCCTTGGCTCGAACATTTTGGCTTTGGCTAGGATTTGTATTGTGTTTTGTGTGTTTATGTTATTAATGAATTTCCTTTTTCTTACATTTTATTTTCTTTCTATTATAATATTCTTCTAATTTCTTTTTTGCTAAGGTGAAAGGGTGAAACCCTTGATATGAGAATGAGGATTCTCTAACCCTTAATATGTGCTTAATAATCTTAATCTTATAATGTTTATTCAATATGATTTATATTTAATTTCTTAATCAATCTTGACACCACTCGTAAAGTGGAGGTCTTGATCCATTGTCGACAATCCTTGGCACATCAAATGCTTGGATCATTTCTAGATGATGTATGGTTCTTCCTTACCGACACGAATCTAGTTAGGAACCTTGATTTGTTGTAGACATATGATGATTGCACATTGGATGCTTGAACCCATTTACAAGAAGTGGTATAAATGTTGGTAATGAAACAAATATAATTCATATAACTAAAATGGGCTAATGATCCTTATTCGAAATATCAAGGGCGGATCCCCTAACCTTAGCTTTCATTATTATTGCGTTAATTCCTCTTGTATTATTCTCATTTATTGTTTAAGAACTTGTTCTTTACTCATATTGTTGATATTATCTTGTCATCTCTTTGAATTATCTATACCATATTCGCTTAGCTTATAATTTGTAGCACTTAAATCCCCTTCCTCGTGGATTGACCCCGGTCTCACCGAGTTTTATTACTTCGACACTCCTATACTTGGGAGACAATCCTTTTTTGGATGTGTCAATAGTGATACTTCATATACCTTTGTGAAGCCATAGATGTCTAGTTTTCGTAGGAATCATGGATTACAAATCAGAGTTGAAATGGAGAAGTTATGTACGGCTGAGGGAACAAAGGTCTGAAAGGGCTGTATTGAAAAAAGACAAAAAAAGGAAAGGGACAGAATGGAAAATGATTGGCTAACCATCAGACAGTTGCCCAACTATTAGCCAATAGTTGGCCGTCTGTCAGATAGGCACTCATCTGTCTAGAGATGGTCGCCCGACCCTTTTGGTTTATTTCTGGAAATTGGCTTAGGAAACTCCCTTTTTTATCTTGACCACTCTCCTATATAAACCCTACTTCTCTTACTTTGCAATAAACATCGATTGTCAAATGCAATCATCTTTCTCTTTCTTGAAGACAAGCTCGAGAATTAGGCAAGTCTTTTCTAGTATAATTTTTTTAGGCGTTTTATTACTCTAAACTCGAAAAGGGTACGTCTTAAGAACAGAATTCTCTTCTCCCTCCCATTTTCTCTTTTATTTTTCTTGCTTAGAAAAAGAATGTTTAGGTTAATTTATGCTTAGAATAAGCATGTTAGGATTTATTTTGATGCTTAGAAGTATGCTAGGGTTATTATGAATTGTTCTAACCCTTGTTTGTTTTGGAAGATGGACAAGCGTGTCGAGGTAAGTTTGCTACCTCTTCTTTATTAGAATCATGCCTAGGAATTGAATTTCTTTGCGAATGCTTAGAATCATGCTTGGGAGCACATGATTAGAATCATGCTAAGGAAGATTTATATTTGCTTTGATGTATGCTAAGAAATAGAATAGAATAGGTCAGAATTACCATTTTGGCCTTGGATAATATAATTGATGTCAATTGCTTGAATTAAGCTAGAATCTGCCATGAATGCCATGTTTAGGCTACCATGATAACTATGATTAGGCTAGAAATGCCATGAGTTGATATGAGCAATGCTAGAATAGCTATAGGTAGAATTACCATGATAAAATTATCAAATCTAGGCTAGAAACCCATGATATTAGATTATGGCTTTATCTGATTTATGAATATATGAATATTAAGAAGCGTAATTGTGTGATGCCATTAAGTGATAGTGGACTCACATTGAGAGACCATTACTTAGAATGAATGTTCAAACATATGAATTTATGGAATATTTTATTATTTTATTGATAAAGAACAACTATTGTAATCCTTTCCCGTTTCTTTATGTTTGAAAGGAAATGTAATCCATTCTCCTTCCTCTTTCTATGCATGAATATACTATTGTTTTAATCGAATAATCACCTCATATGCCTAAAGAAGATAAAATGAATAACGTGTGCATAAAATAAACAGTCTAAGTGGAGTAAGTGACAATAGGAGTTATTTTCATTTGGTATTTCTCAAGTGAAGGCCGGATTTACTTACAAGTAGGTCGAAGGACTTGTACATAACTTCCCAAACCCATCTTAAAGGGATGAGGGTAGTTTAGGTCTCGAAGCGAGAGATCGAATTGCTCCCATTCATTTCCAATTGAATAATTAGGTGGCGACTCCTTTTTCCAAATGTGCCCATGGCTCTTTTGTGTTGCCTTAAATCTCGAAAGAGGCTTTGACGCAGTGTTGTGGTCGCAAACGCTCTGGCGAGGTGAAAGCCCTTATTTGAGCTATCTCATCGAACCCAAGCAATGATGGCCCAACTTATTAAGGGACACCAAAATGGGCCTAATTGCATGAATCAACCGTCACCCAAGGGTAATGGTAATGGTGATGGCGAGACTAATTAAGGAAAAAATAGGGAGAAAAGCTCAATCAACCATGAAGAACCTGAATCAATGAAGCAGTTGGCTAAGGACATGGAGAAGGTCCAATCCCTTTTAAAGAAGAAAGGGCTGAAGGTGGTTGATGACTTAGATGTCATCTTGCTTATGGGAGACCAAGATTTGCCTCCAAAGTTTCGTCTACCAAACTTGCCAAGGTTCAATGGAGAGGGGAATCTCAAAACACATTTGAGATTATATACAACCATCATGGCCACTACTCCTTTGACAAAAGAGCAGATTTTGAAATACTTCTTGCTATCCTTAGAAGATTATATGGTAGCATAGTATCATCACCTCCCAAAGAGAGTTCAAGAAGATTGGGAGAAATTTTCTCAACAATTTGTGGAACAGTACTGCCACAATACCGAATTGGGGGTAACATTGAGGGATTTGGAGACGACCCGCCAAAAGCCCAACGAGACGTTCTTAAAGTATCGAGTTCATTAGAAGGCTAAAGCTGCCAAGATGACCACGAGACCCATGAAGAAGTACCAGGTTTAGATGGTGATCAATAGAGCCCATGCATTCGTCAAAGATAGGCTGGCAGGTTTCCCTATCAAAACATTTAAGATTTGTGTGACTCTGGCATCCAAATAGAAGAATTAGAGTCTAGACAAAAGGGAAGAACTCATGGCTACCCTTGAAGAAGTCAAGGGTAGTATCACCAACCTAGTGGGCCTAGCATGAAGCATGTAGAGGTGAAGGCAGTTGCCCCACAAAGAAAGTTCAGTCTTCTAAGAAGGCCACTTTTCAAAATCTTTGGAATGTTGAGAGCCGAAGGGATCTTGCAACCATTACCACTAAGAGAGCTTCCAAATCCATTGCCAAATAATTAGAGGCACCACGGGAAATGCAAATTCCATCAAGTGACTGATTACAAGACTAATGATTGTACTTGCCTCTGCCAAGATTTGATTGAGTAGGGCCAGATTCCCTATTTGAAAACATATGAGCCCCATACAAAGAGCAACCCTTTGCCTAATTACAACTGGGTACCTCCTTTATCAGCCAACATGATTGGATCGGGCTTAACTGAGGAGTAAGTTATGAATTCTTTCAAGGAGTGTAGATCAAGCATGGTTGAAAGAGCTAAAGGAAGGGAGAAGTCCAAGTTATAACAATCTACTAGAAGGGTGGTCTCAACAAAGAAGCCTAAGGTTGGAAAGCCCAAAGAGATCATTGAGAGGGTGAAAGATGAGCTCGTTCCTTTGGTAGTCAAGAGTCACACCACAAAGGGTGGATGGACCGACATTGCAATGAAAGGAGTCAAGCGAAGCTTAGAACCCGATCTTGTGAATCTCAGTGACCAAGAAGAAGAGGAACCCTAATAAAACGAAGAAGAAGAAGTTATAGTGATTCCCATCAAGAAGAAGCCTGCATAACCAAGCTCATTTACCAAGAAGTGGATGGCTAGAAAAGGGCCTAAAAAAGGTCCACCACCTAGGAGACTTAAGGTAAAGAAGGGTAGTAAAGCTAGTAAAGGGAAGTGAGATGAGAGTCTTGTGCGGAGAGAGAACTTGCCTAAAAGGTGCAAGGAAGTGAAAGTCATGGCAATTTGGGAGGACATCCCTCAAGTCAAGACCGTTCCAAACTTTTGGGTTGACTTTAGTAGTGATAATGAAGAGGAGATGAGAATTGAGGAAGAAACATGTGAGGGAGAAACACTCAGGGGTTAGAGAGAGAATGTCCAAGGAGTAACAAAGAGTGATATATTTTACCATGAGAAGGACAAGGAGAAACTAACTGAGAAGATAGTTGAGAAGTACAAAGAAGTTGCCAATGAAGAAGCTAAAGAAGAAGAGGATCAGGTGATCAAATAATTAAAGAAAACTCAAGCGAACTCTAGCATCTGGGATCTACTTATATCATCCCAAAAACATAAGGAAGCCATGGTGAAGGCCTTGGCGAACGTAGAGATATCAATCACTGCCACTACTAGTGAAATGCTGACTGCCTTGACTAGAGGAACACCAAAGGGGGTAAGAGAAAGAGGAGAAATCACCTTTAGGGATAAAGATATATCATTCAAAAGGAGAAGCCATAATAAGCCATTGTTCATCATTACAGAAATTGGTGGGAAAATGTCTTCTTGTATCATGGTGGATAATGGGTCCGCCATCAATATTGTGCCTATAAAGATATTACACAAGTACGGAGTCAGTAAAGATGAGCTTGAGCCTTGTGAGAAGATGGTTATGGCTTATGATGATTCAAAGAGAAGTGCCCTAGGAATCTTCAAAGCTTTAGTGAAGACTGGACCCATCAAAGTATAATGGAATTCACAATCCTTGACATTCCTGTCACATTTGCTGCCTTGTTAGGACGAGCATAGTTCCATCCACTTGGTGGAGTTCCTTCCACCTTGTATTAGAAAATCTGATTCAACATGGATGGGGAGATCACAACCATTCATGCAGCCTCAACAATTGCACCAACTTCTTTGAATGTGAAGGTTGGAGAAATACCTTACATAGATGACTTTCAAGTAGCCATGATTGAAGAAATCAGCCTAGTTATTGCTGGAATAATGAAGAAACAAGGGTACATCCCTGGAATCAGACTTGGGAGAAATGGATGCAGCTTGCCATCTTTTCCAAACTTCAAAGGTCAGACCTCTAGAAGAGGGTTGGGCTATCAATCTGAAGGGGAAGAAGAAGACTTTAAGCCAAAAAAGGGAAATTCATCAAATTTGTCCAGGCCCAAGATATGAATTATGCTGCAGAACTATAGGTTTTCAAGGGAATGCTGAAGCCCGAATTTGAGATCTTCAGAGATATCCTTTAGGCAAGAGTCTCCAAGAGGGATGACTTGGTGGGAGAGATGAAGAAGGTGACCATTAAAGAGGAGAAGCCTCAAGAACAAGCGCCGCCAATTAATTAGTCCATCGATCTTGTTGCTTTTATCAGGGAAGGAATTAAAAGTGTATCTTATGAAGATATATTTGTACCCACCCTCTTCAAAGAAGAAGGCATTTTTTATGTTTCAAAGTTTAATGTAATGAAGAATAATTTTGCTTACTTCTTTGATGTCTTCCCCAATGGCGTTGTACATCATAATTTGCATTTCACTAGCATATTTGAAATTCATACCTTTCAAACTCGTAACATTAACCTTGACACAATTGAAAAACCTAAGAACATATGCATTACACTTGATACATCTCCTGAAGAGAGAGAAATTTGAAAAATCATTAAAGAACGTGTAGAAGTTTTCACTTGGCACTATGACGACATGCCTAGAATTGACAGAAACATCGTTGAGCATACAATTTTGACTTATCTACATGTGAAACCTGTTAGGCAAGGATTAAGAAGAATGAGGCCACAGTGGGCTCAAAAAATCAAAGAGGAAGTCTCTAAACAAATTGAAGCCAAGTATCTAGAAGTGGCTAAGTATCTGGAATGGTTAGCCAACATTATGTCAGTACCAAAGAAGGATAGAAGGGTCTAAATGTGTGTGGATTACCGAGACTTGAACAAGGCCTCACTAAAGAATGATTTTCCTTTGCCTCACATTGATGTGTTGGTAGATAACACTACCACTAGTGTGATGTTCTCTTTTAGAAATGGGTTTTTTTTAATACAATCAGATAATGATGTCCAATGAAGATAATATGAAGATAGCCTTCATTATAGAATGGGGAACTTATTACTACAAGGTGATGCCTTTCGGTTTGAAGAATGTAGGGGCTATTTACTAGCGAATCGCGACAATGCTATTACATGATATGATGCATAAGGAGATAGAAGTTTATGTGGATGACATGATGGTAAAGTATAAGACTCAAGAGAGTCACTTCGAAGCCCTAGATAGATTCCTAGAAAGGGTGAAGAAATACAAGCCACGATTAAATTTGAAAAAGTGTGCCTTCAGAGTTACCTGAAGGAAGCTGTAGAGGTTTGTAGTTGGCAAGAAACAGATAGAAGTAGATCTGGAGAAGTTGAAGGCTATTACGGAGATGCCGTCGCCTAAGACTAAAAAAGAGTTCGAGGGTTTCTAGGGAAGATTTAGTATATAAGTTGGTTTATCACTAATCTAACAACCATTTATGCACCAATCTTTAGGCTTTTGAAGAAGGATCAGCCGATAGAGTGAAATGATCAGTGCCAAGAGGCATTTGAGATGACTATGAAGTATCTACAGAACCCATCGGTTTTGAAGAATTAAATTCTTCCCAGGTTTTGAGACCACCAAAACTTGGGAAGAATTTAATTCTTTACTTGACTCTTGAAGAGAAGGCCATTGGTGTTATGTTGGTATAAGAAGATGAGAAGGGTGTAGAGCACGCCATCTATTATCTTAGAAAAAAATTACTACCATACAAAACAAAGTGTAGCTATGTAGAGAAAACATATTTGGCCATGGTTTGGCTTTCAAAGAAACTAAGGCACTATTTTCAGTCTTACAAAATTAAGGCTATCTCGAAAGAGGATCCGATGAAGTATCTCTACGAGACACCAGCATTGGTAGAGAAACTAGTAAGAGGATGGGTATAGTTATCGAAATTCGACATTGAGTATGTCACCAAGAAAGTGGTGAAAGGAAGAATAGTAGCGAAATTCTTGGCTATGAACCCAGTTGATAATGATGAACCATAGGAGTTGGAGTTCCTAGATGAACATCTAGAAGTAATCTTGGCAATAGGATGGAGAATGTTCTTTGATGAAGCTGTAAATCGCAATGGTATTGGAATAAGAGTTATTATAGTATCATCGACTGGCGAAGTCATTCCCTTCGCCAAAAAATTGGAGGTCAGAGTCACCAATAATATAACCGAACATGAAGCTTGTGTCTTTGCTTTGGAGATTGTGATCGCTATGGGCATTGATGAAATGAAAGTAATGGGAGATTCAAAACTCATTATTTTTCAAGCCAACGAAGATTAGGATTTAAGAGAAAGAAAATTAAAACTCTACCTTGAACATGTCAAAAGACTGATTGGGAGATTCAAGCAGTGTACGTTCACCTATCTTCTTAGAAGTAAGAATCAAATGGCTGACGCACTGGCTTCACCATCATCAATATGGGCAAGCACACAAGAATTATTGGTGAGACCGATAATGATATCACAAGCATGGGGTCCTTGTTATATGGAACCTTATGTAATAGAGATCAAAGTGGATGAGAAGCCATGGTTCTACGACTTAAAGAAATATCTAGAAGAGAGGAGTTTGCCTGAGGAGGCCAACGAGAAGGATAGGGTTGTGTTACATAAGCTAGGCCAAAAATTTACTTGTTATCAGGGGATGATGTACAAGATAATGTCGGAAGGGATGCAACTGAGGTGTGTGGATGAGAAAGAAGCAAGGAGACTTATGGAAGAAATCTATAGTGGTGTATGTGGGCCACACATGAATGGGCTAGTGCTTACAAAGAAGATCATGATGCAAAGATTTTACTAGCTAACTATGGAGATAGACTGTGTTCAATTTGTGAACAAATGTCACCAGTGCCAGATTAATGGAAACTTGATCCATCAACCACCCTTGGAGCTATAAGGGATGGCTACATTATGGCCCATTGCTGTATGGGTCATCGATATTATAGGCAAAATAAGGTTGTAAGCCTTTAATAGACATCGATATTTGGCGGTGGTGGTTGACTACATCACCAAATGGATAGAAATTGAGTCCTATACTAACTTAGGGGTGAAGCAAATGGTGAAGTTCATTGAGAAGAATATCATATGCAGATTTGGGGCACCATACCACGTTGTGATTGATAATGGGGCTTATTTTCATGCCGAGACTAGGGTTTTGTTCGAGAAGTACAAAATTGAACACTATAGGTAGTCTCCATACTAGCAACAAGCTAATGGAGCAGTAAAAGCAGCTAATAAGAACCTCAAGAAGATGTAGGCCAAGGTGGCATAAACATATAAAGATAAGGAAGAGAAGTTGTTGTTGTTTTATAGGGTTATAAGAACGACATCCAGAAGTTCGACCGGCATGATGCCATTCTCCTTGGTATATGGTTCAGAAGTGGTCCCACCCATTGAGATATAAATGAAATTAGTGAGAGTTTTGAATGCAGCAGAAGTTCCTGAAGAGGAGTGGATTCATAATAGATATGAACAATTGGCCTTAATCAATGAGAAAATAATGAAGTCCAGCTATCACATGTAGTTATATTAGAAACGGGTTGCTCGAGCCTTTACCAATAGAATAAAGGCAAGGAAGTTCAAAGAAGGAGAGTTAGCCCTCCAACAAGCGAGACCGATTGTGTTTGACCAAAGAGGGAAGTTTAAACCCAACTGGGAGGGCCATTTCTTGTGACGAAGGTCATGTCTGGTGGAGTCGTCATTTTATCAGATATGGAAGGGTACGAGTTCATTAAGCCCATCAACATGGACAGGCTAAAGAAATATTACATATAAAAAAAAGGTGGGTGGAAAAATAATTAATCAGAAAGCCAAAAATGGCTGATTAATGACAAAGTTGTATCATTGTGCACATATTGTTCGAAGAAGAAAGATTGTACTTTTATTAATGAAATGAAACTATTTAGAACAAATATGCTTTTTGAAATGTCTTATTATTTTGCATAACAATAGAAAGAAAACATCGAACATTTAAGCCTGTCAAGGAACTAATAATGTCGCCTTTGCCTCTTCGATGGACTACAAATAGGCTAACTGTATTGTTCATGGCACTATTTGGCTTAAATAATAGGATCAGGAATGAAAGCCTTAAAGTCACCCAATCCTTGTATCAACTGTCAGTCTCAGAATCAAGATCATGGAATAGGTTTCTCTCAATTGAGCGATGTGCCCAAAAGTCTCTCACATGCTATAGGTAATGAGCAATTAGTCTCCTAGGACCAAAAGCAATCGATGAATCCATAATTCTTTGCTTTTGACCATACTATCGACGCAACCTGGTGGGATCATAGAATGAACTGTGGGTTAAACTTGTGAAAGGAACACATGTGACATATGTCTTTACAGTCACATGCTCTAGCCTCCACCATGGATAGTGCCAGCGAATCTGAGTATTAGGAATGACTCGAAGCCAGTCAATCCAAGAAGAATGTCTTTCAAGTCTCCTTCTTATATGAGTCAGGGGTTGTAATGAGAAATATCCTATTTAGGCGATGCTAGAACAGACAATCGCTCATGTAACCAAATCTGAGGAAAAGAAACAAGGAAAGATAAGCAAGAAAAAAAAGACTATTGAGTTGAAAACCCAAAAAAGGATAGTCATGCAAAAGTTAGGGCAAGCACACTAAGTCGAAAACCCAGAAAAGGGCGGCTTAGGCAAAAGTTAGAGCATAAAAAAAATGATGAATCACATAAGAAAACTTGAAGAAATAGGAGACTACCATTGAATCTCTGACTCAGATCCATCTTGACACAATCCAACCCAATCAATGTCTCAATCAAAATCAAAGGAACTACTGTGAAATCAGGTCTTATTTGAGGAATGACGGTCATAAGATGTGTGGATCTTTGAGACCATCCGGTGAGACTGGTAGAAACTATGCAAGAAGGTAGAATTGGAAAAGGTGAAGCCAACCAGACAAAACCTTATCCATCATCCCAAGCAAAGGCATGATAGAGGATAATGTCACCCTACCACCCATGGTGTGAATGCCTATGATGGAAGTCAGGAAGTCGAAGAAATGGGCAAGATCAACTGTTGAAGTTATCTAGATAGTGGGAAGAATAAGGCTCTTAGAACTGGATGAGTGCTAAATGAGTATGGCTAAGAATTCCTCATATAGAGGGAAAAGCTCCTGCTCGTTGAAGCAGAAGACGTGATTATGAGAATCCCAAAAGGTTGTATAGTCCTTTAGAATAAGGATGTCAAGCTTGAGGTAACAAAGGAACTTTAGATGATAGAGGCTGATGACTCGAGTCCTTTCCAGTCCTCATCCCTCAAAGGCCTTAAAAGGGGCAGGAAGCTCTAGAGGGAAGCTTCAGACGTGTTGAATTACACGACGAGGTGTTAATGTGAAGAAAGGGACCTCGAGAAATGAGATAAAAGGTGCAAAGAAGTAGCAGGAAGAAGTAGCACTTAAAGTTCTGCACAAATCAAGACAGAAAAAGTGAAGAATCGCTAGAGAACCATTGGGCGACCATCAGACTATCAATAAGTTGTTGCATGACAGTCGATTGGCTGTCAAATAGCTACTCTATTATCAGATAGTCACCCGATGGTCTGATGGCCAGTTAGCGTCCATTAGGCTAAACAACCTATTAAGCGTTCCTCTTGTGCGATCCTTCGACTTTGGAAATGCGTACCAACAGATGATTTCGAGCATACAGCTTCCAGATTTTATAATTTTATTCAGAATTGAATGAATGATGAAGTAGAAACAAATTTGAATAAATTTGGATGTACATTCAGTACAATACACAAAATGTATGGAATAAAAAATAAAGAATTTTCATTAAATGTTTGAAATTTATTTGATTGTACTCATGAAAATTCATACATGGAAGCAAAATAAAAAACAAAAATCCTAATGAAAGACGGTGGTGACAGTCCTCACTTATCACCATCATTGTCAATATCAAAAGAGAAAGCGACAACTTGAGCCGGAGACGCTCCATCTCACGCTGTAGACGAGTAACTTCTTGACGACCTGTTTTACCAAGCAATGGAATCATATAGTTAGAAGAACTATTAAGATAGAAATCATGCATACATGAAGTATATAAGGACACCTTACTTGATATTGGTGAAATATCTGCAAAACATATTTGTGCAAAGCAGAGGCACATACGAAAAACCCTCTCCATAGAAGATCATGGCACTTGCATTGCATTGCATTTATATTAGTGATAAATTACAAAGAATTTGAGAAATGAACAGTCAAGAAACTTACCAAAGTGGTCTCCTGTGGGACAAAAGGAACAAGCATGTTCGGGTCCTTGGTGGTCACGTGACTGTGGATCGACCCATTCTCATCCCACGTGTAGACAATGTTACTAGGCTAATCCTAAAGACCACCAATCACATGACCGGCTAGAGCAGCCAAAGAAGCTGGAGGTGGAGGTGATTGCTAAGCCACCATAGAAAAAAAAGCTGACATGTCAGTGCGTGAAGAGGAGGCTCTCGATCTCTTCCCACGATGGGCAGAAGAACTACCTGAGCGACTAGACACTACTAGAGGATGAGAAGTGTCATCAGCAGATCAGCTAGGCCTAGCATACAATAGGGTAGCTCTAGTCCAATCAATGTAAGAAGTAGTCATCAATGGAAACTTAATGGCACTCAAGTGAATCCCAGTCATGTAGTTCGATACCTCTGCCTCCATGGCCAAATCAGCTGAATCAATCATCAAAGCTGATGGTGAAGGAGGAATCAAATGGCATGTAGGGCCCGTGAACCAATCACACATGCGATCACCTAAATAACACATCATGTTATTTGTACAAGGAAGGAGGATGTAGTGTAAGTTGAAGGGGTAGGCAATTCTCATAGCCGCGAAAAAACTCTCCTCAGGTCCCTGCCATTCAGAACAAATCTGCAAGGAATAAAGAAATATGGTGAGATTATGATATAAATGAAATATTGATTGTAATTTCTTTTTTTTTTTTTTACCTTATCCCAGGTTAACGTGTGAATGTAATTACAAAAGAAGTCTATTTCGTTAGATCTCTCAAGCTCTGCACGACATGCAACCTACCTCTTCATCCAAGGAAAGGAAGAATCCTCACTCACGGGAAGAGGAGAAGGTAGAACTCCTAACTCATATGCCCACATCTATCAAAGATGGCAAAGAATTAGAAATGGAAGTCATACGGATAAGACACGAAGGTGTAGAGAAGAAGGAAATTACCTCAATAAGTGGAGCAAAACTGGGGACCCTAGCAATGCCTTGACAGGCTTGATCCAAGCCAAAATATAGTTGACTGAGAGCAGCGCTACCCAAGCCAAAATATTTCACTCGATCAAGATCCTGGAGCGCAACAAGTAAAGTCAAAGCAATAGTGTTCGACGCATTGGCAAAAAGTGACACATCCAATAAAGGATTGTCTCCCAAGTATAGGAGTGTCGAAGTAATAAAACCCAGTGAGACCGGGGTCGATCCACGAGGAAGGGAATTTAAGCGTTACAAATTATAAGCTAAACAAATGTGATATGGATGATTCAAAGAGGTGACATGATAATATCAACAAGTATGTAAGATGGTAGGTGGTATTACTGACCATTCAAATATAAAACAAAAAGCAAAAGGAGTTAAAACCATCCATAGAAATAGGTGGTATAACCAATCATAGTAAATTAAAGAACAATCTCATAAGGTGGTAGAACCTACCATAGTAAATAAAATAAAAAGTTCATAAACAATAGAATAATTAAAATACAAGAGGAATTAACACAATAACAATAAAGGCTAAGGTTAGGGGATCCGTTCTTGATATTTCAAATAAGGATAATTAACCCATTTTAGTTATATGAATTATATTTGTTTCATTACCAATATTTATACCACTTCTTGTAAATGGGTTCAAGCATCCAATGTGCCAATCATCATATGTCTACAACAAATCAAGGTTCCTAACTAGATTCGTGTCGGTAAGGAAGAACCATACATCATCTAGAAAGGATCCAAGCATTTGATGTGCGAAGGATTGTCGACAATGGATCAAGACCTCCACTTTACGAGTGGTGTCAAGATTGATTAAGAACTTAAATATAAATCATATTGAAAAAATATTACAAGATTAAGATTATTAAGCACATATTAAGGGTTAGAGAATCCTTATTCTCATATCAAGGGTTTCACCCTTTCACCTTAGCAAAAGAGAAATTAGAAGAACATTATAATAGAAAGAAAATAAAATGCAAGAAAAAGGAAATTCATTAATAACATAAACACACAAAACACAATACAAGATCCTAGCCAAAGCCAAAATGTTCCAGCCAAGGCCAAGATGCCCTAATGGGTCACAAGGCACCTCTATTTATAGATACATTCAGGGGCAAACTTGTCAAATTACAAGGGCATAATTGTGAAATATTAGTTGTAAATATCTTTGACAATTGGGATCATTAGGCACCGATTTTAACCATCAATTTTGACATCCAATTGTTGTGAATTTTGATCACATGTCTTCATGAACATTGTAGATATTTCCCTCATCTTTCTAGACATATTGATTTGCACAATTTGGATACGTATTTTGAGAGATACGGTCCAAATACTGAGGCCTGGTCAGACTGGGCCGAGACTGTAGATGGGTTCATTTCAAGCGCAATTTTGGTCCACTACGAGCCCGAATTTGATTATGCATGTGGAATGCAATCTTGTATAAAATTGAATCAGCTTTCCAAAACATTAAGAATTGCATCATTCTGATCTATAAATAGAGAGTTATGCCCATTTTACCGAACCTGTAACAAAACCAAAATTAAGAGGAATTTAATTCCAAAGATGCAAAGACTACAAATATGCTTAAGTTGAGGAATTTAATGACACTATTAATGCAATATGATGAACTAAGCTCTTATTAAACATACATATTTAAGTGTTCATCACACCCCCAAACTAGCTTATTGCTAGTCCCTAGCAATTAAAGCGTTATTATTTAGAAGTGATTTATAGAATTTTACATCCAAGGTGGTCATTATTGCACTCTCCTTGATTTTATCCAAATAAACAAACTCTCAACTGATTTTTTTTTTTAAATGACTCATGTACCCTTCAGTCAAGATATCCACAAACCTTCTTTTGTGCTCAGTTGATACATGACTATGGGGCTTATTAGAAATAAGCCATATCGGTTCTAGTATTTGTTAAGACTAACAACCTTAGGTAGGGGGTATTCATTCATTTTATACATTTTTTTCTTTTTTTCTATTTTTTTTTGAAAGAATGCATCTTTAACCCATGTAGCGAGCCTTAGGCTAATGACTCCCAAACCAGTTGGCCTTAAGGCATTAGGTGTTAAGACACCCCTACGAGCTTAACGACTCGGGTTGCCGATGCTTTATTTTTGCTTAGAAACTTGTGGATAGTGCAATGTTCAATCCCATTAAGCTTTCTCCTTAATCCATGTAGCGAGCTTTGGGCCAATAGCTCCCAAACCAGTTGGTCTTAGGGTATTAGGTGTTGAGGCACCCCTCGAGCTTAATTGCTCGAATTAAGGAGGCTACAAGACCAAACTTATCCACCATTGCTTTCTTTTTTTTTTTTGCTTTCATTTCTCATTTCATCATTTTTTTTTTAAATTTCCCCTTCATTTTGTTGTTATCCTAAACAAAACAAAAGAACTCAAATATTATAATATTTCATTTCGCCACCCACAATCATACATCAAGGTATGTGTGTGTGTGAAGAAAGATTCATAGGTACTTGCTTAATGAGCACGTAAGCACACAATTTATTAAATGATAAGGTTGTGAGAGTTCATAGATTTGAATGATTCAAAGTGAAATGAATAAGACCTCTTTGTTATAAAATTCAAAAATCAAGACTAAATAATATCAAATAAGTCTTCAAAAATGCAAAAATAAAATGACAAATTGGTTAGAATGGGTTTCAAGAGTTCAAACTGGCCCTCCATACTCTGCCATTCCTGACCCAGAATGCGTCTCAAGAGGATTTGAACTCCTTACACCGCACTCTGAATCTAATTACTAACTCGCTTTTTTTTTTTTTTTTTTTTGCAAGAAAAAATAAAATTTCAAGACACACTTATGTCTACTATCCTTCCCCCCCAACCAAATGAAACATTGTCCTCAATGTTTAAATGTAAAGAGATAAAGTATAAGAGACATTACCTGAAGCTTCTGTTATTCAAGAGAGATGACCTGAAAGACTCATAAAATAACATACTAAAAATAAAATAAAATAAAATAAAGGACAAGAAAAAAATTACAAACGGAGATTTAAATCCAATTTGCACTTTTTGTTTTGCCCTCCTGCCCAATTAATTTGAGTACTAGCTGGGTCAGGTTCATACTAAACTTCTTGTAATTTGTCAAGTAACTCACCAGCAGAAGTGGCAGAAACAAGGATCTTTCTCGCCCAATGTGGGATAAAATTTTGTTCTACAGCTGCATCAACAAAACTTATTAAAGGATCAAAGAAATTGTTAACATTCAACAAACCTATGGGTTTTTTATGGAGGTTCAGTTGGGCCCAAGAGGCAATTTGAAAAATTTCTTCAAAAGTACCAAAGCCACCTGGTAAAGCAATAAAGGCATCTGAATTGATGAGCATATGTGCCATGTGTTCATGCACAGAGGAGACTTGTAACTCATGCCCAACCGTTTTTCCAACAATGTTTTCTATAGCCAAAGCTTTAGGAATAACTCCTAAAACTTGGCTACCTCCTACATGTGCAGCTGTTGATACGCAACCCATTAACCCGAGGCTACCTCCCCCATAAACCATATGAATCTTTCTTTCAGTCAGTAGCCTACCAAGACAGTTTGCTACTTCTACAAACTCCTCACTTTTACCCGGTCGAGATCCGCATAATACACATATCCTTTGGATTCGACGTTGTGAAGTTCCGTCCATGTCTATGCAACTCTCTAACTATGTGTGAAGAAGAGAACAAGACATGTGGTATTTATGGAGTGCAAAAAGGTATGCTAATGATGATATCTATCTAGGTAGCTCGGTTGTTTGTTGAAAAAGTTATAATAATGCATAAAAATTCAAAAGATGATGAAATAAGACGCCATAAGTCAAACAAAAGATACAAATAAAAAAATGACAGCTATGAGGTATTAAAATTCAAAAATGATGGCACGCATGCATATGTACAGGTAGTTGTGACTGTGGCTCACATCTTCCTATGGTTTTACGTCCAGAAACGGCTTAAACACCTTCTATGAGTTGGGGATATGCTTCCCATCCAGTTTTCTTATAAACTGGCAAACAGGGTCATTTTGAGTCAGATTCCCAAGACTATAGCGTTTCTGCTCATCTCGGAATTGTGTCCACAAATTAAAAATTTCACGCTGCACAAGTCCACAAGAATGCGTCTCAATAGTCACTCGGATATCATCCAAGGACTCCTTACTCAGTCCATCCTTGATGAACTGTAGCTTATCCTCTCGATTGTTAGACAAATATCCCAAGGAGCGGCAACGCTGGTTACAAGTCCATCTTGCACATTTGTGACAACCTTGTAACCTTTTTGCTCTTCGCTTTTTGGCATAAGAGCTTTTTCCCAAACCTGGCATATGGGAAACAAGATTATCTAAAAACTCACAAGAGAATCGAACCTTGGCTTCAATTAACCATCTTAAATCAGCAGGAATACCCTTACGCATCAACAACCTTAGTCTTTCTGCACGAGCTTTATAAATTTTAAGCAAATCATTTTGAGGAAGAGAGGGAAAATGTTTGTGCAATTTTGAGAGAATGGTATCCATGTGAAGAAAATGAGAGAGAAGAAAAGAAAATGGATGCAAGATGAGCAACAGTTTTTAGGGAACTGAAAAACCGATTTTAAAAGCCACGGAGTACCGTATCCACCACTTGACTGGGAAATAAAATAAAAACACACGACTAAAATAAACTCACACAAAATAAAATAATAACAAACTAGAAATGATAGCAAAAATCAAGAATAAAAATAAAAATGAAAATATGGCATAGATGGATAAAATTTGATCAATCATTATAAAGAAATGCAAAAGAGGAATCTTTTCGAAAGTGATTTACCACGGTCAAAAATATGCCATTGAGGTGGTACCTTTCTTTTTCCTTTATTTGTGAGAATGAAAGAGATTACCACTATCTGAGTTTGTTTGTCCTTAAAGCATGCATTATTGAGTGTGCATGTTTCTTCCTGCCTTTTTTCAAACCATGGCTCCCACATCTTAATCTCCTTCACCTGTACAAAATCAAGCAATGAAAATTCTTTAGAAGCAATGGGCACTAGTTGCATACTTGGTTCAAAAGAACTAAGTAACCAGATTTCCGAAGGAGTTGAAAAATTCTCATTTTGGATATAGTCTACCACGTTAGTTTTTGTCCTTTAGCTTCCTCATTTTCATCATGCTCGAAAAATTCATTAACATCAAAATTTTGGTTAAATTCCTTTGCACGATGCATAAGTGAGGATTCGGTCTTTTCTTTGTTAGGTGTAAGTTGATTAACCTCTTCCTTACCTTTTAGGATTGATTCATCATCTTTCTCATAAGGGTTAGGAATATGTTCTTGATCAACCTTACCATCATGAAGAGCACTTACCGAATCTTCGAGAAGATGCTGGCTACTTGGATTACTCACATGTGGATTGATGAGGTTTGGCTCGAGTTGAGATGGAAACACACCTTTCTCATGAGTACTAAATGCAAATGCAAGTTTTTCAAGAGCATCATTCAAGTTTGCCATAGTTTGAGCAACTTGACTATTAAAAGCCTCTTGCTTTGCAATGAATGAATTCCATGTTTCTTCAAGATCCTTATAAGATGCATGATCATGAGCTTTTTGAAAATTTTGACATGATTGAAAGGGAGGTTGGTAAGATTGTGCATGATTATCATTCCTCCAATCAAAATTCAAGTGATTTTTCCATCCAAACTTTTGTGAGTAAGGATTAGGATTTGACCTTTGGAAAGTGTTTAAAACATTGGTTTGGTCATGGAGACTTTTCCTAAAGGTAGACACAATTGGGCAATCATCCGTAGGATGATCACTAGAATTACAAGTTTGACAGACAATTTCTTGCATATACCACATTTCTAAGTCCTCGACTTTCCTAGGTAGGGATCTAAATTTAACATGTACATCATGATTCTCCCTAAAGTTATATATGCCTCTACTAGACGTTCTTGGTACCTCATAGGTGCCAACATTGTTCTAATTTTGGGCATTTTTCGCTAGTAAGTCTAGGAAATCCATGGCTTCATCAGGGTCTTTATTTTCAAATTGTCCATTACACATTAATTCTATCATTTGCCTAGCTTGATGTGTAAGACCTTCATAGAAAATTAGAACTAGTTCCCATGTTTCCAAACCATGATGAGGACAAGTATTAAGCAATGCTTTATACCTATCCCAACATTGATAAAAGGTCTCTCCTTGTTTTTGAGTGAAATTGATGATTTGATTTTTGAGAGAATTTGTTCTATAGGGAGGAAAGAATTCTTTAAGAAATTGTTGTTGCATTTCATCCCATGAGCTAATGGATCTTGACCTAAGATTTTGTAGCCATGTCTTAGCTTTATCTTTTAGAGAAAAAGGAAAAAGCTTTAATCGAAAGATGTTTATGCTACAATTTAGGTCACTATAAGTGTTGCAAAACTCTTTAAATTCTCTCAAGTGCAAAAATTGGTTTTCAACTTCTAGGCCATGAAAGTGAGGTAAGAATTGAATGAAATCCGATTCATGGTCGAAATATGTTGCATCATGAGGGAAGACTATGCAAGATTGTGCACAAGTTCTCATAAGATTCATGCAATCCATTTATGTTCTCAATTGGGTTTGAGCATGTTTTTAAAGAAGATGAGTGACTCCTAACAATTCTACCAACTAATGCAATGAGAAAGAAAAGATGAACACATGCAAGAAAAAAATAAAAATAGAAATGGGGAGAGAAGAGATGAACATATGCAATAAAAATAGAAATGGGAAAAGAAAATACTTACAATTTTTTTACGTCAAATTTTACCTTCCCCGGCAACGGCGCCAAAAACTTGACACATCCGAAAAAGGATTGTCTCCCAAGTATAGGAGTGTCGAAGTAATAAAACCCGGTGAGACCGGGGTCGATCCACGAGGAAGGGAATTTAAGCGTTACAAATTATAAGCTAAACAAATGTAATATGGATGATTCAAAGAGGTGACATGATAATATCAACAAGTATGTAAGATGGTAGGTGGTATTACCGACCATTCAAATATAAAACAAAAAGTAAGAGGAGGTAAAACCATCCATGGAAATAGGTGGTATAACCAACCATAGTAAATTAAAGAACAATTTCATAAGGTGGTAGAACCTACCATAGTAAATAAAATAAAAAGTTCATAAACAATAGAATAATTAAAATACAAGAGGAATTAACACAATAACAATGAAGGCTAAAGGTTAGGGGATCCGCCCTTGATATTTTAAATAAGGATAATTAACCCATTTTAGTTATATGAATTATATTTGTTTCATTACCAATATTTATACCACTTCTTGTAAATGGGTTCAAGCATCCAATGTGCCAATCATCATATGTCTACAACAAATCAAGGTTCCTAACTAGATTCGTGTCGGTAAGGAAGAACCATACATCATCTAGAAAGGATCCAAGCATTTGATGTGCCAAGGATTGTCGACAATGGATCAAGACCTCCACTTTACGAGTGGTGTCAAGATTGATTAAGAAATTAAATATAAATCATATTGAATAAACATTATAAGATTAAGATTATTAAGCACATATTAAGGGTTAGAGAATCCTTATTCTCATATCAAGGGTTTCACCCTTTCACCTTAGCAAGAGAGAAATTAGAAGACATTATAAGAGAAAGAAAATAAAATGCAAGAAAAAGAAAATTCATTAATAACATAAACACATAAAACACAATACAAGATCCTAGCCAAAGCCAAAATGTTCCAGCCAAGGCCAAGATGCCCTAATGGGTCACAAGGCACCTCTATTTATAGATACATCCAGGGGCAAACTTGTCAAATTACAAGGGCATAATTGTCAAATATTAGTTGTAAATATCTTTGACAATTAGGATCATTAGGCACCGACTTTGACCATCAATTTTGACATCGAAATGTTATGAATTTTAATCACATGTCTTCATGAAAGTTGTAGATATTTCTCTCAGCTTTCTAGAACATATTGATTTGCACAATTTGGATACGTATTTTGAGAGATACGGTCCAAATACTGAGGCCTGGTCAGACTGGGTCGAGACTGTAGATGGGTTCACTTCAAGCCCAATTTTGGTCCACTAAGAGCCCGAATTTGATTATGCTTGTGAAATGCAATCTTGTAGAAAATTGAATCGGCTTTACAAAACATTAAGAATTGCACCATTCTAATCTATAAATGGAGAGGTATGCCCATTTTATCGAACCTGTAACAAAACCAAAATTAAGAGGAAGTTAATTCCAAAGATGCAAAGACTAAAAATATGCTTAAGTTGAGAAATTTAATGACACTATTAATGCAATATGATGAACTAAGCTCTTATTAAACATACATATTTAAGTGTTCATCAAAAAGCATCCAGTAGATAAACTATAAAGCTGCGAGCATACTAGTCCATTTCAAACGAAGTTAGATTGGACCTTCATTTTTAATATTCATGCAAGGAGCATATCGAATGGAAACATTGTTCTTGACCTTTGGCTCACAACCAAGAAGATCTTGGATCAATTTATGCTAATCTATTGAGTTTGTAATACAGGCATTAATAAAAATCAGCTCAACCCCACATGGAAGACTGATCAAGGCAGTAATGTCCAAAGGCATAATCGTCATCTGGCCAATCGGAGGATGGAATGTCTGGGGTTGTATCCATCCACCGCTCGCACAAAGCGGCTAATGCTCAACGATTAGTGTACTATTGAGCACGTGAAATGATGAATTCATAGAAGCCGGTGTTGATGATCCTACTCCTAATTGCATCATTCCTTATCTTAAGGAACTAACTACGGGCTCTAGAAAATGCCCCACACATCTTGTTCTCATGATAGTCCTAAAGTGAGAAATTAAAGTCGCTACATAAATACAAGCCTAAAAAAATCGAAGAAAATGTAAAAGTAATGAATAAACAAACTGCACACCAGGTTCATTTTATGGGAAGCCATCTTATAGACAACCAACATCTTCCTATCTCTTCGAAAACCCCTCAATGTCGTTTTTCAGGTTGGATTCGTATCGTTCAGGTTAAGGTGGACTGGATGACCTTCCATTAGAAAGAAGAAGTTGAGATGAACATGTAGGAAGAAACTGGGAGCGAATCAAACACAAAATGAAGAAGTTATACATGCATGAGGGTGCGAGAGGATGAACGAGCTTTATAGAAGCCCTCAACCACCGGCCAACAATCAGATAGCCAGGCGACTGTTGATCAACTACCGAGCAACAATTAGATAGCTGGGTGACTATCAGATAGTCAGTTGGCCATCCCCTAAACAAAGGGCAAAACAGAAAAGAAAGAAAAGAAAAGAAGAAAGAAAGAAAGAAAGAAAGAAGAAGAAGAAGAAGAAATGAGAGAGAAAAAAGAAAAGGGATGAGAGAGAAGAGAGAAAAGAAAGAAGAAGAAAGAGAAAAAAGAAAAAAGAAATTCCTCATCGACCATAAGACATTTCTAATGAAATCAGTGACCAATGCTCGACCATGGCAATAATTTAACAACTCACAAAGAAATAAGACTGACTTCAGTTAATAGATTCTCCGAGCAGAACCGCATGAAAGAATTCCTCAAGATATTAGAAAGTAATTTGTTAAAAAACACACCAAATGAGGTAAAAATTTGAATTGATTTTACATCGTCAAGAAATTTCTGAATGGTAAAGGAACTTGCAAAGACAAATGGAAGAATCTACAATAAGTCCAAGAATATGGAACTCCCCACTAAAGAGAATGGTGAATTCAAGAGAAGTTGAAAATGATGAATGTCAGAACATGATAAATCAAAAGATTTTCCCCAGTGTATTAAAAAAAATCAAGAATAGAAGCTTGGGCATCAAACCCATTGTTTACGAAATCTAAAGTAGACTAAGGAAGCATGAAGAATACTTAAAAGAGGAGCATGAAACCCAACAAATGCAAAATCTGAAGAGATCAAATATGAATGATGAATACTCAATCGAAGGCTCACGAATAAGATCAACTGAAGGCTCAAAGAATAAGAAGGTCCAAAGACCGAAAAGTAGTGCATGATAGATATTTTCCCAATGGCATGCATTAGAAGGAAACCCTAAGAAGTAGGTTCACTTAAGAATGTTTTAAGCTCTTAGAATAGGCACAAGCCCTAATAAGAGATGCACTGAAGATTGTTGAAAACCCTAAGAAGTAGGTGCACTTAAGAGTGTTTGAAGCCCTTAAAATAGGCACAAGTCCTAAGAAGAGGCGTATTAAAAGAGCATGTCATCCCTTGAATGGGCACATTCACCTGGGATAGGCATATCTACCCTTAAATGAGCACATTAACACTCGAATGTGTGGAACTCTTTGAGGGAATAGAAAGAGAGAGAGAGAGAGATGATGGGGAAGTTTGATAGAAGGAAGACGAAGTCGAAGATGTTGAAAGACGAATTAAGAATACTTTATCAACTTTTGTGTCTCATAAACCTCTCCAAAGTAGGGGATAAGCTACAGATACTGAATTTTTTAGGCTCAATGAAGGAATGAAGATGAATGTTGAGCAATGAAAATGATTGAAATGCCCTTGGAGATCAAGAAGGGAAGGGTAAGAAAAAGTTGGTGAAGAGTTCTAAAAACTGACTTGTGACTTTGAAAAATCATCAAATCATAGAAATTCATAGATCACAAATTAGAGTTGAAATGGAGAAGTTATGCACGGTTGAAGGAATAAAGGTCTGAAGGGGCTACATTGAAAGAAGACAAGAAAAGGAAAGGGACTGAATGGAAACTGATCGACTGATCATCAGACAGTTGCCCAACCATCGACAGTTGCCCAACTGTTGGCCAATGGTCGACCGTCTATCAGATAGCTGGCCAGCTATCTGGAGATAGCTACCCGACCCTTTTTGGTTTACTTTTGGAAACTGGCTTAGGAAACTTCCTTTTTCATCTTCGCCCCTCTCCTATATAAACCCTACTCCTCTCACTTTGCAATACACACTGATTGTGGGATACTATCATCTTTCTCTCTCTTGAAGCTACGCTTTAGAAATCCAGAAGTCTTTTCTAGTATAATTTTTTTAGGTGTTTTATTACTCTAAACCCGAAAGGGGTACGTTTTGAGAGCAGAATTCTCTCCTCCCTCCCATTTACTCTTTTATTTTTCTTGCTTAGAAAAAGCATGTTTAGGCTAATATATGCTTAGAAAAAGCATGTTAGAATTTATTTTGATGCTTAGAAGTATGCTAGGGTTGTTATGAATTGTTTTAACCCTTGTTTTTTTGCAAGATGGATAAGCGTCTTAAGGTAAGTCTGCTATCTCTTCTTTATTAGAATCATGCCTAGGAATTGAATTTCTTTGCAAATGCTTAGAATCATGCTTAGGAGAACATGATTAGAATTATGCTAAGGCAGACTTATATTTGCTTTGATGTATGCTAGGAAATACCATAGAATTGGTAAGAATCACCATTTCACCCTTGGATGCTATAATTGATGTCAATTGCTTGAATTAGGCCAGAATATGCCATGATAACCATGGTTAGGCTAGAAATGTCATGAATAGATGTGAATAATGCTAGAATAACTATAGGTAAAATTACCATGATAGAATTATCAAATCTAGGCTAGAAAGCCGTGATATTAGATTTTGGCTTTGTATGATTTATGAATATATGAATATTAAGAAGTGTAATTGTGTGATGCCATGAAGTGATGGTGGACTCACATTGATGGTGAAGCACCATTACTTAGAGCGAATGTTCAAACATATGAATGTATGGAATGTTTTGTTATTTTATTGCTAAAGAACAAATGTTGTAATTCTCTTCCCTTCTCCCATGTTTGAAAGGAAAGGTAATCTATTCTCTTCTCACTTTCTATGTCTAAATATACTACTATTTTCATTAAATAATCACCTCGCATGCCTAAGAAGATAAAATGAATAATGTGTGCATAGAATGAACATTCTAAGTGGGCTAAGTGACAACACGAGTTATTTTCATTTGGTATTTTCCAAGTAGAGGCTGGATTTACATTCTGGCAGGTTGAAAGACTCGCATGTAAGTTACCAAATCCATCTCTTAAGGGATGAGGGTAGTTTAGGTCCGGAAGTGAAGGATCGAATTACCCCCATTCATTCCCAATTGAATAATTGCTTGGGGACTCCTTTCTCCAGATATGCCTATGACTCGTTTGTGTTCCCTAAAGTCTTAAAAGAGGCTTTTGTTGACTCAGGTATGGCAACCCAAGAGGGGGGTGAATTGGGTTTTTATTTATCAAAACGGATTTAGAAAACTTTTCTTGAAAGATCAAAATTAGTTCACTCTTTCTTTGAGAATAAAGGTGAAGAAGATGAAATTAGAATTTATCAAAGATGCAATCGAGAGAATAACAATAATGAACAATCACAAGTGTAAGTAAATATAAAGAGATAGGGATAGAGAGAGTGCAAACTCAATTTACGTGGTTCGGCAATCTTTGCCTACGTCCACGGGCTCCTAGCTCCACGAGCTAAGCTTTCAACTAAGTTGTAGAAATCTTTACAACTTGCTTGATGAGCAACCTCACCAAGACTCTTTCCTTCAACTTTTGATAACACCACACCAAGAGTTCTTCTTGATGAACAACCTCACCAAGGCAACTTCCTTCAACCCTTGATAACACCAAACTAAGA
Source organism: Boswellia sacra (assembly GCA_013180625.2). Taxonomy (NCBI): domain Eukaryota; kingdom Viridiplantae; phylum Streptophyta; class Magnoliopsida; order Sapindales; family Burseraceae; genus Boswellia; species Boswellia sacra. Next base: position 45,636 of record SNVD02002570.1, read on the forward strand.
GTTCTTCTTGATGAATAACCTCACCAAGGCAACTTTCTTCAACTCTTGACAACACCACATCAAGAGTTCTTCTTGATGAACAACCTCACCAAGGAAACTTCCTTCAACTCTTGATAACACCACACCAAGAGTACTTCTTGATGAACAACGTCACCAAGAAAACTTCCTTCAACTCTTGATAACACACAATAAGAGTTCTCTCAAGGATAACTATTATCCTTTACAAGAATATCTCACTCTCACCACAATACAAGAATAGGGATAATTTTTACAACAAAAGTACAACTCTCTTCAAAGAGTAGATAAAGAATATAAAAGCTCTCTAGACTTGATATTTCTCTTGTTTTTTGCTTGATAGATGCTTCTCTTGCTTTCCTTGAATGCATGGGAGAAGGGCTCGTTTTATAGGCAAATGGGATGAACTTAGTCAAGTGAAGACACCAACTCCAAAGTTTCTACCCATCATAAAAACCATAATATTTTCTGGCATTTTCGTCAATGTTTCGTTTGAAATTTGAAAATCTGTAAAACATAAAATATCTGTACATTTGAATAATCTTTCCAACCCATCAAGAACCAAGTCATTTGGATATCCGTAGCTTATGATATGGCCAAAACACCATTCGGTGCTCATATAACTTGATTTTTCTTCCATGTGTCAGGCTAACAATCTCCCCTTTTTGATGATGACAAACCATTGATTGCTTTCAAATAATATCTAAAATAAAGAATGAAAATAAAATCAAGAATAAACAAAAAAAATGGCACTTGTTATGAATATAAGCAATCCAACTATTTCTCTCCCTTTTGTTATCAGAAAAAAATGTCATCAAATTAACTACTCCCCCTAAATATATTCTCCCCCTTAATATGTGCTACCATTCAAAGATTATCATATAAAAACAAAATTAAGACATATCCAACATACCTAATTCTCTTCTAATTATGCAAAATATATCTCGACTAAGGGGTTTAGTCATATTTAGGTCTAGAGACTAATTCCCAAACTTGATTTCTCTCAAATTGGTTCAATTCCTATTGCATAGCCAAAATCCAACTTTCCTCATTTTTGGCTTCTTTAAAAGATTTTGGTTCAAATTGAGAGACAAATGCAAAACGATTACAAAAGTTCCTAAAAGAAGATCTAGTTCTCATACCTTGTGATGGTTCACCAATAATGAGATCTTTGGGGTGAGCTTTTGCGTACCTCCATTCCTTTGATAATTCTTGGGAAGAATCAATTACTTCCTCAAGCTTTTCTTATTGAAGTTGTAATTCATCTTGACTCTTTTCATCAAGCCTTGATTCCTTGATTTGCTTTTCTACCTCAACAATATCATTATCTAAATTCTTTGAAGAAATCGCATTAGTTTCATCAAATTCAACATGCAGAGAATCTTCAATAGTAAGAGTCTTTTTGTTAAAAACTCTATATGCCTTACTATGGTTGGAGTAGCCAATAAAAAATTCCAATATCGACTTTTGCATCAAATTTGCCAAGGTTATCCTTGGTGTTTAAAATAAAACATTTACATCCCAAAACTTTAAAAAAACCAATGTTAGGTTTTCTTCATTTCGAAAGTTCATAAGGAGTTTTCTTTATTAAAGCTCTAATATGGACTTTATTGATTATAAAGAATGCGGTATTAACGGTTTCAGCCCAAAAATATTTTGGCAAATTATTTTCAAGTAACATGGTCTTAGCCATTTCTTGGATAGTCCTATTTTTTCTCTCAACAACACCATTTTGTTGTGAAGTTCTAGGTGTAGAAAAATTATATTCAAAACCATTTTCATCACAAAGATTTTCAAATGCAACATTGTCTACTTTACCATCATGATCACTCCTAATGGAAACAATAGAATACCCTTTTTGATTTTGGACTCTTTTTGCAAATTAAAAAAAAAAACTTGTGTAACCTCATTTTTAGTTTTCAAGAATAACACCCAAGTGAATCTTGAATAATCATCTATAATAACAAAAACATAATACTTTCCACCAAGGCTTTGAGTTTTTGATGGCCCAAATAAATCCAAATGAAGTAATTTTAGAGGTTTATTTGTTGAAATAAATTTCTTTTGTTTAAAAGAAACTCTCACTTGTTTTCCAAATTGACAAGCATCACAAATCTTATCATTTTCAAATTTTATTTTTGGAAAACCATCAACTAACTCATTTTTAGAAATTTTTTGAAATCGTGTCCATGCTAGCATGACCTAACCTTCTATGCCATAACCAAGCATCATAATTAATAATGAAACAATTTTCTACATGATCATTAACATCAATATCAATTGTATAAATATTGCCAAATCTATTACCAATAAATAATGTTTTATTGTTACTAACATCCTTAATCACATTTCTATTAGGCTCAAAAGTAGTAAAATATCCCTTATCACACAATTGACTAATGCTAATCAAATCATGTTTCAAGCCATTACCAAGCAAAACATTTTCAATAATAGGTGAAGAAGGGTTATCAATATCACCATGTCCGATTACCCTTCCTTTGGCATTATTACCGAAGGTCATGTTGACCCAGCTATGGCAACCCAATAGGGGGGGTGAATTGGGTTTTTATTTATCAAAACGGATTTGTAAAACTTTTCTTTGAAGATCAAAATTATATAACTCTTTCTTTGAGAATAAAGGTGAAGAAGATGAAAATAGAATGCAATCAAGAGAATAGCAATAAAGAACAATCACAAGTGCAAGTAAACATAAAGAGGATAGGGATAGAGAGAGTGCAAACTCAATTTACGTGGTTCGGCAAACCTTGCCTACGTCCACGAGCTCCTAGCTCCACGAGCTAAGCTTTCCACTAAGTTGTAAAAATCTTTACAACTTGCTTGATGAACAACCTCACCAAGACTTTTTCTTTCAACTCTTGATAACACCACACCAAGAGTTCTTCTTGATGAACAACCTCACCAAGGCAACTTCCTTCAACTCTTGATAACACCACACCAAGAGTTCTTCTTGATGAACAACCTCACCAAGGCAACTTCCTTCAACTCTTGATAACACAATACCAAGAGTTCTTCTCGATGAACAATCTCACCAAGGAAACTTTCTTCAACTCTTGATAACACCACACCAAGAGTTCTTCTCGATGAACAACCTCGCCAAGGAAAGAGTTCTTACTCTCACCACAATACAAGAATAAAGAAAATTTTTACAACAAAAGTATAACTCTCTTCAAAGAGTAAATAAAGAATATAAAACTCTCTAGACTTGATATTTCTCTTGTTTTTTGCTTGATAAAATGCTTCTCTTGTACTTGATGCGTTCGAAACTAGCAAGTATACTAGTCGCACAAGTAATAAAGTGATGAGTGAGATATCGTTCCCACGAGGATTGATTCTAATTAAATTTGTTATTTCCAGCAACAATAAACTAAACAGGGGGGGATTTTTGTTGAATGCTTTACTAAATGAAATAAGAATGCAAGTAAAGAATAACAAAACAGAAAGTAAATTTGAATGAAAATTCAATGGGAGAAAGCTGGTTAAGGGATCCTTCTCTACCACAAGATATGGATTTGCGAATTAATTGTAGAATTGTCATCTAATTACAGCATTGAAGTTATCAACCGTAGATAACAACAAGCTCTGTTATCCCAATCTTTCCTTACTTTGTTATTAAATAAAACAAGCTCTTTATTTAATCTCTATCCATTAAACAACCTAGAACAAGCTCTCTAAATTTAATTCAATGGATGCAATACGATAAGAAAGAAAGGTTGATCTAAGCAATAAACACACAAGCTCGGATTATTTAACTTAGGTTGTATTCTCCAATTGCAATCTCTGATCACAATTTTGATACTAAGGATTAGAAATTCAAGACAATTACGGATCAAGATTTCTACTCTAGCAATAGACAACAACCAGATTATATTCAGTTGGCCATTCCAAATACACACAGCAAGCAATCATAAGCATTAGATATGGGAAAATACAAGCAACTTCAATTAGAGACTTGGATAACAATTTCTTCCACAATCAACTCACAAAATCCATATCAAGGGCTTTGAAATCACCCTCAACCAATTCAGATTTAGTTACACATATTCAATCAGAATAACAAATACAATACAATATGGAGACATTCCAGAAAATGGAAGGGAAAGGGAAAACTTAGCAAATTTGATGAAAATCTCTCAAGATTGTAGTTCTTCCTCTTTCCAAGCCTTCAATCTCCTTCAAGAACTCCAAGAGATGAGAGAAATCCAAAGATGCAGCCTCCTCCACGTTCTCCCCTCTTCAAGTTATCAAAATAAAACCCTAAAATGTGTTTAAATACTCTGCTACAGTGAATTGCTACAGTGCCCCGTATTATACATGCTACAGTGACTTGTGGAATTATATTTCTATACATCTCACACTGTTTTGATTAGAACTTTTGGTACACTGAATGGATTTATAAACCGTAAATTTCTCCAGAAAATAGACTTCGAGAGCTTTCCAACGGTATATAATATGTCGTCGGGTTCATTGTATATCAATACAATTAAATCCGAGAAGATCACTGACTAGCAGAGGTGAAAATGAAGGGTTTTACTCCATTTTTGTGCAAGTTGCTCCAAAACTCCTGCAAACATCAAAAACACACAAAAACATAAAAATACCAAGGAATATAGCAAAGAAACATGGACGAATTGATATAAAAGTAATACATAAATAGACACCTATCAAATTCCCCCACACTTAGACTTTGCTAGTCCTCGAGCAACTAAACTGATACGAAACAAAACTAAACCGAAACAGAATCAGAGAAAAATTAAAACACACCAATGCTTCAACTTGCAAATAGGCCTCAAAGATTGTACTTAATTATAACCCAAGGAAAACTTCAAAATAATGCACTTGATCAAGAATTTATCTCAAAGATTAGTTTCGCTTCACTTCAATTCCTCAAGTGTGTGTGTGTAGAGCCATTCTCACCTAATCACTCGTAACCCGGATGAGTTTATGCTTAAAAATGAATCGTATTTAATAGTGAAGATGTGTGTATAAATGAACTCCATAGGCCTGCTTTTCAAGTCACTCTACACTAATGTAGACATGTACAACACCAAGGATCAAGTAGGACTTTATTAAGCTTGTAACGTTTGGCTTGGGTGAAGGTATGATCAAGGATAATAATTTGGCTCAAATCAACCACAAACACATAAATCATTCAAGATTATGTAGAGCTCACCCCTATAACACAACTTTATTTTAATTCACCAGGTTACTCCCCCAAACTTATTTAGAATACTCAATCTTCTTTTTTTTCCTTTCTTTTTTCTTTCTTTTTTTTTTTTTGTAGAAAACAAAAGAAACTACACCCCCACACTTCGTTGTTTCATTCTTTTCAAGAACACCCAAGGGTATAGAACTCTTTTTCTTTTCTTTTTTTTTCTTTTTTTTTTTAACTGCAATTCCACTCCCCCACACTTAAACAATACATTGTCCTCAATGTTTAAGTACGTTGAAGATAAGTACAGATTTTTTTTTCTCTCTTTTTTTTTTTTTTTACAAACTTTATAAAACTCACTTGCATTGCTCATGGCACAATCCAACCTCCTCTAACTTCCCAAAACCAGAACATAGCTCAAAATGTAATTGCGAATTATTTACATGCTGTCTCTTATACACATCTAGATGTGTATAAGAGACAGGAACAAATTCATTTGAGGTTAGGAAATCTTTAGTGAGTTAACAAAGAAAAAGGCTTACAAAGGCTCAAAAGGGTAACTAGGGATCAATTTCAGTCAAGGTTGGCTATTAAGGCTCAAACGGTCCAAAGATGGCTAAATCATTTCCCCAATGTTGCACAGCCTAGGATTTCGCCTTGAGTGACCATCAAACAAGTTCTAGAATTCATTGAAATCTGAAGAAACATTTAAATTACATAAACTTTCTCTAAGTGAACAAATAACTCAGTGCTCAATGTTGCGCAAGGAATCAAAAGCAAAGCGAAAACCAATAGATATTTCAAGCAAACAGATCCATGCATCATTTATCATTTTCCAAGAGTTATTATTAATTCAATCATTATCTTATCATCGACCCACAAAATGTAAGAAAAGAGGTACGTGGCGTTGTTACACCTGAGTCAAGATTGTATATTTCAACAATCCTTAGGACCAATAGCCCGCAGACTTAAGGTTTCCAGCCTATATACCTTTATTATGAAAGAACAAAACAAGATACAAGACACTTCAAACAACATGAAATAAACGAACTACGGATTTATTCAGAGAGAATGTGTTTCAAGGGTTCAAGAAACCCCATATTCTGCCATTCTCAAGTTGTTTTCCACAAATTTCTCTTTTTGAATCGAAACTAATAAAGACAACACATAACAACTCTAAATTACATAAAACTAAACTTACTCATAAAATAACAGAGTCCAACAAGCCAGCAAACAAAAACAAGTCAGTTAGAATGGGTCTAAAAAGTTTAGAAGTTAGCCTCCTTATTCAGCCATTATAGATTAAAGAGATCCATAATGCGTTTTAAGAGGACTTAAACTTTTTAAGCCACCACTCTAAAAACCAAGATTAGAAAATATTACCTGGGACAAAAGAAACAACCTGAAAAATCTCAAAATAAATAACATGAAAAACTTCAAATAAACACAATAAAAAGAAAGCAAACAAAAAACGAAGCAAACCAGCAAATAGAGATTACAGATGGAGTGTTAAATCCAGTTTACGCCTCTTATTGCCTTCTCCAAATCAATCAATCCGAGCTGTTGTTGGATCAGGCGAATAGACGAATTCTTGTAGTTTGTCAATTAACTCCCCTGCCGTTGAAGCTGTAACAAGGATTTGCCTCGCTGATGGTGAGATAAAATTTTTTTTCTACAGCTTGATCAAGAAAAGACAACAAACCATCAAAAAAAAGTTATTGACATTTAACAAACCAATGGGTTTTTTATGGATGTTTAGCTGTGCCCAAGAGGTGATTTGAAATATCTCCTTTAATGTACCATAACCACCAGGCAAAGCTATAAATGCATCGGACTTAACAACCATATGTGCAATACGCTCATGCATGCTAGAGACTTGTAACTCTTCCCCGATTGTGTTGCCTACGATATGTCGCACAGCTAATGGTTTAGGGATAATGCCGAGAAATTTACTTCCTCCCAAGGATGCAGCTGTCGACACACACCCCATTAACCCAAGACTACCCCCTCCATAAATCAAATGAATACCCCTCGCAGCTAATGTCCTCCCAAGATCAAGAGCTGCTGTTGTAAACTCTCCATCTTTACCAAATTGCGATCCACAAAATACGCATATATTTTGGAGTCGCCGAATTGGTGTTTTCTCCTTTCTACAAGTGCTCTAACCTTGTGTAAGACAATGATGCACGTTAGGTAATATGCTTTTCAAGTGTAAGATAGGTTATAATAATGACATTTGAAAATATGGAGAATGGATATATACACACGTAAAACTCTCAAATTTGACACATGGGGACATAATTTCGGTGGGGGGTGCTCGATGCAGATTTATCGCCCCGAGATTTGAAAAAATAGATATGCTTTCGGTGGGGTTTGACAAAACCTCCACACTTGTCGCCCACGTGTGCATGAAAAATGGAGATAAACTTTCGGTGGGTTTTGAAAAAACCGCCACACTTGTCTCCCACGTGAAGCATGACAATTAGAGATATACTTTCGATGGGTTTTGACAAAACCGCCACACTTGTCTCCCACGTGAAGCATGAAAAGTAAAGATATACTTTCGGCGGAGGTTGACAAAACATCCACACTTGTCTTCCACGTGTGCTTATATCATGGGGTAGTCATCTGGTTTGTCAAAAAGAAAACTTGAAATTAAAACAAACAAAATCAACAAACAACAACAACACAAAAACAACCTTGATAATCAGATCAAACGAAACAAGAAAAAAAATTCTACAACAACAACACACATTCAAATATACAAGTAGTTGTGATTGTGGCTCACATCTTCCTCTGGTTTTACGTCCAGTAACGGCTGAAACGCCTTCTATGAGTCGGGGATTTGATTCCCATCCAGTTTTCTTATAAACTGGCAAACAGGGTCGTTTTTAGTCAGATTTCCTAGACTATAACACTGCAATTCATCACGAAATTGTGTCCATAAATTAAGTAATTCACGCTGAACAAGTCCGCAAGAATGTGACTCAAGAGTTAATAAAACATTATCCAGCGACTCATTGCTCAGACCATTTTTAATAAATGACAGTTTATCTTCTCTATTTCTGGACACAGAACCTAATGAACGACAAGTCTGGTTATAATTCCATCTAGCACATTTATAACATACTTGTAACCTTTTTGCTCTTCGCCTCTTGGCGTAGTAGCTCTTTCCTAGACCAGGCATGTATTTTGTGAGATTAATGTCAGGCTCACCTGACAATCTCACCTTGGCTTCGATAAGCCATCAGATATCAGCAGGCACATTTAAGAGTATCAACACCCAAAGTCTAGTCATCCGTACTATATAAATTTTGAACACAGCATTTTGAGGAAGTGAAGGAAAATATTTACGAAGGTTCGACAGAAAGATATCGGCATCCATTGAAGAGGAGAAAAGAAGAGATATTACAGATAATGCGATCGGGTTTGTTTTTCTCCAAGATATGCACGTTTCAAACCTTTGGCGAATGACTTCAACTTCCGTTTGGATGTTTCCACAAGCTGCTGCACAAATGAGCTCAAAGCACAGAGTAATCAAATTAAACAAAAGAAAGGAAAAGAGCAAAAACGAAACTAAAGACACATAAAAGAGATAACAACACAATAGCAAACAAAAGTCAAAAAAAAGTAAAAAATATAAAAACAAATGAGACAGATGGCAAAGAGAGATAAAACCTGATCAATTTGATGGCCTATGAAAGGAATCTCCTCGAGACACAAAAATCGATCATTATTACCTCATTTTATTTTCTCTTTTTTTTTTTCAAAAACATTGGTTGCCTCCCAATAAGCGCTTCGTTTAACGTCCTCAGCCTGACGTTGGTTCCATCATGGGAGGATCCAATTTCCGTTGTGCTTCTCTAATGGGCTTGGATCCCTCTTCTAACAAGATACGGTCCATGCATATGGATGGGCCTTGGATGTCAACAATTGTCCACTCAATAGATATTTTGTGATCTGTAAGTATTCGGACGAGTTTATCTTCTTGTATTCGTGCAAGGCCCATTTCCATTGTAACTCGCAAAGTATCATTCTCACCCAAGAATCCATGATTCAAATGATCTGAAAGTGACTTAAGCTCCAAGGCAGGGGCTGTCATCACAGAAGGAAGAATTTTCTCATTAGATAAAGGAAATTGAATGCACGAAACATCATACCTATTTATGGTTATAGCTATGGTCTCATCTAAGCTTGCCACAACTTTCTCCATTTCTTTGGACACTTGTATCAAAATTTTTGACTCCTTAAAATTTTCTGTCCCTACGTGCTCATTAATAGCTATATCCAATCCATTCTTGCTAGTTAACTCAAAACATTGTTGTGGTAGAGAATCAACAACATCAACTGCAAAAACAGAATGTAAGTCACTAGAGTACCTCATTGCCTCAAAAATATTGAAACATATCACCTTGCCATCAAACTCTATGATGAGAGTGTCATCACGAACATCAATCTTGGTTCTAACAGTTTTCGAGAATGGTCTCCCCATAAGAATCGGTGTTGGATTAGGAGATGTTTCATCCTCTATTTCAAGAACATAAGAGTCTGCTGGGAAAACCAATTGATTCACCTGCACAAGCACATCTTCCACAACTCTTTTGGTATATGCATTAAAACGATCAGCAATTTGAATGGTAATACCAATTTTCGCAAAAGGTCTAAGATTTAAAGAAGCATAAATAGAATACAGCATGATGTTAATAAATGCTTCTAAATCTAACGTAGCTCTTTCAAACTTATTTTTACCAATGGTGCATGTAATGGTGAACGTACCTAAATATTTGTATTTCGGAGGAATTTTTCTTTGTAAAACAGTTGAAACATTTTCCCCCACACTTACCTTCTCATTTCCTTTCAACTTTCTCTTGTCGGTGCATAACTCCTTGAGAAATTTTGCATAACGAGGTAATTGCTTGATAGCATCAGAAAGTGGTATATTTACCTCGATCTTGCGAAAAGTTTCCAAGATTTCCTGTTCTTGTTCCTTCTTCTTCGATTTTACAAATCTACTAGGAAAAGGTGGAGGAGAAACATATGAAGGAATGAGGGTTATAGGATTTACCTGAAAAGTCAATGTTTTGTTCATGGTGGAAGTGGTGTCATCTCCTTCATCAGTTTGTGATTTCCTTGGCAAGATATCTAATTGCTCTCCACCTTGCGAAGTTCTCGCACTAACAGTCTCTCCTGGATTGATCACCGCTTGAGAAGATAATTTTTCTGAGTCTTGGCCCTCGAATTTGCTCATGCTAGTATCCAATTGTCCCATTTGATTTGCCAGGTTTTGGATACTTGCCCCAGTTTCCTGCTGGAATTGCATTGTGGTAGTGGCAAGTGCATTAACAATATCCTGGAGTGACATACCTGAGTTTTCTGGAGCTGGTTGTGGTGCTGGTTGTGGCATTGGTGGTGGTTGCATTTGAAACGGTTGCTGCACTCTAGGTTGATTGAAACCTTGTGGCCGATTTGGTATCACATTTGGAGTGATTGGTTGATGATTCCAGTAATTGAAATTATGGTGATCTTCCCATCCAGCATTGTTAGTGTTAGAGAAAGTATCATACCATTGCCTTGTTTGTCCTGGAAATCCACCCATGGCATTGGCTTGTTCCATATATTCTTCTTGTAAAGTTGGATACATGTCGATTGGATGCTCCATTGTAGAATATATCCCACATTCATAAGATTTTTGCATATGTCCTACAGCCATGTTTTCCACAAGAGAAGTTAGCTCATAAAGTTGTTGTTCAATGTTCGGAGTGCTTACCTCATTTATTCTCCATGGTAGTTGGGGCTCAAATCCGCCACTAAATTGATGGAAGTTTACTGCCATGTCGTCTAAACACAAATAATCAGAAAAGAAAAACACACAAAAATATGAATCAACAATGAAAACAAAATAACAAATCGATTAGAAAATCAATCCCCGGCAACGTTCGAAAACTAGCAAGTATACTAGTCGCACAAGTAATAAAGTGATGAGTGAGATATCGTTCCCACGAGGATTGATTCTAATTAAATTTGTTATTTTTCAGCAACAATAAACTAAATATGGGGGGTTTTGTTGAATGATTAATTAAACTGAATACGAAGGCAAATAAAGAATAACACAACACAATATTAAATGAATTAAAAATTCAATGAGAGACACTTGGTTAAGGGTTCTTTCTCTGCCACAAGATATGAATTTGTGAATTAACATAGAATTGTAATCCAATTATAGCATTGAATTTATCAACCGTAGATAACAACAAGCTCTGTTATCCCAATCTTTCCTTACTTTGTTGTTAAATAAAACAAGCTCTTTATTTAATCTCTATCCATTGAACAACCTAGAACAAGCTCTCTAAGTTTAATTCAATGGAAGCATTACGATGAGAAAGATAGGTTGATCTAAGCAATAATCACACAAGTTCGGATTATTTAACCTAGGTTGTATTTTCCAATTGCAATCTCTGATCACAATTTTTGCTACTAATGATTGGAAATTCATGACAATTACGGATCAAGATTTCTAATCTAGCAATAGACAACAACAGCTTATATTCAGTTGGCCATTCCAAATACAATCAGTAAGCAATCATAAGCATTAGATATGGGAAAATACAAGCAACTTCAATTAGAGAATTGGATAACAGTTTCTTACACAATCAACTCACAAAATCCATATCAAGGGCTTTGAAATCACCCTCAACCAATTCAGATTTAGTTACACATATTCAGAAACAATATAAATACAATACAATATGGAGACATTCCAGAAAATGGAAGGAAAAGGGAAAACTTAGCAAATTTGATGAAAATCTCTCAAGATTGTAGTTCTTCCTCTTTCCAAGCCTCCAATCTCCTTCAAGAACTCCAAGAGATGAGAGAAATCCAAAGATGCAGCCTCCTCCACGTTCTCCCCTCTTCAAGTTATGAAAATAAAACCCTAAAATGTGTTTAAATACTCTGCTACAGTGACTTGCTACAGTGCCCCGTATTATACATGCTATAGTGACTTGTGGAATTATATTTCTATACATCTCACTGTTTTGATTAGAACTTTTGGTACACTGAATGGATTTATAAACCGTAAATTTCTCCAGAAAATAGACTTCGAGAGCTTTCCAACGGTATATAACATGTCATCGGGTTCATTTTATATCAATACAATTAAATCCGAGAAGATCACTGACTAGCAGAGGTGAAAATGAAGGGTTTTACTCCATTTTTGTGCAAGTTGCTCCAAAACTCCTACAAACATCAAAACCACACAAAAACATAAAAATACCAAGGAATATAGCAAAGAAACATGGACGAATTGATATAAAAGTAATACATAAATAGACACCTATCAGTACTACCTGAATGCATGGGAGAAGGGCTCCTTTTATAGGCAAATGAGATGAACTTAATCAAATGAAGACACCATCTCCAAATTTTCTGCCCAACATAAAAACCGTTATCTTGTCTGCCATTTTTGTCAATGTTTCGTTTAAAATTTGAAAATCTGCAAAACATAAAAGAACTACACATTTGAATAAGCTTTCCACAGCATCAAGAATTAAGTCATTTGGATATTTTTAGCTCAAGATATGGCCAAAACACTATTCGGTGCTCATGTGACTTGATTTTTCTTCCTTATGTCAGTTCCCAAATTGAATGATAATTCTGTTAGCATTCTGTTTGAAATTTGAATTTCTTAAAAAGATGAAAGATCTGCATATTTGAATTAGCTTTCCAAAATATTAAGAATCAAAGAATTTGGATATCTCTATCTTAAGATATGGCCAAAAAACCATTCGGTGCTCATGTGAGTTGATTTTTCTTCAACGTGTCAATCCACCAAATTGCATGTCAATTATGTCAGCCTTCCATTTGAAATTTGAATTTATTCAAAACATATGAAATGTGACCCATTAAGTAAGATTTCTAATGCCATAAGAATCAAGTGATTTGAATATTTGTAGCTCAAGATATATCCAAAAGAGTATTCAATGCTCATGTCAGCTGCTTCTATTTTGCATGATGATTTGGACGACCTTACACTTGAAATTTGAATTTCTTTAAAACATATGAAATGTTATAAATTGAGTAAGCTTTCCAAAGGCTCAATAATCACATTATTTGGACATATTTAGAGAAATATATGACCAATTGATTGAACACTGCTCATGTGTCACATTCCTTGAATCAAACCTTGTTCTTAAACTTTGTTGCCTTTAACATGTAGTCTTCTCCTTAGCTTCAACATTTCATTTTAATAAGCCTCTTCTTGATTTTACAAATATTTCATTAAATCTTATTGTTGCGCATAAATAAATATATTAGTAACACCTTATGAATCAATGTGTATTGTTATCATCAAAATTATCATGTAGCCTTAGGGCTAACAATCTCCCCCTTTTTGATGATGACAAACCATTGATTGCTTTAAAATAATATCTAAAATGAAGAATGAAAATAAAATCAAGACAAACAAAAAGATGGCATTCGTTATGAATATAAGCAATCCACATTATTAATATAAGCAATCCAACAATTTCTCCCTCTTTTGTTATCATCAAAAAGATTTAATCAAATTAATTACTCCCCCTAAATATATTCTCCCCCTTAACATATGCTACCATTCAAAGATTATCATATTAAAGCAAAACTAAGACATATCCAACATGCCCAATTCTCTTCTAATTATGCAAAATCTATCTTGATTAAGGGGTCTAGTCATATTTGGGTCTAGGGACTAATTCTCAAACTTGATTTCTCTCAAATTGGTTCAATTCTTCTTGCATAGCCAAAATCCAATTTTCCTCATTTTTTGCTTCTTTAAAAGATTTTGGTTCAAATTGAGAGACAAATGCAAAATGATTACAAATGTTCCTAAAGGAAGACCTAATTCTCATACCTTGTGATGGTTCACCAATAATGAGATCTTTAGGGTGAGTTTTTGCATACCTCCATTCGTTTGGTAATTCTTGGGAAGAATCATTTACTTCCTCAAGTTTTTCTTGTTGAAGTTGTAATTCATCTTGGCTCTTTTCATCAAGCCTTGATTCCTTGATTTGCCTTTCTACCTCAACAATATCATCATCTAAATTCTTTAAAGAAATAATATTAGTTTCATCAAATTCAACATGCATAGATTCCTCAATAGTAAGAGTCTTTTTGTTAAAAACTCTATATGCTTTACTATGGTTGGAGTAGCCAACAAAAATTCCAACATCGGCTTTTGCATCAAATTTTCCAAGGTTGTCCTTGGTGTTTAAAATAAAACATTTACATCCAAAAACTTTAAAAAATCCAATGTTGGGTTTTCTTCCTTTTCAAAGATCATAAGGAGTTTTCTTTAGTAAAGCTCTAATATGTACTCTATTGATTATAAAGCATGCGGTATTAACGGCTTCGGCCCAAAAATATTTTGGCAAATTATTTTCAAGTAACATGGTCCTAGCCATTTCTTGGATAGTCATATTTTCCCTCTCAACAACACCATTTTGTTGTGGAGTTCTAGGTGAGGAAAAATTATGTTCAAAACCATTTTCATCACAAAGATTTTCAAATGCAACATTGTCTACTTCACCATCATGATCACTCCTAATGGACACAATAGAATACCCTTTTTGATTTTGGACTCTTTTTACAAATTTAAAAAAAAAACTTATGTGGCCCCATTTTTAGTTTTCAAGAATAACACCCAAGTGAATCTTGAATAATCATCCACAATAACAAAAACATAATTCTTTCCACCAAGGCTTTGAGTTCTTGATGGTCCAAATAAATCCAAATGAAGTAATTGTAGAGATTTTTTTGTTGAAATAAATTTCTTATGTTTAAAAGAAGTTCTCACTTGTTTTCCAAATTGACAAGCATCACAAATCTTATCATTTTCAAATTTTATTTTTGGAAGACCATTAACTAAATCATTTTTAGAAATTTTTGAAATTGTGTCCATGCTAGCATGACCTAGCCTTCTATGCCATAACCAAGCATCATGATTAACAATGAAACACTTTTCCACATGATCATTAACATCAATATCAATTGTATAAATATTACCACATCTATTACCAACAAATAATGTCTTATTGTTACTAACATCCTTAATCACACATCTATTAGGCTCAAAAGTAACAAATATCCCTTATCACACAATTGACTAATGCTAATCAAATCATGTTTTAAACCACGAACAAGCAAAACATCTTTAATAATAGGTGAAGAAGGGTTACCAATATCACCATGTCCGATTACCCTTCCTTTGGCATTATCACCGAAGGTCACATATCTTCCTTTCTTCATGATTAATCTTGAGAACTTGGAGGCATCTCCGGTCATATGCCTTGAGCATGCACTATTTAAGTGCCACTTGTGTTTGCCACTTTGTCTCTCATATTCTCTTAAAGCCATGAAGCACATGTTTGCCACTTCACAATCTTCTTCTTCATTCTCCTTCAAGATGATTTCATGAGTTATGAGAGAACCCATAAGTTCTTCTAATGGTAGTTTGGTGAGGTCCTTTGCTTCTTGAATTGTCGTCACCTTTGACCCCCAAGATTTTGGTAGACACCTAAGAATCTTTCTCACCATTTCAACATTAGAATAAGATTTACCAAGAGATTTCAAACTATTGACAATATCTGTAAATCTAGTAAACATTTCGAAAATTGATTCATCCGGTTTCATCTTAAAAAGTTCATAACTATGAACTAGCACACTAATTTTGGATTCTTTAACTTGACTAGTTCCTTCATGAGTTACTTAAAGTGTGTGCCATATTTCTTGTGCCGTAGAACAAGTAGATATTCTATTAAACTCATTTCTATCTAGAGCACAATATAACACATTCATAGCTTTAGCATTCAAACTCAATTTCTTTTTATCATCTTCACTAAACCCTTTAGGTTCTTTAAGCATGCTTTCTCCATTTTCAATTTTGGTAGGAACAAAAGGTCCTTCCAAAACAATAGACCATCAATCATAATCAAAAGATTGCAAGAAAATACTCATTCTAGTTTTCCAATAAGAGTAATCACTTCCATTAAAAAATGGAGGTCTAGAGATAGAAAGTCCCTCAACATATGAAATCGAATTAAAAGTTGCCATAGCTCAAAAATCAATTAAGACTTAAAAAATTGAGCAACCTTGCTCTGATACCACTTGTTGACCCAGGTATGGTAACCCAAGAGGGGGGGTGAATTGGATTTTTATTTATCAAAACGGATTTGTAAATCTTTTCTTTGAAGATCAAAATTATATAACTCTTTCTTCGAGAATAAAGGTGAAGAAGATGAAAATAGAATGAAATAAAGAGAATAGCAATAAAGAACAATCACAAGTGCAAGTAAACATAAAGAGGGTAGGGATAGAGAGAGTGCAAACCCAATTTACGTGGTTCGGCAAACCTTGCCTACGTCCACGAGCTAAGCTTTCCACTAAGTTGTAAAAATCTTTACAACTTGCTTGATGAACAACCTCACCAAGACTTTTTCCTTCAACCCTTGATAACACCATACCAAGAGTTCTTCTTGATGAACAACCTCACCAAGGCAACCTTCTTCAACTCTTGATAACACCACACCAAGAGTTCCTCTTGATGAACAACCTCACCAAGGTAACTTCCTTCAACTCTTGATAACACCACACCAAGAGTTCTTCTTGATGAACAACCTCACCAAGGAAACTTTCTTCAACTCTTGATAACACCACGCCAAGAGTTCTTCTTGATGAACAACCTCACCAAGGAAAGAGTTCTCACTCTCACCACAATACAAGAACAAAGAAAATTTTTACAACAAAAGTATAACTCTCTTCAAAGAGTAGATAAAGAATATAAAACTCTCTAGACATGATATTTCTCTTGTTTTTTGCTTAATAAAATGCTTCTCTTGTACTACCTGAATGCATGGTAGAAGGGCTCCTTTTATAGGCAAATGAGATGAACTTAATCAAGTGAAGACACCATCTCCAAATTTTCTGCCCAACATAAAAACCGTAATCTTGTCTACCATTTTTGTCCATGTTTCTTTGAAATTTGAAAATCTACAAAACATAAAAGATCTGCACATTTGAATAAGATTTTCAACGCATCAAGAATCAAGTCATTTGGATATCTGTAGCTCAAGATATGGCTAAAAAACCATTCGGTGCTCATGTGACTTGATTTTTCTTCCTTGTGTCAGTCCAACGAATTTAATGATAATTCTGTCAATATTCTGTTTGAAATTTGAATTTCTTCGAAACACAAAAGATCTGCATATTTGAATTTTCCAAAACATTAGGAATCAAAGAATTTAGATATCTCTATCTTAAGATATGGCCAAAAACCATTTGGTGCTCATGTGAGTTGATTTTTCTTCCTTGTGTCAATCCACCGATTTGCATGTCAATTATGTCAGCCTTTCATTTGAAATTTGAATTTATTCAAAACATATGAATTGTGTGTCATTAGGTCAGATTTCCAATGCCATAAGAATCAAGTGATTTGGATATTTGTAGCTCAAGATATGTCTAAAAGAGTATTCAGTGCTCATGTCAGCTGCTTCTATTTGTCTTTCAACTTGCATGATGATTTGGACGACCTTACACTTGAAAATTGAATTTCTTTAAAACATATGAAATGTTATAAATTGAGTAAGATTTCCAAAGGCTCACAAATCACATTATTTGGACATTTTTAGAGAAATATATGACCAATTGATTGAACATTGCTCACGTGTCACATTCCTTGAATCAAACCTTGTTCTTAAACTTTGGTGCCTTTAACATGTAGTCCTCTTCTTATCTTCAACCTTTCATTTTAATAAGCCTCTTCTTGATTTTACAAATATTTCATTAAATCTTATTCTTGCACATAAATAAACATATTAGTAACACCTCATGAATCAATGTGTATTGTTATCATCAAAATTATCATGTAGCCTTAGGGCTAACAGGTCACATATCCTCATTTCTTCATGATTAATCTTGAGAACTTGGAGGCATCTCCGGTCATATACCCTGAGCATCCACTATCTAAGTACCACTTGTGTTTGACACTCCTTTGTTTCTATAATCAACATTTAAGTAGAGACTTTTTGGTACCCAAATGTTCTTGGGTCCTTGAGGGTTAGTTATGGTACTTTTTGGAACCTATATTTATTTCAAATTAAGATTTTCCTAAATATAGCAAGAATACACTTTGTGTATTTTACTTCCACAATAAATACATGAATGATTAGGATTATTCCTAGAAGATGCATGAGCAAAATAATTTTTAAAATACTTTTGATTTTTATGAGTTTTATATCCTAACCCTCTTTTATCAAAAACACACCTTTGGTTTGGTAACATAGAATTCAAAGTTTTTGTGCTTTTTGTAAAACTATCAACAATATTTCTTAAGTCATTATTTTCCTTTTTCAAAATAACATGTTCTTTCTCTAATTTATCAAAATCCTTTTGTTTTAAAATCTCATTTTCAGTTTTTAAAAAATGTATTTGACTTTCTAAACTTTCAAAATCTTTTTGCTTTAAAATTTCATTTTCATTTTCTAAAGCTTCATTTATTTCCACCAACTCTTCTAATTGAGATAACATGATTTTTAACTTCTTTTTGAAAGCATTGATTTTTGAATTTTGTTTATCAACTTGCTGATGAACACTTAAATATGCATGTTTAATAAGAGTTTAGTTCATCATATTGCATTAATAGTGTCATTAAATTCCTCAACTTAAGCATATTTGTAGCATTTGCATCTTTGGAATTAATTCCTCTTAATTTTGGTTTTGTTACAGGTTCGGTAAAATAGGCATAACTCTCTATTTATAGATCAGAATGGTGTAATTCTTAATCTTTTGGAAAGCTGATTCAATTGTCTACAAGATTGCATTTCACAAGCATCATCAAATTCGGGCTCTTAGTGGACCAAATTGGGCTTGAAGTGAACCCATCTACAGTCTCGGTCCAGTCTGACCAGGCCTCAGTATTTGGACCGTATCTCTCAAAATACGTATCCAAATTGTGCAAATCAATATGTTCTAGAAACTGAGAGAAATATCTACAACTTTCATGAAGACATGTGATTAAAATTCTCAACATTTCATGTCAAAATTGATGGTCAAAGTCGGTGCCTAATGATCCCAATTGTCAAAGATATTTACAACTAATATTTGACATTTATGCCCTTGTAATTTGACAAGTTTGCCCCTGGATGTATCTATAAATAGAGGTGCCTTGTGACCCATTAGGGCATCTTGGCCTTGGCTGGAACATTTTGGCTTTGGCTAGGATCTTGTATTGTGTTTTGTGTGTTTATGTTATTAATGAATTTTCTTTTTCTTGCATTTTATTTTCTTTCTATTATAATGTTCTTCTAATTTCTCTTTTGCTAAGGTGAAAGGGTGAAACCCTTGATATGAGAATGAGGATTCTTTAACCCTTAATATGTGCTTAATAATCTTAATCTTATAATGTTTATTCAATATGATTTATATTTAATTTCTTAATCAATCTTGACACCACTCGTAAAGTGGAGGTCTTGATCCATTGTCGACAATCCTTGGCACATCAAATGCTTGGATCCTTTCTAGATGATGTATGGTTCTTCCTTACCGACACGAATCTAGTTAGGAACCTTGATTTGTTGTAGACATATGATGATTGGCACATTGGATGCTTGAACCCATTTACAAGAAGTGGTATAAATATTGGTAATGAAACAAATATAATTCATATAACTAAAATGGGTTAATTATCCTTATTTGAAATATCAAGGGCGGATCCCCTAACCTTAGCCTTCATTGTTATTGTGTTAATTCCTCTTGTATTTTAATTATTCTATTGTTTATGAACTTTTTATTTTATTTACTATGGTAGGTTCTACCACCTTATGAAATTGTTCTTTAATTTACTATGGTTGGTTATACCACCTATTTCCATGGATGGTTTTACCTCCTCTTGCTTTTTGTTTTATATTTGAATGGTCGGTAATACCGCCTACCATCTTACATATTTGTTGATATTATCTTGTCATTCCTTTGAATCATCCATATCATATTTGCTTATCTTATAATTTGTAACGTTAAATTCCCTTCCTCGTGGATCGACCCCGTCTCACCGGGTTTTATTACTTCGACACTCCTATACTTGGGAGACAATCCTTTTTTCAGATGTGTCAAGTTTTTGGCGCCGTTGCCGGGGAAGGTAAAAATTGGCGTGCAAAATTGTAAGTATTCTCTTTTCTCATCTTAGATCTAAATTTTTATTGTGTGTTCATCTTTTCCTCTCCCTTCTTCTCTCTTTCTTGCATGAAAATTTGGTCACGAACATCTAGTGGTAGACTTGTTAGAAAAACATCATCTTCCTTAGAAAACATGGCCGACAATCATGAGGAAATATTCACGGATGAAGGGGACAACCGTTCGCAACAAAATGATCAAAACCAACGAAGAACCCTCAGAGACTACATGAATCTGGTAAGGACTAGTGCACCATCTTGTGTAGTTTCTCCTCCAGATTCAATCCATTTCAATTTCAAACCAAGTTTTGTTCGACTTCTACCCACCTTTCATGGGCTTGACATGGAGAACCATATTCGCACTTGAAAATCTTTGAAGAGGTATGTAACTCCTACACTAACCCAAATTGTAGCATAAACACCATTAGATTAAAGCTTTTTCCTTTTTCTTTAAAAGATAAAGCTAGAACATGGCTACAAAATTTGAGGTCAAATTCCATTAGTTCATGGGATGAGATGAAACAACAATTTTTGAAAAAAATTTTTCCTACCCATAGAACAAATTCTCTTAAAAGACAAATTTCTGATTTCTCTCAAAAACAAGGAGAAACCCTTTACCACTGTTGGGATAGGTATAAGGAACTACTTAATACCTGTCCTCACCATGGGTTTGAAACTTGGAGAATAGTTGCACACTTCTATGAAGGGTTAACACCTCAAGATAGGCAACTAGTAGAATTAATGTGTAATGGAGAATTTAAAGAAAAAGACCTTGAGGAAGCACTTGACTTCCTAGATTCCTTGGCAGAAAAGGCACAAAATTGGGACACTGCGGGCACCTATAGATGACCAAGCAAGGCCCCAACCTCGACATCCAATAGAGGTATTTACAACCTTAGGGAAGACCATGACCTTCAAGCCAAATCTGCATCCCTAGCTAGAAAAGTCGAGGCTTTAGAGATGAAAAAGAGTGGTCAATTGAAATCTATTCAAGAAAATGTCTGTAACATTTGTGATGACAATGACCATTCTACTGATGATTGCCCAACTTTGCCTGCCTTTAGGGAATGTCTCCATAAAGAAGCCAATGCCTTAAACACTTTCAAAAGGCCAAATCACAATCCATATTCACAAACCTACAATCCTGGTTGGAGAAATCATCCAAATTTTAGCTGAAAAAATGACAATCATGCACAATCTTCACAAGTCCCTTTTCAAGCACAACAAAATTTTCAAAATTCTCATGATCATGCATATGCTCCTCCTCCTAGGAATGACCTTCAAGAAACAGTGCATTCATTCATTACAAAGCAAGAGACTTTTCAAAAAAAAAAAATAGCCAAACTGTCTCAAACAAAAAAAACTATTAGCAAATTTGCAGAAACTCTTGCAAAATTTGCTATCTACATGTTAGCATCCAAGAGAAGGGTAAAAATTTCCCGGTGTCGCAAACATTGCAAAACCCCAAAGATCATCTAACTCAAATGAGGGAGTTCAAAATAAGCCATTATTTTGGCCAAGCTGAAAGCAGTCATTACCCTTCGCAATGTAAGGTTGTTGAAAAAAACATATTCCTAAACTTTACGAGAAAGAAGAAGAATCGATCTCTAAAGGTCAGGAAGAGGTTACCAAACCAACACCTACTGAAGAAGAAACCAAATCCCTACCTGTGCCTCTATTTCCTCAAGCATTAGCCACACAAAAGAAGCAAACTCACAATTCTGAAATCTTTGAAGTTTTCAAACAGGTAAAGGTCAACATTCCCTTGCTTGATGTGATCAAATAGGTACCTTCTTATGCAAAATTTTTGAAAGACTTGTGCACTGTAAAAAGAAAACTAAATGTGAAAAAGAAGGCCTTTCTAGCTGAGCAAGTAAGTGCTATTCTTCAAAATAATAATACAGTGAAATACAAGGATCCAGGTTGTCATACAATTTCGTGTGTTATTGGAGAGCATAAAATTGAACAAGCTTTACTTGATCTTGGTACTAGTGTGAATTTGCTTCCATATTCGGTTTTTCAGAAACTCAATTTAGGTGAGTTAAAACCGACTTCTGTGACTCTTTTGCTTACTGATAGATCAATTAAAGTACCAAGAGGAGTAGTAGAAGATGTGTTAGTTCAAGTCGATAAATTCATTTACCCAGTGGATTTTATTGGCTTGGACACACAACCAGTGGAAGTATGTAATTCAATTCCTGTCATTTTAGGGCGTCCATTTCTAGCTACCTCTAATGCTTTGATCAATTGCAGGAATGGAGTCATGAAGCTATCATTTGGGAACATGACATTGGAACTTAATGTTTTCAATATTTGCAAACAACCATATGAAGAAGAAGATGAAATTGAGGAGGCTAAATATGATTCATGAATCTATTTGGACGGGCTACATCTCACAAAAGGGAGTTCTTCTGACCCTTGGAAACTTGTTCTAGTGAATTTCCATTAGAATCAAGCATGGAACTAGAGTCTGATACTTCGATATTTGTTCTTTGATATGGATTGTGCCAACAGGTGAGGACAAAGGACTCAAAATAAGATTTGAAGAATGGGGGCAAATGAATGAAAGGCAAGAAAGATGAAGCTCCAAGTTAGAATTTGAAAGCCTTGCCTGAATGGACGGAAAATATGCATATCTTGGGAGGAAGAAGAACATATCGGTCGGTCATTTCTTCATCCTCACATGGCGACACAAGGTCGTTGATAGAAGTGTTAAAAGGCATAAAAATGCAATGGGGGGACTTTAAAAAGATATAAAAAGCATTAACCCTTTAATTTGCACACATAGAATACATTTAGAGGAAAATGCCAAAACATCTCAATAACCTCAAAGGAGATTAATCCACACATGAAAGAGGTCATTAGGGCTGAAGTTCTCAAACTACTTGATGTGGGAATTATTTATCCTATTTCTGATAGTAAGTAGGTAAGCCCTACACAAGTAGTACCTAAAAAATCTGGCATCACAGTGGTTAAAAATGAAAAGGGTGAATTATTGCCAACTCGTGTCTCATCTAGTTGGAGGATGTGCATTGATTATAGAAAATTAAATGCTGTCACTAGAAAAGACCATTT
This sequence comes from Boswellia sacra, assembly GCA_013180625.2. Taxonomy (NCBI): domain Eukaryota; kingdom Viridiplantae; phylum Streptophyta; class Magnoliopsida; order Sapindales; family Burseraceae; genus Boswellia; species Boswellia sacra. The sequence continues at coordinate 69,093 of SNVD02002570.1, forward strand.
TCCCTTACCTTCCTTGACCAAATTCTTGAAAGAGTAGCAGGAAACCCCTACTACTGCTTTCTTGATGGATACTCAGGCTACTATCAAATCCCCATTGCACTTGAAGACCAAGAAAAGACCACATTCACGTGCCCCTTTGGCACTTTGGCATTTAGGAGAATGCCTTTTGGACTTTGTAATGCCCCAGCCACTTTTCAAAGATGCATGTTAAGCATTTTCAGTGACATGGTTGAGCATTGTTTAGAAGTTTTTATGGATTATTTAACTGTCTTTGGAAACTTTTTTGGCAATTGTCTTGAAAACTTAGAAAAAAGTCCTAAAAAGGTGTGTAGAAAAAGGTCTTATTTTGAATTGGGAAAAATGTCATTATATGGTCACTTCAGGAATTGTTTTAGGTCATGTGGTGTCTTCTAAAGGAATTGAAGTGGATAAAGCAAAAGTGGAATTAATTTCCCATTTGCCTCCACCAAAAACAGTTAAAGAGGTTCGTTCATCCTTAGGGCATGCTGGATTTTATAGGAGGTTCATAAGAAATTTCAGTGCTATATCTAAACCTCTTTGTAACCTCTGAATAAAAGATACTTCCTTTGAATGGACTCAAGAATGTCAAAATGCCTTTGATACACTAATTGGACTTTTAACAACTGCTCCAATTATGCAATCTCCTGATTGGTCCTTGCCTTTTGAATTGATGTGTGATGCAAGAGACTATGCAGTTGGTGCTGTCTTAGGACAAAGAAAAGAAGGTAAGCCTTATGTGATATACTATGCAAGTAGGACTTAAAATGATGCACAAATGAATTACACAACAACTGAAAAAGAACTACTTGCAGTAGTATTTGCATTGGACAAATTTTGTTCTTATTTAATTGGCTCTCACAGAACCATGTTTACACTGGACCATGCCAGCTGGAGATATTCTAATTTACAGGACTAACACAGGAATGCAAAAAACTAGAAGCCTGATACGTGGATCTTATTCGCCAAGAATTCAAATCACAAGAAAGGATAAGAAAGGAGCCGAAAATGTCGTTGCTGATCATCTTTCAAGACTAACGACAAAGACATTAATTGAAACTTCACCTATCAATGATTCTTTTCCTGATGAATTTTTATTTTTCGTTGCTACTGTACCTTGGTTTGCTAAAATTGTAAATTTTCTTGCGACAGGGAAAATGCCACCTCATTGGAATGCTCAAGACAAAAGAAAATTTTTAACCGAGGTGAAAAATTTTTACTGGGATGACCCATATCTGTTCAAATATTGTCCAGACCAAATTATGAGAAGATGCATACCCGACAATGAGGTAAGTAGTGTCATTAACTTTTGTCATTCTGAAGCATGTGGAGGACATTTTTCATCTAGAAAAACAGCTGCAAAGATCTTACAATGTGGATTTTATTGGCCCACCTTATTTAAAGATGCACATGCATTTTGCAAAACGTGTGAAAATTGTCAAAAATTGAGATCTATTTCAAAAAGAAACGTGATGCCGTTGAATCCCATTCTTATCGTTGAAATCTTTGACTGTTGGGGTATTGATTTTATGGGACCCTTTCCACGTCATATTGTTTTTTGTACATCACGTGTACGAGTGCAGTTAGACTAATGTTATTCAAATACACGAGGTCAGACGGCTAATCCATGTGAAAAAATTATCACTATAAGAGTGTCAAAAGTTCTTGAAGGAGAGAGTCTTTAAGTAGATTTGGAATTCCTCGAGCCATTATTAGTGATGGGGGTACACATTTTTGTAACAAACCATTTGAAACTTTAATGAAGAAATATGGAAAAACCCATAAAATTTCTACACCTTATCACCCACAAACAAGTGGACAAGTTGAATAGAATAGGGAGCATAAAACAAATCTTTCGAAAAAAAACGGTAAAACCCAAACGTAAAGATACGGTCTTTAAACTTAATGATGGCACTCTGGGCTTTACCGAACTGCTTTCACTCCCCCACACATCCAACTGCCCCCCCCCACCCCAGCCACCACCGCCGAAAAGTCATGTGCGGAAGTCTCCTTATAGATTAGTTTATGGAAAACCTTGTTACTTGCCAGTGGAAATTGAACATAAAGCTTATTGGGCCATTAAAACATTTAACACAAACTTGAACGATGCTTGCAAGTTACGAAGACTCCACCTGAGTGAACTTGAAGAAATCAGGAATGAGGCTTATGAAAATTCTAAAATCTACAAAGAAAAAATGAAGGTTTTTCATGACAAAATTATTGTTAGAAAATCTTTTGAACCTTCACAAAAAGTTCTTTTGTATGATTCAAGATTGCATTTGTTTCCTGGTAAACTTCGGTCCCGTTGGACTGGGCCTTTCATTGTTTAAAAATGTTTTCCCTCAATGGAGCAGTTGAAATTGATGGAACCCCAAAGAATGGTCATTGTGTTTAAAAGTTAATGGACAACGGTTAAAACCATATCTTTGAAAAATTTTGCACGAAAAAATGAAGAGTCACTGCAGAGTGTAGTCGATCACTTTTTTAAGGATTGATTTACACCAGTGGTCAAGTGGCGGATACGGTACTCCGTGACTATTAAAGTCAGTTTTTCAGTTCCCTAAAAAACTGTTGCTTGCATCCATTTTCTTTTCTTCTCTCTCATTTTCTTCACATGGATACCATTCTCTCTAAATTGCACAAACATTTTCCCTCCCTTCCTCAAAATGATTTGCTTAAAATTTATAAAGCTCGTGCAGAAAGACTAAGGTTGTTGATGCGTAAGGGTATTCCTGCTGATTTAAGATGGTTAATTGAAGCCAAGGTTCGATTCTATTGTGAGTTTTCAGATAATCTTGTTTCCCATATGCCAGGTTTGGGAAAAAGCTCTTATGCCAAAAAGCAAAGAGCGAAAAGGTTACAAGTTTGTCCCAGATGTGCAAGATGGACTTGTAACCAGCGTTGCTGCTCCTTGGGATATTTGTCTAACAATCGAGAGGATAAACTACAGTTCATCAAGAATGGACTGAGTAAGGAGTCTTTGGATGATATCCGAACGACTCTTGAGACGCATTCTTATGGACTTGTGCAGCGTGAAATTTTTAATTGGTGGACACAATTCCGAGATGAGCAGGAACGCTATAGTCTTGGGAATCTGACTCAAAACGACCCTGTTTGTCAGTTTATAAGAAAACTAGATGGGAAGCATATCCCCAACTCATAGAAGATGTTTAAGCCGTTTCTGGACGTAAAACCAGAGGAAGATGTGAGCCACAGTCACAACTACCTGTACATATGCATGCGTGCCATCATTTTTGAATTTTAATACCTCATTGCTGTCAATTTTGAATTTGTATCTTTTGTTTGACTTATGGTGTCTTATTTCATCATCTTTTGACCTTTTTTTTGCATTATTGTCAACTTTTTCAACAAACAATCGAGTTACCTAGATAGATATCATCATTAACATACCTTTTTGCACTCCATAAATACCACATGTCTTGGTCTCTTCTGCACACATAGTTAGAGAGTCACATAGACATGGAGGGAACTTCAAAACGTCGAATCCAAAGGATATGTGTATTCTGTGGATCTCGACCAGGTAAAAGTGAAGAAGTTCGTAGATAGTAGCGAATTATTTGGTAAGACTATGGCGAAAGAAAGATTAGTATGTGGTTTAATGGGGGATGGCTTGAGCCTCGGGGTTAATGGGTTGTGTGTTAACAGCTGCACATGTAGGGGGTACTCAAGTTTTAGGAGTTATTCCTAAAGCTTTGGCTATAGAAAGTATTGTTGAAAAAACGGTTGGGAAGGAGTTATAGGTCTCCTCTATGCATGAACGCATGGCACATATGCTCATCAATTCAGATGCCTTTATTGCTTTACCAGGTGGCTTTGGCACTCTTGAAGAAATTTTTCAAATTGCCTCTTGGGCCCAACTGAATCTCCATAAAAAACCCATAGTTTGTTGAATGTTAAAAATTTCTTTGATCCTTTGATAAGTTTTGTTGATGCAGCTGTGGAACAAAATTTTATCCCTCATTCAGCGAGAAATATCTTAGTTCTGCACTTCTGTGGTGAGTACTGACAATTACAAGAAGTTGAGTCTGAAACCGACCCAGCTAGTACTCAAAGTGTAATTTGGGCAGGAGGGCAAAACAAAAAAGTGCAAATGGATTTGATCCCAGTTTGTAATTTGTTTTTTTTTTTCCTTCTTGTCCTTTATTTTATTTTATTTTATTTTTAGCATGTTATTTTATGAGTCTTTCAGGTCATCTCTCTTGAATAACAGAAGCTTCAGGTAATGTTTCCTATACTTTATCTCTCTACATTTAAACATTGAGGACAATGTTTCATTTGGTTGGGGGGAAAGGATAGTAGACATAAGTGTGTCTTGAAATTTTACTTTTTCTTGCAAAAAAAAAAAAAAAAAAGAAAGCGAGTTAGTAATTAGATTCAGAGTGCGGTGTAAGGAGTTCAAATCCTCTTGAGACGCATTCTAGGTCACGAATGGTAGAGTAAAGAGGGTCAGTTTGAACTCGTGAAACCCCATTCTAACCAATTTGTCATTTTATTCTTGCATTTTTGAAAGACTTATGGAATTATTTAGTCTTGATTTCTTGAATTTTATAAACAAGTGAGGTTACTTATTCATTTCACTTATGAATCATTATAATCTTAGAACTCTCACAACCTTCTATAAGTGTAATAATTGTGTGACTATGTGCTACATTAAGCAAGTATTATATGAATCTTTTTCACACAAAACGACATAAACCATGGATGTATGATTGTGGGTGGCGAAATGAAATATTGCAATATTTGAGGTCTTTTGTTTTGTTTAAGAAAACAACAAAAGGAAGGGGAAAGTTTAAAAAAAAATGAAAAAAATGAAAAATGAAAGAAAAAAAAGAAAAAGAAAAAAGAGAGAAAGTAATGGTGGATAAGTTTGGTCTTGTAGCCTTCTTAATTCGAGCAATTAAGCCCGAGGGGTGCCTCAACACCTAATACCCTAAGGCCAACTGGTTTGGAAGCTATTGGCCCAAAGCTCGCTACATGGATTAAGGCGAAAGCTTAATGGGATTGAACATTGCACTATCCACAGGTTTTAAACAAAAATAAAGCATCGGCAACCCGAGTTGTTAAGCTCGAAGGGGTGTCTTAACACCTAATGCCCTAAGGCCAACTGGTCTGGGAGTCATTAGCCTAAGGCTCGCTACATGGGTTAAAGATGCATTCTTTCAACAAAAAAAAAAAAAGAGAAAAAAAAAGAAAAAAATGTATAAAATGAATGAATATCCCCTACCTTAAGGTTGTTAGCCTGTAACAAATACTATAACGATATAGCTTAATTTCTAAATAAGCCACATAGTCATGTGTTGACTGAGCACAAAAAGGAGGTTTATTGATATCTTGACTGAAGGGTACATGAGTCATAAAAAAAAAAATAATAATAATAATAATTGGTTGAGAGTTTGTTTATTTGGATAAAATCAAGGAGAGTGCAATAATGACCACCTTGGATGTAAAATTCTATAAATCACTTCAAATAATAACGCTTTAATTGCTAGGGACTAGCAATAAGCTAGTTGGGGGGTGTGATGAACACTTAAATATGCATGTTTAATAGGAGTTTAGTTCATCATATTGCATTAATAGTGTCATTAAATTCCTCAACTTAAGCATATTTGTAGCATTTGTATCTTTGGAATTAATTCCTCTTAATTTTAGTTTTGTTACCAGGTTTGGTAAATGGGCCATAACTCCACTACTTTATTAAGAACGCAGACTGGTGCAATTCATACATGTTCTTGAAAAGCTGATGTAATGGTCTACAAGATTGCATTTCACAAGCATCATCAAATTCGGGCTCTTAGTGGACCAAAATTGGGCTTGAAGTGAACCCATCTACAGTCTCGGACCAGTCTGACTAGGCCTCAGTATTTTGGACCGTATCTCTCAAAATACGTATCCAATTGTGCAAATCAATATGTTCTAGAAAGCTAAGAGAAATATCTACAACTTTAATGAAGACATGTGATTAAAATTCTCAACATTTCAATGTAAAAATTGATGGTCAAAGTCGGTGCCTAATGATCCCAATTGTCAAAGATATTTACAACTAATATTTGACAATTATGCCCTTGTAATTTGACAAGTTTGCCCCTGTATGTATCTATAAATAGAGGTGCCTTGTGACCCATTAGGGCATCTTGGCCTTGGCTGGAACATTTTGGCTTTGGCTAGGATCTTGTATTGTGTTTTGTGAGTTTATGTTATTAATGAATTTCTTTTTTCTTGCATTTTATTTTCTTTCTATTATAATGTTCTTCTAATTTCTCTTTTGCTAAGGTGAAAGGGTGAAACCCTTGATATGAGAATAAGGATTCTCTAACCCTTAATATGTGCTTTATAATCTTAATCTTATGATGTTTATTCAATATGATTTATATTTAATTTCTTAATCAATCTTGACACCACTCGTAAAGTGGAGGTCTTGATCCATTGTCGACAATCCTTGGCACATCAAATGCTTGGATCCTTTCTAGATGATGTATGGTTCTTCCTTACCGACACAATCTAGTTAGGAACCTTGATTTGTTGTAGACATATGATGATTGACACATTGGATGCTTGAACCCATTTACAAGAAGTGGTATAAATATTGGTAACGAAACAAATATAATTCATATAACTAAAATGGGTTAATTATCCTTATTTGAAATATCAAGGGCGGATCCCCTAACCTTAGCCTTCATTGTTATTGTGTTAATTCCTCTTGTATTTTAATTATTCTATTGTTTATGGACTTTTTATTTTATTTACTATGGTAGGTTCTACCACCTTATGAAATTGTTCTTTAATTTACTATGGTTGGTTATACCACCTATTTCCATGGATGGTTTTACCTCCTCTTGCTTTTCATTTTATATTTGAATGGTCGGTAATACCGCCCACCTTCTTACATATTTATTGATATTACCTTGTCATTTCTTTGAATTATTTATATCATATTTACTTATCTTATAATTTGTAACGCTAAAATTCCCTTCCTCGTGGATCGACCCCGGTCTCACCGGGTTTTATTACTTCGACACTCCTATACTTGGGAGACAATCCTTTTTTCGGATGTGTCAAGTTTTTGGCGCCGTTGCCGGGGAAGGTAAAAATTGGCGTGCAAAATTGTAAGTGTTCTCTTTTCTCATCTTAGATCTAAATTTTTTATTTTTGTGTTTTCATCTTTTGCTCTCTTTTCTTCTCCCTCTCTTGCATGAAAATTTGGTCACGAACATCTAGTGGTAGACTTGTTAGAAAAACATCATCTTCCTTAGAAAACATGGCCAATAATCATGAGGAAATATTCACGGATGAAGGGGACAACCGTTCGCAACAAAATGATCAAAACCAACGAAGAACCCTCAGAGACTACATGAATCCGGTAAGGACTAGTGCACCATCTTTTGTAGTTTCTCCTCCAGATTCAATCCATTTCAATTTCAAACCAAGTTTTGTTCGACTTCTACCCACTTTTCATTGCCTTGACATGGAGAACCCATATTCACACTTAAAACTCTTTGAAGAGGTATGTAGCTCCTACACTGACCCAAATTGTAGCATAAACACCATTAGATTAAAGCTTTTTTCTTTTTCTTTAAAAGATAAAGCTAGAACATGGCTACAAATTTGAGGTCGAATTCCATTAGTTCATGGGATGAGATGAAACAACAATTTTTGAAAAAAATTTTTTCCTACCCATAGAACAAATTCTCTTAAAAGACAAATTTCTGATTTCTCTCAAAAACAAGGGGAAACCCTTTACCAATGTTGGGATAGGTAATAAGGAACTAAATTATACCTTTCCTCACGCATGGTTTGAAACTGGAGAATATGTTGCCATTTCTATGAAGGGGTTAACACCTCAAGATAGGCAACTAGTAGAATTAATGTGTAATGGAGAATTTAAAGAAAAAGACCCTGAGGAAGCACTTGACTTCCTAGATTCCTTGGCAGAAAAGTCACAAAATTGGGACACTGCTGGCACCTATGAGGTACCAGGCAAGGCCCCAACCTCGACATCCAATAGAGGCATTTACAACCTTAGGGATGACCATGACCTTCAAGCCAAATTTGCATCCCTAGCTAGAAAAGTCGAGGCTTTAGAGATGAAAAAGAGTGGTCAATTGAAATCTATTCAAGAAAATGTCTGTAACATCTGTGATGACAATGACCATTCTACTGATGATTGCCCAACTTTGCCTGCTTTAGGGAATGTCTCCATAAAGAAGCCAATGCCTTGAACACTTTCAAAAGGCCAAATCACAATCCATATTCACAAACCTACAATCCTGGTTGGAGAATTCATCCAAATTTTAGCTGGAAAAAAGTGACAGATACAGCAGAGTGGGGGGAAGGGGGTCACAGGTACTAGTGGCACCGCAGTCCCGAGAGTTGGGAGTTGCAACACGCAAATATGGGGTGTCTGACAAGGTAGCTGTGTCGTCGGTTGGGATCAGTGGGGGAAGAGGGGCATAGATAGAGGGATGTTGCCGTCACTACTCGGGATCTTAGAGTAGAAATCGAACCTTTCAAGAGACATTGCATTCATTCATTACAAAGCAAGAGACTTTCAATAGTCAAACTGCTCAAACATTAGCAAATTTGTCAGAAACTCTTGCAAAATTTGCATCGACATTTAGCATCCAAGAGAAGGGAAAATTTCCTTCTCAAACATTGCAAAACCCCAAAGATCAATCTAACTCAAATGCAGGAAGTTCAAGTAAACATTACTTTGACCAAGCCAAGTCAGTCATGACCCTTCGCAATGGTAAGATTGTTGGAAAACACATTCCTGACCTTTGTGAGAAAGAAGAAGAATCGATCTCTAAAGGACAAGAAGAGTTGGCCAAACCAACACCTAGCGAAGAAGAAACCAAATCCTCATCTGTGCCTCCGTTTCCTCAAGCATTAGCCACATAAAAGAAGGCAACTCACAATTCTGAAATCTTTGAAATTTTCAAACAGGTAAAGGTCAACATTCCCTTGCTTGATGTGATCAAACAGGTACCTTCTTATGCAAAATTTTTGAAGGACTTGTGCACTGTAAAAAGAAACTAAATGTGAAAAAGAAGGCCTTTCTAGCCGAGCAAGTAAGTGCTATTCTTCAAAATAATAATACAGTGAAATATAAGTATCCAGGTTGTCCTACAATTTCATGTGTTATTGGAGAGCTAAATTGAACAGCTTTTACTTGATCTTGGTGCTAGTGTGAATTGCTTCCATATTCGGTTTTTCAGAACTGCAATCTAGGTGAGTTAAACCGACTTCTGTGACTCTTTTGGCTGCTGATAGATCAATTAAAGTACCAAGAGGAGTAGTAGAAGATGTGTTTAGTTCAAGTCGATAAATTTCATTTACCCATTGGATATTATGTCTTGGACACACAACCAGTGGAAGTATGTAATTCAATTCCTGTCATTTTAGGACGTCCATTTCTAGCTACCTCTAAGGCTTTGATTAATTGCAGGAATGGAGTCATGAAGCTATCTTTTGGGAACATGACATTGGAACTAAATGTTTTCAATATGTGCAAACAAACACATGAAGAAGAAGATGAAATTGAGGAGGCTAATATGATCGAATCTATTGTGGAAGATCACATCCAAAAAGGGAGTTCTTCTGACCCTTTGGAAACTTGTTTAGTAAATTCGTTAGAATCAAGTATGGAACTAGAACATGATCTTTCTAATATCTGTTCTTTACTGGATTGTGCACAGGTGATGGAAAAAGGCTCAAAATCAAGATTTGAAGAATTGGGGCAATGAATGAAAGCAAGGAGATGCCGCTCCCAAGTAGAATTGAGCCCTTACCTGAAGACTAAATATGCCAGATCTTGGGGAGGAATCAGACATATCCGGTGGTAATTTCTTCATCCCTCACATGCGAGGCAACCGGTAAGTTGATAGAAGTGCTTCAAAGCATAAAATTGCAATGGGTGGACTTTAAAAGATATAAAAGGCATTAACCCTTTAATTTGCACACATAGATACATTTAAGAGGAAATTGCCAAACATCTCAACAACCTCACAGTCCTATTAAATCCACATGAAAGAGGTCATTAGGGCTGAAGTTCTCAAACTACTTGATGTGGGAATTATCTATCCTATTTCTGATAGTAAGTGGGTAAGCCCTACACAAGTAGTACCTAAGAAATCTGGCATTACAGTAGTTAAAAATGAAAAAGGTGAATTATTGCCAACTCGTGTCTCATCTAGTTGGAGGATGTGCATTGATTATAGAAAATTAAATGCTGTCAGTAGAAAAGACCATTTTCCCTTACCCTTCCTTGACCAAATTCTTGAAAGAGTAGCAGGAAACCCTTACTATTGCTTTCTTGATGGATACTCAGGCTACTATCAAATTCCCATTGCACTTGAAGACCAAGAAAAGACCACATTCACGTGCCCCTTTGGCACTTTTGCATTTAGAAGAATGCCTTTTGGACTTTGTAATGCCCCAGCCACTTTTCAAAGATGCATGTTAAGCATTTTCAGTGACATGGTTGAACATTGTTTAGAAGTTTTCATGGATGATTTAACTGTCTTTGGAAACTCTTTTGATAATTGTCTTGAAAATTTAGAAAGAGTCCTAAAAAGGTGTGTAGAAAAAGGTCTTATTTTGAATTGGGAAAAATGTCATTATATGGTCACTTCGGGAATTGTTTTAGGTCATGTGGTGTCTTCTAAAGGAATTGAAGTGGATAAAGCAAAAGTGGAATTAATTTCCCATTTGCCCTCCCCAAAAACAGTTAAAGAGGTTCGTTCATTCTAGGGCCATCTTGATGTTATAGGAGGTTCATACGAAATTTTAGTTCTATATCCAACCTCTTTGTACCTCTTAATAAAAGATACTTCCCTTTGAATGGACTCAAAGATGTCAAAATGCCTTTGATACACTAATTGGACTTTTAACAACTGCTCCAATTATGCAATCTCCTGATTGGTCCTTGCCTTTGAATTGATGTGTGATGCAAGTGACTATACCGTTGGTGCTGTCCTAGGACAAAGAAAAGAAGGTAAGCCTTATGTAATATACTATGCAAGTAGGACTTTAAATGATGCACAAATGAATTACACAACAACTGAGAAAGAACTACTTGCAGTAGTATTTGCATTGGACAAATTTCGATCTTATTTATTGGCTCTCCAACAATTGTTTACACTGACCATGCAGCTGTGAGATATTTAATGACTAAACAGGATGCAAAACCTAGATTGATACGGTGGATGTTATTGCTCCAAGAATTCAACATCACAATAAAGGATAAGAAAGGAGCCGAAAATGTCGTTGCTGATCATCTTTCAAGACTAACGACAGAGACATTAATTGAAACTTCACCTATCAATGATTCTTTTCCTGATGAATTTTTATTTTCCGTTGCTACTGTACCTTGGTTTGCTAACATTGTAAATTTTCTTACAACAGGAAAAATGCCACTCATTGGAATGCTCAAAACAAAAGAAAATTTTTAACCGAGGTGAAAAATTTTTATTGGGATGACCCATATCTGTTCAAATATTGTCCAGTCCAAATAATGAGAAGATGCATACCCGACAATGAGGTAAGTAGTGTCATTAACTTTTGCCATTCTGAAGCATGTGGAGGTCATTTTTCATCTAGAAAAACAGCTGCTAAGATCTTACAATGTGGATTTTATTGGCCCACCTTATTGAAAGATGCACATGCATTTTGCAAAACGTGTGAAAATTGTCAAAAATTGGGATCTATTTCAAAAAGAAACATGATGCTGTTGAATCCCATTCTTGTCATTGAAATCTTTGACTGTTGGGGTATTGATTTTATGGGACCCTTTCCACCGTCATTTGGTTGTGTGTACATCCTTGTTGCAGTAGACTATGTTTCAAAATGGGTCGAGGCAATTCCATGTCGAAACAATGATCACAAAACAGTTGTCAAATTCTTGAAGGAGAATATCTTAAGTAGATTTAGAATTCCTCGAGCCATTATTAGTGATGGGGGTACACATTTTTGTAACAAACCATTTGAAACTTTAGTGAAGAAATATGGAATAACCCATAAAATTTCTACACCTTATCACCCACAAACAAGTGGACAAGTTGAATTAGCTAATAGGAAGATAAAACAGATCTTAGAAAAAACGGTTTACCCAAATCGTAAAAGACGTTTTTAAGAAAAAACCTTATGATGCACTCTGGGCTTACCGAATGCTTTCAAAAACTCATTGGCTCATGTGCTTCGTTGTCTAATTTTCCGTGCGTTCTTATATGAATGTCTCGTTTAGAATAAGAGAATTTAAAAAAAGTATGGCTGCCGAACTGCTGTGTCTATCCTGTGGCACTACTACCCGTGGACTTGACATATAAGCTGTATTGGGCCATTAAAACCATTTAACACCCAAATAAGAAAAAATTTGAATGATGCTTGCAAGTTACGTAAACTCCAACTGAGTGAACTTGAGAAATCAGGAATGAGGCTTATGAAAATTCTAAAATCTACAAAGAAAAAATGAAGGTTTTTCATGACAAATCCATTGTTAGAAAATCTTTTGAACCTTCACAAAAAATTCTTTTGTATGATTCAAGATTGCACTTGTTTCCTGGTAAACTTCGGTCTCGTTGGACTGGACCTTTCATTGTTAAAAATGTTTTTCCTCATGGAGTAGTAGAAATTGAGAACCCAAAGAATGGTAATATGTTTAAAGTTAATGGACAACAGTTAAAACCATTCTTTGAAAATTTTGACCAAAATGAAGAGTCCATTGCTTTAGTCGATCCTTTTTAAGGATTGAATTTTCCCAGTCAAGTGGCGGATACGGTACTCCGTGACTATTAAAGTCGGTTTTTCAGTTCCCTAAAAACTGTTGCTTGCATCCATTTTCTTTTCTTCTCTCTCATTTTCTTCACATAGATACCATTCTCTCTAAATTGCACAAACATTTTCTCTCTTCCTCAAAATGATTTGCTTAAAATCTATAAAGCTCGTGCAGAAAGACTAAGGTTGTTGATGCGTAAGGGTATTCCTGCTGATTTAAGATGGTTAATTGAAGCCAAGGTTCGATTCTCTTGTGAGTTTTTCAGATAATCTTGTTTCCCATATGCCAGGTTTGGGAAAAAGCTCTTATGCCAAAAAGCGAAGAGCGAAAAGGTTACAAGTTTGTCCCAGATGTGCAAGATGGACTTGTAACCAGCGTTGCCGCTCCTTGGGATATTTGTCTAACAATCGAGAGGATAAACTACAGTTCATCAAGAATGGACTGAGTAAGGAGTCTTTGGATGATATCCGAACGACTCTTGAGACGCATTCTTGTGGACTTGTGCAGCGTGAAATTTTTAATTTGTGGACACAATTCCGAGATGAGCAGGAACGCTATAGTCTTGGGAATCTGACTCAAAACGACCCTGTTTGCCAGTTTATAAGAAAACTGGATGGGAAGCATATCCCCAACTCATAGAAGGTGTTTAAGCGTTTCTGGACGTAAAACCAGAGGAAGATGTGAGCCACAGTCACAACTACCTGTACATATGCATGCGTGCCATCATTTTTGAATTTTAATGCCTCATTGCTGTCATTTTTGAATTTGTATCTTTTGTTTGACTTATGGTGTCTTATTTCATCATCTTTTGACTTTTTTTTGGCATTATTGTCAACTTTTTCAACAAACAATCGATCTACCTAGATAGATATCATCATTAACATACCTTTTTGCACTCCATAAATACCACATGTCTTGTTCTCTTCTTCACACATAGTTAGAGAGTTACATAGACATGGAGGGAACTTCAAAACGTCGAATCCAAAGGATATGTGTATTCTGTGGATCTCGACCAGGTAAAAGTGAAGAGTTCGTAGAAGTAGCGAATTATCTTGGTAGGCTACTGGCTGAAAGAAAGATTCATGTGGTTTATGGGGGAGGTAGCCTCGGGTTAATGGGTTGTGTTTCAACAGCTGCACATGTAGGAGGTACTCAAGTTTTAGGAGTTATTCCTAAAGCTTTGGCTGTAGAAAGTATTGTTGAAAAAACGGTTGGGAAGGAGTTACAGGTCTCCTCTATGCATGAACGCATGGCACATATGCTCATCAATTCAGATGCCTTTATTGCTTTACCAGGTTGCTTTGGCACTCTTGAAGAAATTTTTCAAATTGCCTCTTGGGCCCAACTGAATCTCCATCAAAAACCCATAGGTTTGTTGATTGTCAAAAATTTCTTTGATCCTTTGATAAGTTTTGTTGATGCAGCTGTGGAACAGAATTTTCTCCCTCATTCAGCGAGAAAGATCCTTATTTCTGCCACTTCTGCTGGTGAGCTACTTGACAAATTACAAGAAGTTGAGTATGAACCTGACCCAGCTAGTACTCAAATTAATTGGGCAGGAGGGCAAAACAAAAAGTGCAAATTGGATTTGAATCTCCGTTTGTAATTTTTTTTGTCCTTTATTTTATTTTATTTTATTTTTAGCATGTTATTTTATGAGTCTTTCAGGTCATCTCTCTTGAATAACAGAAGCTTCAGGTAATGTCTCCTATACTTTATCTCTCTACATTTAAAAATTGAGGAAAATGTTTCATTTGGTTGGGGGGGAAGGATAGTAGACATAAGTGTGTCTTGAAATTTTATTTCTTCTTTAAAAAAAAAAAAAAAAAGCGAGTTAGTAATTAGATTCAGAGTGCGGTGTAAAGAGTTCAAATCCTCTTGAGACGCATTCTGGGTCAGAAATGGCAGAGTAGGGAGGACCAGTTTGAACTCTTGAAACCCATTCTAACCAATTTGTCATTTTATTTTGATCTTATGAACTCATTTTAGCTAACTTGATATTATTTAGTCTTGATTTTTGAATTTTATAACAAGGAAGTCTTATTCATTTCACTTTGAATTATTCAAATCTATGAACTCTCGCAACTTTATCATTTAATAAATTGTGTCCTTATGTACTCATTAAGCAAGTATTCATGAACCTTTCTTCACACACACACATACCTTGATGCATGATTGTGGGTGGCGAAATGAAATGTTGTAATATTTGAGTTCTTTTGTTTTGTTTAGGATAACAACACAAAGGAAGGGGAAAGTTTAAAAAAAAAAAAAAGAAAAAAAAGTGAAAAAAAGAAAAGAAAAGAGAGAAAGCAATTGTGGATAAGTTTGGTCTCGTAGCCTCCTTAATTCGAGCAATTAAGCCCGAGGGGTGCCTCAACACCTAATACCCTAAGACCAACTGGTTTGGGAGCTATTGGCCCAAAGCTCGCTACATGGATTAAGGAGAAAGCTTAATGGGATCGAACATTGCACCATCCACAAGTTCTAAGTAAAAATAAAGCATCCGCAACCCGAGTCGTTAAGCTCGTAGGGGTGTCTTAACACCTAGTGCCCTAAGGCCAACTGGTCTGGGAGTCATTAGCCTAAGACTCGCTACATGGGTTAAAGATGCATTCTTTATTAAAAAAAAAAAAGAAGAGAAAAAAGAGAAAAGAAAAAGAAAAAAAATACATAAATAATGATGCCCCTACCTAAGGTTGTTAGCCTTAACAAATATTAGAACCGATATGGCTTCTTTCTAATAAGCCCCATAGTCATGTGTCAACTGAGCACAAAAGAAAGTTTGTGGATATCTTGACTGAAGGGTACATAAGTCATTTAAAAAAAAAATCAAAAAATCAGTTGAGAGTTTGTTTATTTGGATGAAATCAAGGAGAGTGCAATAATGACCACCTTGGATGTAAAATTCTATAAATCACTTCTAAATAATAACGCTTTAATTGCTAGGGACTAGCAATAAGCTAGTTGGGGGTGTGATGAACACTTAAATATGCATGTTTAATAAGAGTTTAGTTCATCATATTGCATTAATAGTGTCATTAAATTCCTCAACTTAAGCATATTTGTAGCATTTGCATCTTTGGAATTAATTTCTCTTAATTTTGGTTTTGTTACAGGTTCGGTAAAATGGGCATAACTCTCTATTTATAGATCAGAATGGTGCAATTCTTAATGTTTTGGAAAGCTGATTCAATTGTCTACAAGATTGCATTTCACAAGCATCATCAAATTCGGGCTCTTAGTGGACCAAAATTGGGCTTGAAGTGAACCCATCTACAGTCTCGGCCCAGTCTGACCAGGCCTCAGTATTTGGACCGTATCTCTCAAAATACGTATCCAAATTGTGCAAATCAATATGTTCTAGAAAGCTGAGAGAAATATCTACAACTTTCATGAAGACATGTGATTAAAATTCACAACATTTCGATGTCAAAATTGATGGTCAAAGTCGGTGCCTAATGATCCCAATTGTCAAAGATATTTACAACTAATATTTGACAATTATGCCCTTGTAATTTGACAAGTTTGCCCCTGGATGTATCTATAAATAGAGGTGCCTTGTGACCCATTAGGGCATCTTGGCCTTGGCTGGAACATTTTGGCTTTGGCTAGGATCTTGTATTGTGTTTTGTGTGTTTATGTTATTAATGAATTTCCTTTTTCTTGCATTTTATTTTCTTTCTATTATAATGTTCTTCTAATTTCTTTTGCTAAGGTGAAAGGGTGAAACCCTTGATATGAGAATAAGGATTCTCTAACCCTTAATATGTGCTTAATAATCTTAATCTTATAATGTTTATTCAATATGATTTATATTTAATTTCTTAATCAATCTTGACACCACTCGTAAAGTGGAGGTCTTGATCCATTGTCGACAATCCTTGGCACATCAAATGCTTGGATCCTTTCTAGATGATGTATGGTTCTTCCTTACCGACACGAATCTAGTTAGGAACCTTGATTTGTTGTAGACATATGATGATTGGCACATTGGATGCTTGAACCCATTTACAAGAAGTGGTATAAATATTGGTAATGAAACAAATATAATTCATATAACTAAAATGGGTTAATTATCCTTATTTGAAATATCAAGGGCGGATCCCCTAACCTTAGCCTTCATTGTTATTGTGTTAATTCCTCTTGTATTTTAATTATTCTATTGTTTATGAACTTTTTATTTTATTTACTATGGTAGGTTCTACCACCTTATGAAATTGTTCTTTAATTTACTATGGTTGGTTATACCACCTATTTCCATGGATGGTTTTACCTCCTCTTGCTTTTCATTTTATATTTGAATGGTCGGTAATACCGCCCACCTTCTTACATATTTATTGATATTACCTTGTCATTTCTTTGAATTATTTATATCATATTTACTTATCTTATAATTTGTAACGCTAAAATTCCCTTCCTCGTGGATCGACCCCGGTCTCACCGGGTTTTATTACTTCGACACTCCTATACTTGGGAGACAATCCTTTTTCGGATGTGTCAATCATTAATTAAACCTTAATCATTTGGTCTTTATTGTGTATCTTCATGGGTATATCTTTTTGGTTTATTTTAGTTTAGAAATAATTGAATATGAAAAAAATTTTCGCATATGAGGATTCTTTAAAAATTGAGATAAAATTATGCGAATAGAGGATAGTAGTTCGTATATCAATGGTTCTAATTTGCATAACCACATTCACATAAATTAAGACAAAAATATTAATATAGACCAACCCGCCTATTTACAATATCAATTTTCTATTTCAATTCATCCCAAAAGGCCAACAAATTATCTTCAAGAAACTAAGTAGATCTAAATTTCTTATACTTGTAGATTAATATATAACACATCACCTACATATTTTTCTATCAAAATTTATATTATGTGGCAAAGACATTTCAAGAAGCAGCGTTGCGCTGCACAGACTTGGTTAGAGTTATGAAATTAAGATCCTATCTTGATTTGAAATTTTCTAAATTTTTAATGCTCTTGTGCCACACAAATTTTGTAATCATTGATTGGTTAAGATTCACTATGTTCTCTCTCAATTGCATAGCCAGGAAAATTTTTTCGAGGGGCTGAAAAGGATTTCAAAAAATATTAATGAACATCTAGTGATGCAACTATAAACTTATTCCTGAATGGGTTAAAGAAAATTTTTAAATCTCAACCGGCAAATTTGTTGACATCTTCAAATTAGACGACATAAACTAAATATTATTAACCATTTTACATTTAAAATTTTCATTTATTATCTTTTCTATTATCTATGAATTAATAATTATTTTATCTATTTGAATCTTTAACTAGAATATAATCTTATAATTTTATAATATTTAAAATATTAAAGTGATCAATAATTACTTAACTTCATTCAAAAATCTTATAGGATAAATATTAATGAAAAGATATTAATACATAATGTGTATCACATAAACTTAAATTATTAATCTTTGTAAATATTATATTGGTCTATGTTTTACTTTTATAGATATTACAATTATTTTTTAAGATTTGGTTGGGCTAAGTTCAGTTTCTTTGATTAATTTTATTTTTTTAATAAAACAATTTATATATATACACACAAAAGGGCTCCTATCTGGACTCCCGTAATTTAAGAAATATCTGGACTTTAAATGTTGTTCGCTGGATTCATCTAATGGCTCGTATTAGTCTTGTCTCTTCAACTCTGAAAAGTTACGAGCAGCCTTCTGGTGCCCACAATGATTACCCTATTTTCATTAATTACACATATTGTAATAAATTTACTTTTTATATATTATTAAATAAGTCAAGACATTAATGACAATGACAACTTCAATAAAAAAGATATGTTATAATTTCTTAATTGAACCCAAAAAAATATTATTAAAATAATTCTCACACTACAAAACACCACAAGCTTTTACCATATTATTTGTTTTTACCTAGGGGTTCACACGGGTCGGGTCGGGTCGGGTCGGGTCCAACCCGATACGACCCGATGCATGATCGGGTTTGAAAATTTTGGCCCGTGATCGGGTTTTTGAAGCATATAACCCGAATGGTCGGGTTGGTCGGGTCCACTCGACACTCAACACTTACTTATCGAGTCATGTTGGATTCACAACCAATACTCGATATTAGACTATTTTTTAAGATGTCAAGTGTCGGATGATTCATCCAACACTCGACATTATCCATTCGACACTCGACACTTACACGTTGAGTCGTGTCGGATTCACAATCGATACTCGATATCAGACTATTTTTTAAGACATCGAGTGTTGGATGATGAATCCGACACTCGACACTATCTACTCGACATGTCGAGTATCAGATAACCATGTATCCGACACGACTCAACGTGTAAGTGTCGAGTAGATAGTGTCGAGTGTTAGATGCATCATCCGACACTCGATGTCGTCGAAAATAGTCTGATATCGAGTGTCGATTGTGAATCCGATACGACTCGACATGTAAGTGTCAAGTGTCGAGTGGCTAGTGTCGAGTGTCGGATGAATAGACATCCGACACTCGATGTCTTCAAAAATAGACATCAAAGGCCACCAAACTAAATCTTGAGATTTTACCTACTTGGATTGAAAATGAATCAAGTCATCTCTTCCATATTTCTAACAACATCAAACAAAAAAAATGAGAGGAAAGCATAATCAATATTCAACAAGGCCACCAAGTTGTAAAAAATCAAACTAAAACTTAAAGTTACCAACCGAATAAAAACTTAACAAGTCTTAACAATGCAAAACTCAAATTCAGTAATGAAAATGTGTTGAATTAGTTATTACCGATGAAATTGGCACTTATCAATCAAGCTCCATACGATCAACTGCTATTATGGTTGATTTTAAAACTTCTATATCAATGACAAACAAACAAAAATGAAAATAATATAGTTAGTCAATGTTTTACAATGTAAATTGGAAATGATATTTTAAGTTAATAACCAAAATTCCTAATTACCTATCTCAATTAAAGTACAAAAACCCACAGAATCTCCAATAGCATCTTCTTCAGTCTCTGAAGTCAGGAATACTTCATCAATCAATGTAGAAGTTATCCAATTCTGTGAGCATATTAAGGATTCAACCATTTTAGGAGTTAATGAACTCCTCAATTGGTCAAAAATCCGCCCTCCAGTACTGAATGCTGACTCTGAAGCAACAGTGGAGACCGGTATAGCAAGAACGCCCTTTGCTATACATGATAACACAGGAAAGTTGCCTTCATTTAGTTTCCACCAAGCCAAGATATCAAAATCCTCAGTCTGCCCCACCAAATTGGCATTGTTTAAATAAGTATCCACCTCATTTGATGTTTCTGATTTGGTCAAATTATCCATAAACTTTACAGCTGGATCTACCCATAGCTTTACCACCTGAACTTCATCACTCAATGATGAGGTTGGGATATGACTGACAGGGGGTTTTGACACTTCAGTTCTTACCAGTTTTGAAGAGCTATCTACTAAAGGCTTATAAGTTTCATATAGTAACAATGTTTTAAGCCCTATTATCATTTGCTCTGTCTTAGTATCACCCTAAAAACTTCTCCAAGTAAAATCAAAGCACCTAATTTTGAATATTGGATCAAGCACAACTGCAATGAGCAACATCTCATTAAATTTATCAAAAGACCCAAAGTACTTGTCAAATTTCTTCTTCATTTTTTTGCCATATCACACAAAACAGTACTACTTTGTTCTTGCAACACAATCAATTGACTATGAATCCTCCATATCTCATTAAATGCAATATGTGATGTCATAGTCAAAGAAGCACTAAACTTTAGAGTTACTTTATAAAAATTCTGTCAAAAACTAACAAACAATCTACCTTGATCCCTATCCTCTTCTGTAGATGGTCCTAACTTGTTGTCCTCTGCAAAGTAGAGTTTATAATGTCCATCCTCTTCCTCCAAATGGTCAAGTGCTTTTTGAAAATGTAAAGCACTCTCCAACATCAAATATATAGCATTCCATCTAGTGGATACATCCATTAATAAATTTCCCTTGTATTGAATTTTTTCATATTCAACACAAGATTGAAATCCGTGTAATCTTGTAGGAGATGATCTCACATAACGCACAACATTACAAATACTAGCAATGGACTTATGAAGATTCTTTAAACCCTTACCAACAATGAGATTCACAACATGGCAAGACAACGAACATGCACGTAATCTCCATTAAGAATCAGCCTGCTATCTTTCTAACCTTGTACCTTTTTCTTCACATAATTAATTGCCACTTCATTTGCACTAGCATTATCCACTGTGATTGTAAATATATTCTCTAATCCCTACTAAAGCAAGCAAGACTCAATTTGCTTCCCAATAGTTTCCCCTCTACGATTCACAATTTGAGAGAAACTCAAAATCCTTTTGTTCAACCTCCAATTATCATAGATGAAATATGCAGTAATCACCATATAACTCAAGTTCTGTATTGAAGTCCAAATATCTATAGTTAGCGACACCCTAATCTTGCTTGCTTTGAAATACTTCTTCAAATTTTCTTTCTCTCCCAAAAACAAAGAGAAAATTTCCCTTGCTACCGTTGTTCTTGATGGACATTCAAACTTTGGACACGCAACTCGCATGGGACGTCGAAACCCTTTGTTCTATACAAACTTAAATGGCAACTCATCTATAACTATCATCTCCACAACCGCCCTTCCAATTGCCTCCTTATCAAAGCCTATACCTACAAGGTTACTCGCACTTTCAGTTTCTGTCTTTTTTGGACCGAAAGAAAGAACTGTTTTTTTCTCATCCTTCTTGGCTTGTTTCTCACTCAAAATGTACTTTGGACATCTATCTAAATGATTCCACAAGGTTTTAGTCTCGTGCTTCTTACTATCACAAAAAAAGGACCTCCCACAATAGCCACAAACACACTTGTTTCCTCCAATTTTTTTGTAATGATCCCATACACCAGATACTTGAGGTTTTTTTTTCTCTTATTTTTTTGGGAAGCAGTTTCACTACTCACTTCTTCAAGGGTGTCCTCAATAGGAATGGGAGTAGTTGATTCAGAAGTCATAATACCTAAAATAAGCATCACCAAAACCATATATATTAGTGTGTTAATCTAAGAGATTTTAGTTAACCCAAACCTTTGATCGAAATATTAATTTACTTTGGTAAATTTTTTAATAAAGAACTGATTAGACTATGAACACGTGATATTCTCTACCTTAATATATATTACAAGAAGTAAGAAGAAAATTCACATCACATTCACATAAATAGTTATGAGAGACAAATTAGGAGGGAGGGATAAATATCATGTCGTCATAGCCATACGCATTCGGCATTCTACAAGTAAGAGTAATAAATTTCACATGTAAAAACCCATATTCCACAAAACAGCAAATGCTGCAAACTAACAAAACTAATATAGAAACCCAGCCAAACACATTCATCAAAAACTACATTCAGTATGAAAAAAACCCACAAATTTATTCTTTCTCACATTCAAACCCACATCCAGGATTCATAGCCAAGCCAAGAAGTGAATAAAAATCGTGTTTTTTATTAAACAGAAAAACAAACCTATCGTTGCCAAAAGAGAGAGGCAACAGAGGCGTGAAGAAGTTGTGAGTTGTAACAGAGAAGAGAGGCGACAGAGGTGTGGAGGAGTTGTGAGTTGTGACAGAGGAGAGAGGCTTCAGCGTGAGCAGGTTACAATCATGGAAGAGGCAGAGTAGCTATCGTTGGTTGCTGGAAGTCGTCGAGCTCAAAGAGGAAGGTGGCAGCTACGGAGGCGTGGAAGGAGCCGTGAGACACGACAGAGCTGCTGAAGCCTGGAGAAGTCTGTGCTTGAGGGCTGGCAGCCGTGGAAGAGCACGATCGTTGCCGAAACTAGAAGAGATTAGTTCTCTGAATTCTAAAATTGAAATTGCATATTAGGGTTTTGGGTTAGAATATGGGAGGGAAATTTTTCCTTTTATAGCAGTCTATTTTCGACAAAATTCGACGTGCTTAATAGAGCTCGACACGATCATCCGACACTCGACACTTACATGTCAACTCATGTCGGATTCACAACCAACACTCGATATCAGTCTATTTTCGAAGACATCGAGTGTCGAAATCCGACACTTGACATGTAAGTGTCGAGTGATGATGCATCACCTGACACTCGACATTTACATGTCGAGTCGTATCGGATTCACAACCGACACTTGATATCAGTCTATTTTCGAAGATATCGAGTGTCGGATTATGAATCTGACACTCGATACTTACATGTCGAGTAGTGTCGATGCTATCGAGCTCGTCGAGTTTTGTCGAGCGTTTTGACAGGTTGCTTGTTTCTTTTGATCGAGTTGGGTTATATCGGGTTACATGAATTAAACCCGATCTCAAACCCGATTGCACAAACCCAAATTTTAAAACCTGAAATCGGATTTTTTATTACCTTGACCTGCCTGTAACCCGACCAACCCGACAAAACCCAATCGGGTCGGATCGGATCGGATCAGGTAATTTTGAACACCCCTACTTTTACCATATTATTTGAAAACTTGGAACAATAATTTCTTGATTTAACAAAAAAATAAATTATTTAATAATTCTCACACTAGAAAGCAGCATAACCCGCTACTATATTATTTGAAGACCTGTAGCGACGCACAACACTGCCAATTTCTGCAAAAAAAGCAACTCCTAATTTATTCAAACATTTGTTTGTTTTTGTTTTTGTGGGAGCGGTGGGACAATTATTTTTATATTGGCGTAAAATTTTAACATAATCAATCATTTTTAGTTAATGTAGCATATGTCATTATATTTATATTATAATTAGCGTGAATAATGGGTCAATAAAGTCATGTTAACTAACAATATACAAGAATTTGTACGTATAATTATTTCTGTACAGAAATTACTTAGAAATTAATTGTATTTCGATACTAATAAATATGGCAAAAATTCTTACTAGGAAGGGAAATTTGGGCTTCGACCAATTGATAATTAATGC
This sequence comes from Boswellia sacra, assembly GCA_013180625.2. Classification (NCBI taxonomy): domain Eukaryota; kingdom Viridiplantae; phylum Streptophyta; class Magnoliopsida; order Sapindales; family Burseraceae; genus Boswellia; species Boswellia sacra. The sequence continues at coordinate 92,889 of SNVD02002570.1, forward strand.
CAATATATAAATTACAATTAATATTTTTTGATGATATTTCAATTGTTTTCTTAAATAAAATTTAAAATCACAAAGTGGACTGGTCCAATATTTACTTTGGTGGAATTGATCAATAGTAATTTTATTGTTCATTATTATTTAAAAATAAAAAAGACATGGTGGTTGTGATCAAATAAATAATGATATTCACACATCTATCAAGAAAGAACATGAAAGTGAAAGATGAGACCCAATAAACACATGGAAAATTGGACATGGTGGAATGGAACTAACTACTTAAACCAAAGTGTTAGATAGTTATTGATTGGTCTTCCCACTCCACTGTTGAGTGATTTAACCTTTTTTATCATTAATTAAATGTTCACAAAATGCATATCGTACTGATCGCATATATAAACATAGAACATAGGAGTTCAAATTACATATTCAATTATGATAGTAAAAAAATCCAAAATAATGAGGTTAAACATATGATATCCAAAACCAGCAATTAGGGGTGTGAAAATTAAACCGACCCGATCGGGTCGGTTTGGGTTTTAATTGGGTTGTATTTGAAAATAACCCGAATTCGGGTTACAAAAGTCAGGTTTTGGGTTAATCGGGTTTTGTTTTGTGATCCAATAAAACTAAACTCAATTAACCCGACCCGAGCCGATATAACGGGTTATATGTCAGGTTCATATTTTAAAAAACCTGATATCAGGTTAAAATTCCCCGACCCATGTGCACCCTTACCAGCAATCAAACATATATAAAATTTGAAATATATCTTCTATCATGTTCATTTGTGAAGATATACCTTCTAGCATCGAAAATTTAACCTGTTTAAATTCTTTTAAAAAATTGTTAGCCATTTACATTGCATTCACATAAGTAAAGTATTACAAAAAAAAAGTGCAAATATAGATATTACCTGTTGAAGAAGAGCTATTTTCATTTATATCAGATTGATGTGAACTTTCATAGTTGCATGTTGAAGATCTAAAAGAAAAGTAAGAGTAAGTAATTTTAAGTTTTTAATAAAACGAAGAAAAAAATGCATAATGTATATATAAATTTCTTTACCAATTATTAAGCATTAGACAATTTCTTTTATGATGTGATTGTCCAACTTCACCACATCCATGACAGTGCCTTCCTTCTACCTTTCTCTTGCCTTTCTCCTTTCCTCTTCTTAATCTTTTTCCACACCTTTTTGCCCTAACTGCAACTGGTTCATTTAGGGTTTGTAGTTGATTACTACATTTCTTTACAGAAGTGCCTTCAATATTTACCACCCACTTAATATTTCCAAGAACATTTTCCAAACCATCTTCAAAGATCTTACTTGTCTCTTGGCTTCCAACCACTTTATCATTTACATTTGATGCAAGTTGAAATAATCTTGATGTAGGACAAATTTAGGTTATTTTATTTTTAGGAAAATTATTAGTTGTCTATTTTGAGTTTTATTTATTTTAAGATTAAATCAATTGTTTTCCTAGTCATATTAGAATTTATTGTTTTAAATATATTTGAATCTAATTAGGATTTTAATATTTTAGGATATTTTAGTTTTTGTAGGATTTTATTTTCCTATTCTAATTTTACTTGTTTCACAAGTATTATGATTATTTAGCCTATATAAGGGTTAGTTTACCCTAGCTTTGCATTGAATTCTCATTTATTATCAATTTATCAAATTTTAAACTTTTGTTCAATTTATTTTTTTCTTTACCGTCCGCATCATCTTTGGTATCAGAGCCAAAATCACTTGTCTTCCATGGCACGTGATGATCCGGTAGGTGACGGTTCTCGTGGTGGTGATCAGAGAGCTAAGGCCCTGGTAGATGAAACTATCACGGTGGCTTTCCAATCCTTTCAAACCCAATTCGACGACCAATTCAACAATTTCCTATGTTAATTGGAAGAGATATGGATTGGTGATAACAGGAAGAATGAACGAAGGCATAGGCCGAAGAGATAAAGGCTCTCGTACCTATAACAACGAGAGTACTTCCTCAATACAATTACGGAGTCCCACACATCAGTTCAACGAATACCAAATCAAATGATGGAGCCACTGGTAAGTACAACAAGCTTGAATCTCTTGAAAATAAAATTAAGGAAGAAAAACAAGAGATTTTTTATATGAAGAAAATTGATAGAAAATTCAAAAATAGTTAAGGAGAGTTATGAAGAAAATTTTGTAGAAGATTCAAAAATAGTTGAAGGAATTCTTGAAAAAGATGGGCAACTTTTGTCAATCGTTAATAACACAATTCATTATCAAATGGAGAGCAAAACCTCACCTCTATCACAAATTGATAGATTAGAACATGGAGATCAAACTTTTGTTCTTTGGCGACATCCAACTGCGACGGGACCTCCTCAAAAAAGTGTGTTAACAATGTGGCTATACAATCAACAACCGTGACCGTCGACAAGTGAAACAACACCACCCTACCAGGAAGATTCATTGGTCATGGTAGATAATGAATCCAAGGTTGACGCCAACCAAGATCATCGAAAACCATTGCAATCGTCATCACAAAAGGACTAACTGTCATCTATTGTGAAAAACATCCAAAATCGGCAAGGGAGTATCATAGTGAGCTGATCTATAAACCCCGAGTGGAGTTGTCAAGTTCTTTGGCTGAAAATCAGTCCATTCACGATTTGGATGAAAAATTCCAATGAACCCCCTGCGATGAAAAGTTACAAAAAAGCCCATATGATGAAAATTATCAAGTAGACCCCTTTTATAGCAAATATTAGTCAAGTCCCTTTGAAGCAAAATATCAATCTGATCCTTTGGTTGAAAAATATCAAACTGATCCCAACTTTTGGAACTATCATTTGACCCTTATTAGGTTTTCTTTGTTACAAAAAAGCCCTTATAGAATTTCAATTTGTTTCATTTGTCTTCAAATTTTTCTTACGAACCCGCCGTAGGGGAATTAGTCCAAGAAAACTCGAGGGTGAGTCTTTTCCGAGAAGAGGAGAATAGGCAATATATGAATAAGCATTATGTTGTGGTACTTAATCCTTTTATCCAAGAATAGCATGATGCGATGGGTATGAAGCAAGATAAAGTCAAGAAGGTTTAGGATTCAAAAGTAAAAGATTGGTGATATGCTCCAAAAATTTATCATATGAAGTCTAGCTTAACAAGGATTAAAGTGAAGATGAAGCTGTATGGATTCAAATATATTCATCGAGGCTTGAGCAAAGACAAGAGAGATGATTTGCTAATTTATATCAAATTTCATCCTCCAGATATGTGAACTCGAGGACGAGTTCTTTTCAAGAAGGGGAGAACTGATGTAGGACAACTTTAGGTTATTTTATTTTTAGGAAAATTATTAGTTGTATATTTTTAATTTTATTTATTTTAGGATTAAATCAATTGTTTTCCTAGTCATATTAGAATTTATTTTATTTAATATATTTGAAATCTAATTAGGATTTTAATATTTTAGGATATTTTAGTTTTTGTAGGATTTTATTTTCCTATTATAATTTTACTTGTTTTACAAGTATTAGGATTATTTAGCCTATATAAGGTTAGTTTAATTACCCTAGCATTGTATTGAATTCTCATTATTATCAATTTATCAAGTTTTGAACTTTTGTTCAATTTATCTTTTTCTTTAGCTTCCATATCAAATCTAGTTCGTCTTGCAAGAATTGAATGATCACCAAAATCATTGATTTTAATGCCAACACAATCCATGACTCTCTCATGTTTTGCAGCTTTTGTCCATCTGTTCAATAGATATTGACTTGGCAAAATTGAAATTTGCATTTTATTTAAGTACGCCAATATGTGCCTACATGGGATTCCCTCACTTTCAATTTTTCTACAACTACACAAAGTCAAATCTAACCCCTTTTTGATAAACAAGTTCATGAACTTTAAACAAACCTTCACTTCTCTTTTGAACCTTATACTTGCAATGATTTTCATCTTCTATCATCAATTCACAAGCATATAACAAGCTATTGCATAATTCATCCTGAAACCTATAAAAAAGATAGACATTATTTTCTATGTGCGTAAAAATTTTAATAATATACTTTTGAAATTTCATAAAAAAATAACAAAAAAATTCATTATATAATTTAAGAAAATACTATAAAAGATTTTACGTGTACAGATCTCAGACATTTGCTTCTCAATCTCAAAAGGCAATTTTAATACAGGTTTTTCATTTATGTCAATATGGTCAGTATTTAATTCTTCATGACATTACTGTACAAGTGCTCTATTGAATCGCATTATGAAATCAACTAAAGAATTCTTTTTAGAGACATACTTCTTGAAAAAAGCATTAGAACTTTCTGCTCATTGGCTACTTGACATTCTAGCTGAGAACATATGGTTAACATACACTGGCACCCATTTTGAACGAATTTCATACATAGACTGAAGCCACACATTATCATTTAAATTGCTTTCTTCAATAATTTCATCCACCTAAAGTCAAATTCTTCTGGAGTATATGACTCCCAAATGCACTTCTGAAAGTCACCATAATGATCCCTATAAGTTACTGCATTTAACTTCTCAGAAAATTTATTTAATGTATGCCAACTACAATATCTATGAAATGTATCAGGAAGAGTCTCTGAAATGGCTTTTGTTATTGTTGGATCTTGATCTGTAATAATCATTTTAGGAGGACCTCCAGGCATGGCTTTCTTAAATTGTTCGAAGAGCCAAATAAAAGAATCAGTTGTCTCATCACTTAATAATGAACAAGCAAAGATTATCGATTGACCATGATTGTTAACCCTTATAACTGGTGTAAAGATCATGCCATATCTATTGGTATTGTAGGTGGTATCAAACACAACCACGTCACCATAAAACTTATAAGCTTTTCTAGATATTACATCAGCCCAAAAACAATTATTTATGCGATCTTCACTATCTATTTTAATGGTAAAGGTACATGCAAAATTCTTCTCTTATTCTGATTGAAAATGTTCAAGCAACATTTCAGCATCATGTCCCTTCATTTCATTACATAAATCTCTCTCATAATTATATATATCCTTTTGTGTACATCCAATATTTTGAATGCCCCCAGCTTGCAATTCAAGAATACTAATTTGTTGATGAGTCTGAATATTTGTAGGTGAAAGGTGTTGGATTAATGATTTTTTGGCATCTAACATGTTACGATGAGACCTTAACAAGTGTACCCTTTGAGGAGTTGCTAGCGGGTGAGTGTGCTCTTCAAGGAATAACTTAACAATAAAATTGCTTGTTTTTTGTCTTTACAACAGCAAGTTTTAAATTGCAACCCTCTCGAATTACTCCTTGATGCCTTTTCTTTTCACTAACTTCTTTTTTGGATGATATTCCCTTTTTAAAACAAACGTACTCCTTTCTTATAACTTCATTTGTATCTTTGTTCTTATTATAATTGATTCTAACACTAAATCCAGCCTCTTTTGCATATTTATTATAAAACTCATGCACTTCATCTAATGATGCAAACTCTTGACCAATTTTGGGCTTCCATTTAGGGATGTCAAAATACCGGGGCTGGGGCCGGGGCCGGGGATTGAGCATGTCATTTAATTACCCGACCCCGAAAAATTTTTTGAAAATTCCAGGGCCGGTGCCGGGCCGGGTAAATTTCGTTCCAGGTCGGGGTACATTAATTCCCTAGGATACTCCCCGGATTTTCTTATTCTGTTTTTTATTTTAAAAAATCTGTACTTATATTTTTTTTTGCGAGCCTTTATTTATTTGGTAGGTGTAGCCTAGTGGTGTGGTACTCTTGTAACATGTATATGGTACTAGGTTTGAATCACCTAGTTTGCTTCATTTATTTTGCCAAGTGATTTGTCTACTTTATATATAAATTTGCATCATTTTTAACCATGTTTAGTGGCGCAGCCTGGTGGTACATTGGCCTTGTCTTGGGGTATCTCACGTCCAAGGTTCAAGTGGCCTGGTTTCATTTGCTTCTTTTTATATTTGAATGGGTTAAGTTAGGCCTAGGCTCATATAATATTTGAATGGATTAAGTTGGGCCAAGGCTCATATAGTTTGAGCTGTTAATGGATAATTGTAAATGGGCTAGCCTTTACATAAATTAAATAAAATACATATTCAGATTTATTCTGGGTTGGGGCCGGGCTGAGGAGAATAGTCCCCGGCCCCGGGCGTTCCCCGAGATTCCTCTCTCCCGTCCCCGACCAAACTCCCCAGAAATTCGAGCAATGCTCCGACAAGATTGGGCTGGGGATCCGGGTACCCAGCCTCGTACGGGTAATTTTGACATCCCTACTTCCTTTCATGATATACTTCAGGTACTTAAATTTCATTATTAGAATTGGAATTGAAAAGCTTCTTCTCAACTCCTTCAACATGACTCCTTAATTCCATGGAATCGACATCCATTTCAAAACAAGCTATTCAAAGAAATAAAATAATCACAATATAAAAAATTGAAGATCTTAACAAAATGCAACTAATAATTGAAAAAAAAATGCTTTAACAATATTGAGTTTTTTACTATGCTTAATTATACAAAGTAATAAAATCTGGAATAATTTATTATTCTTCAATTTTTTAAAATAGAATAAAAATTTAAAATTTAAAATTTTCCTAAATAAATTGGAATTTACTTTCTAGAAATAAAATATACATATATTATTAGAGAAAATAATTGAGTGCACTTTGTTAATTATATAGTAAATTTGAATTTACTAAGACTTCAAAAATGTTACATAGATTCAACTCAATATTATACAATTCTTTTCTCACCAGTCAACCAATACTAAATTGAGAGAATTAAAATTAAAATAGACCATAGTTACGAAATTTTGTCATTATTAATTAATGAATGATAATTAAGTAACTAATATACATACCCTGACCAAGACTTCAATTCTTGAGTTGTTTCTTTCTAAAAGGTGATTTTGTTGCGGGTCTTCAAATTGAGTATTTGAGTTTGGTGATAGAAAGACAAGTCTTATGGTTCTGAGCAAACGTGAAAAAAAATGATAATCTGATGATAATAAAAATTAAATTACAAAATATTTTCCTGAATTACAATTTTTTTAAATTATTAATCAATGATCGACAAACAAATAACTAACAAAGCTAACAAAAATTACCTTTACCAGTAGGGATGTCAAAAACCCGGGGCCAAGGCGGGGATCTCAATCCCCGCCCTCAGCCCTGGAAACGTTTTTTGATCCCCGTCCCCGAAAAATTTTCCAAAATTTTCGAGGCCGGGGAATTCAATTCCCCAGATATGTACCCTGGATTTTTTAATTCTGTTTTTTATTTTTAAAAAATTGTACGTAGACATTCTCTATTGTCTACAATTCACTTGCTATTTGCTTCAACCTGCAAATACAAGGCCGTTGTCGTTAAATATGATGCAAAAAGGCAAAAAAACAAAGCTAAAACAAGCAACCTGCCAAAATGCTCGACAAAACTCGACGTGCTTGATAGAGCACAACCGACACTCGATACTTACATGTCGAGTCGTGTCGGATGATGCATTTGACACTCGATGTCTTCGAAAATAGACTGATATCGGGTGTCGGTTGTGAATCTGACATGACTCGACATATAAGTGTTGAGTGTCGGATGAGCTCTATCGAGCGCGTCGAGTTTTGTCAAACGTTTTGTTAGGTTGCTTGTTTTAGCTTTGTTTTTTTGCCTTTTTGCATCATATTTAACTATAACAGCCTTGTATTTGCAGATTGAAGCAAATGACAAGTGAATTGTAGACATCGAGTGTCGAGTGGAGTCGACATAAATCCGACACTTGCCATCATCTACCTCATGACAAAACCTGTCAGTTTCCACAATTTTTATACACATCAACGACGGCAAATATAAAGAAACCATAACTCAATAAAGGCAAATATAGTCTAACCTCTAAACATCCAAAAAGTACAATCCAACATTTATACAGTGACCATATCAATTCAAGAACAAGCCGACGATATCGATAGTTCTAATGGCTTTTCATCCTCATCATACACTGCTTATTCTGCCGTTACCAACTCACACTCGGGAATCATACCTAGGAAAACAAAAAAGGAAAGAAAAGGTATTAGAAATATGCATATATCATAAAATATAGATTGAACATTGAAGAGAATATAATACCACGTGACTGAGCCCATAACCAATTCTGAGTGCACATCAAAGCTTCCAATGTCTTTGAATGTAGTTTGCTACAATGGGGACTTAAATGTCTACCACTCGTACTAAATGCAAACTCAAAAGCCACAGTAGAAATTGGAATAGTAAAATATCTTTTGTAATTTCCGCCAACAAAGGATATTTGCCTATATTTGTCTTCCACCAACTAAAAATATCAAAATGGCCACTAGTGTGCTTCAAACATTGTTCCTCCAAATACAAATCTAACTCAGACTTAGTAACTATATTACTAGTACAACCAATGTATGATTGATACTCTAAGTTGGACTCAAAAGTCATATCTTCCAACCCACCACTCGTAAGAACCTCACTTGCTAATGACTCATCTTGTTCACCAATACCTACAGTGGCAGCTTTAAGTTTGTACTCCTCTACTAAGTCATAAACAGTGTCTTTGACATCTCCAACATACTTTGAAGCATTGTCTCCATAAATTTTTGGAGAAAAAAATGTGATCAATTGCATTTTATATCTGGGATCCAAGATAGCAGCCACTGCCAAAACACCATGAATGACCTCTCAGTACTTTTCAAATTTTTCTATCATTTGTGATGCCATCTCTCTTATTTTAGAATAAGGAGAATCACACCATTTAGTCAATGCCAATCTCAAGTCACAAATCAAAGCAAAAAACAAGTTGGAAGTGGGATATCTTGTACCTAAAAACACTTGGGTCACCTTACAGAAATACTTTAGATGGTCACACATCAACCTTGCCAACTCCCACTCTAAATGCATAGGTAAAGATCTGTAACTTTTTTCATGCACATGCAAACGAGTAAACACATCTCTATATTCCAATGCAGTAGATAACATTAAATAAGTTGAATTCCATCTAGTGCAACAATCTAATGCCAATTTTCTTGTACAAGAAACTTTCATTTATCGTGCTTCACTCTCAAATCTCTCAATTCTTTTAGGTGTAGTATACCAAAAGGTGACACTATTTCTAATTTTATCAATCCCATCTCCAAGCACATCTAACCCATCTCTTACTATCAAATTCAAAATGTGTGATGTGCACTTCATATGAAATAATTTTCCTTTCAAAATCATGTTATGAACACCCAATTTTTCTTTCAGTATAGGAATCAATGCATCATTAGTAGAGCAATTGTCAAGAGTAACACATGACAACTTACGATCAACTTTCCAATCCATCAAACAAGGATCTAGCTCATCAACAAGTGCTTCAGCGGTGTGTGGAGATGGAACATATATGAACCTGAAACATATTCAATAGTAAAGGTCAAACACTAGTTAGTAATTAAGAAATTAAGTCTTTTTCTTTTAAATGTATGATATTAGCATGTCTCATATATGATATATTTACCTCAAGATGCGACTTTGTAATCTCCAATGCTCATCAATGAAATGTGTTGTCACAACCTTGTATCCTTTTTTTTAATTACTTGCAATCCACATATCAGTTGTTATTCCTATTCTACTCTTACAAGCATCCATCATCTTCATGGTCTTTTCCTTCTCAATATCATATATCTTAAAGACCATATTCCTTAAAGTGTTTCTACTCATGGGAACAAACAAAGATTAGGCATAATACATTAACTCCCAAAAACCCTCATACTCAACAAAAGAAAGAGGGAGTTCATGCATTACAATCATTTTGGCCACCTTTACCTTACAAACTTCTTTATCAAACGTCTCAACAACCATTTTTGATGAATTACTTCCATCTTGCTTCTTTTGAAAACTCAAGAATTGTTGCTTTGTTGCTTGTTTTCGACTCTTACGACTTCCTAAATGGCTTGCCAAGTGTTTGGTTCCATCTGTATGGTGACCAACCAATGCAGCTTTGCAATGGTTATAAATAGCTTTATGTTTGCCCTCAATAATTTCTTTTGTAAAATGTTCCTAGACCTAAGACCGTTTCATTGGTTGACGATCCTCCTTTCTCTTTGTGACACCACCTCGTGATCCACACCCACGAGTGCTACGATCAACTAGTGGCCGCATTTTCCCGTATCCTATCTATGAATTTGTTGTAGATTCATCCTCAACCAAAACATCAACCATGTTGTCCTTAATATCTTGCTCCATTTCATTTTCTTCCATTGGCATATCATCATTATAAGTAGGTTGATCATTTCCACTAGATATAGACATTATTTGTATATAACCTACAAAAATACAAAAATATTATAATCCCTAATAGCTTTTATTGACAAATAAATTCAAACAAAGAACAATGAAGTACGAAATTATGGCAAACAATAAAAGAATTTCAAGAAAGCATAAATATTAGGCTTGTTTCTATTTGAGGTCAAAGTAGAGAGACACTATGGCTATTGTGTCGAATAGATCGGATTTCATGAGTTGATAGAGAAAATGAAGAAGATGAATAGATCGGAGTAGAGTTCGTAAAACATGGGTGCAGGTCAGGCAAAGCTCTCACCGTGGGCATGGAGGCGAAGTCTGGAGAAGCTGTCACAGGGCACGTCTGGAGAAGCAGGGCAGATCAGGAGAGTAGCGCAGGTAAAGGGAGGCAGTGCAAGTCAGGACCCAGGCAGCTATGTCACTGTGGAGCATGTGAAGTCTGAAGTGAAGCCGTGAAGGAAAGGACCCAGGTTAGGTTAGGCGAACGAAAGCAGTTAGAGTGAAGGACTGAAGTGAAGCCGTGAAGGAAAGGACCCAGGTTAGGTTAGGCGAACGAAAGCAGTTAGAGTGAAGGACTGAAGTGAAGCTGAAATGTGAAGTCTGAAGATGAAGAAGGCTGTGATGTGTTTTCACTTTTTCGCAAAGGCTAACGGGAAAATTGAAAACAAAAAAAAAGACAGAATTAAGGTGTCGGATTTTATATTGTCACGTGTCGGATTTTATATTGTAAAGTGTCGGATTCTATGTTGTCGAGTGTCGGATTTCATGATGTCAGGTGTTAGATTTCAAGATATCGAGTGTCAGATTCCGTCGAGTGTCGTATTTTATATTGTCGAGTGTCGAATTTCATGATGTCAGGTGTCAGATTTCAAGATGTCGAGTGTCAGATTCCGTTGAGTGTCAGATTTTATATTGTTATAAATTAAATAAAATGTATTTTTATATTTATTCCAGGCCGGGGCCGGGCCGACCTACCGACCTCAGGCATTCCCCAGGATTCCACTCCCCGTCCCCGACCAATCTCCCCAAAAATTCGGGCGATTACCCGGCAATACCGGACCAGGGATGTAGGTACCCGACCCTGCACGAGTAATTTTGACATCCCTATTTACCAGCGCTTCAATTCTTGAGTTGTGTATTTATAAAAATTGATCGTACTCCAGGTCTTGACATTGGGTTTGGTTTGGCGAAAAAATGCAAGTCTATTGTTTCCAGGCAAAAGTGGAAAAAATAATCAATTGATAACAATTAAAATTAATACAATTTTTGAGAATTACAAACTGTTTTAAATATAAATTAATGAATGGTAAATAAGTAACTAAAAGTTAATAATAATTACCTTGATGTTTGAATAATTTAGGCGTAGATTTTTTTTGAAAAATTGGTAGTGTTGTACGCTGTTGCAAGTCTTCAAATAGTATAGTAACAGGTTATGCTGCTTCATAGCGTGAGATTATTTAAATAATATATATTTTTTGTTAAATCAAGAAAATATTATTCCAGGTCTTCTAGTAAAAGGTTACGATGCTTCCTAGTGTAAGAGTTATTTTAATAATATATTTTCTTATTAAATCAAGAAAATATTATTCTAAATTACAAAATAATTGACCCATAAAAATATTTCTCCTTGATTAAAGTTGTTATTGTCATTAATCTCTTGACTTATTTACTAATATATAAAAAAGTAAACTTGGTAAAATGATAATATAATAACATAATACTTATTGTACAATTAATGCAAGTAGGGTAATCATTGCAAGCAGCAAGGCTGCCTATAGCTTTTTAGAGTTGAAGAGATAAGACTAATAAGATCCATTAGATGAATCCAACAAACAGGATTTAAAATTCGGATATTTCTTAAATTATGGATATCCGGTTAGGAGCCTCCTCCTGTGTGTGTGTCTATATATATATATATATATATATATATACATGGGCTTGGCTGAGCTGTAATTGTTATCTCTTTTATTTAATGAGTTTTCCATTAACCATTAACCATTTCTTTTAACCAAGTGCAATACTAGTTTTGGGTCTGTGATTATGATTTCAACCACGTTTCGTTATTTTGAACTGTGCGGGCAAGCTACTAGTCATATTAGCGTACATTATGCTTGTTGTGTCAAGTACACGAACACTCTTACGGCATGAGATGAAAGTTTTAAAGTGATATAATTGGGCACACACTGACCGAGGACACGCCCGAAATATCGCCATCTTCCATATTTTTTAGGCGAGAATCAATCATGTACAAGCTTTCCTGAAAGGAGATGTTGTATTTTTGAGTAGCAGTGGTCTTCATTCGACATAGACCCCTCCTTCAACTATAATAATTACCTCATTCGTTTAAGATCTTTTCAAGGGCAACAAATGTGGCTATTATCCTCTTGTTAATTGGCTATATGGATTCTAGCCGATCGCCTTTTGGTTGTGCTTGGTTTTGGCCCCTTGTCTAGTCTTTTCAGTTCCATTTGTTTTTGTCACCACGCGATATGCACAAGACAGCCCTCGTGTTAGGGTATCATTGTTGAAACTTGTCATTAATTATGCAAGATTAATATTGTAATTATTTGTCTTAAAAAAAATCCTTTAGGATGATTAAAATGTCTATGAAGTGGTGAATATTAAGTGTTTAAATGATTAAATCTCCAGGAAAAAGATATTGCCTGGTCCGAAAATGTTAGGGAAACAACAAAGAAATAAAAGGCTTTTTCACTAATTTTTCTCCTATTAATCCCTATCAAGCATGTAGTCAGAGATTTGTTCTAGGATGGCAAAAGCTCATTAAATCTGAAGTGCGGTTTTAAAATTTTTCAAACTTATAGGGGTGCGTAAGGCTTAACATACGAGGGTTTCCGGACAAATATTAAACATACGAAATTTTATTGAGATTTGCCAAAATTTTCCAAAATCTGAGAAGGGACAACTGAGAATTTGTCGAATTTATTCCAAGATTGAGAAGGCGCAACTGCTTACTCGCACCAGTTCTTAGCTCCATCCATGAGCCCTCTATGTTTACATATATAAACTCTTGATATTATAACTAGTCTTTAATACATCCAATAATTAATTAGACAACTTTAATATGCTGAACCATGTACCCTGAGATGGCAGAAATTTTTGCAATATTGCATGGTATTTGCAGCCATACCTTAGCCATGTGTGTTCATTAATTTTGCTCAACTTTCTTGACTCCTTGTCTGTTTATAATATTGTTTCTGCAAGAAACATAAATAATGGGAGTACTGTAGGGTTTGGGACCAGTGAGCTGGCTAGCTTGCTAGCTAGAGACTAGAGTACTATGAGGTGCCGGGCAATTCTTACTGACATGGGATATGATCAATATCATATACTGCAATAAAAGCAAAAATATCATCCCAAATAGCAAAAGTAGCAAACAATTCCGCAATACCACCTTCATCTTATTCATCACTTCTTAAAAACTTCTTCTACTAACAGCATACGCGTGTGTGTGTAAATTACATTTTTCTTAGTTAAGTTTGATTACCCCCTCGAACATGGAATGCAAGTACTGAACACATCATAAATAGCATAGGACCTTTAACATAATAATCAAAATTATAACAACATAGCGAAATCTCTAATTAATTAACTTCTTGATCAAGAACTAAATCATTCACGCTACTTATTAGGCAACATCAACGTAACCATAGTACATATCAAAGAGAGAAGGAGCAAATAGCTAAAGGTTAAGTGGCTTGGAAGATTGAAGCCATTTGGTAAAGTTTTCGAGGGTTGCGCTATCAGCCCTGTAGTGCTTTTGTGTGAATAGGAGCATATCTGACCATGTGAAGTCCGGGTACTTCCTGGCCCCTTCTCTGCACAGAAGATCCCGAGGGGGTCTCACCACCTTGTCTTCTCTTGGGCAAACAAAGAATGCCAATGATCTTCTTGCCTTGTACCTGTTAACCACTGCCCTATGCAGGCAACTCTTGTATAAGCCATTTGATAATGCCTGCACATCCAACAAAATTTAATTAAGTGCTAGCTCTGCAGACCACATGATTTACAGCCCCACATATGACCAATAAAATTAACATATAAATACAAGAAACATACATTTGTCTGTGGCGCAAGATCGAGCACACTCTCCCACGTTGATTAAAACTTTTCCAAAGTTTCCTCAACTTACATAGCGATTATAATTGTCTCTATTTATATCTACTTTCGAGTACAGGAAATTTTTTATGTTCTTGAGCTAATTAAGATCTCACAACAATAAACTAAACTCAGATCAATACAGTCTTATTCTTATTATTAATGACCTCATATAATTATTCGGTTGGCAACAAAATTCCTGTATAATTGATCTGCTGATCAACTCAAAGTTTCTTTTCTCACCTGGCTACATGAAATCTTATACATACGACTGTTACTTTCGCATGCCAAATGAAGCCATGTTTCCCAAGAGCTATATTGTGCAAACTCCTTATCATTATGATGCATAGATCTCAATCATTATAAATTATAAGGAAATTATAAAGATAAACATAGAGTTGACTAATGATCTGACAGACGAGAGATTTAGCATCACAAACTTTAATTGTAACTGGTAGAATATCTTTATCAAGAAAGGCAGATCATTATTAAGTACTCATTCTTCATATTGGATTTTACTTTGCGAAAGTTATATTTTAGTCACTTGTCCGGCTGAAGACGCAAATTTACTTTATTAATCAGGAAAAGGCCAGCCGTTGAGACTATCTCAAATTTCTACGTGATAATATATATTCCACTATTACAGTACTGGTTGATGAGACTGTAGTTACGCGTCCATCGACCATTTTGGACTCGTGCATTTGGTGCTTGGAGCACAAATAATGGGAGATTATTGACCATCGCAATCACGTTGGCCGATCGACAAATAATTTGGATAAAAGAAATTTTCGATAAATCCAATTAAAAAAAAAGACTAGATTGATCATTACCCGTGTAAAGGTACTAATAGCATTGCCGAGGCCGAGAGTTTGACAAGCCATTTATAAATCTTTTTGCATATTTTACTTACTTATAATTCAAATTATTTGCGATGAAGGGTAAATTTTATATATATATATATATATATATATATATATATATATATATATATATATATCAAACAAAAATATTTTTTGTATTAAGTGCAGTGTAAACTTGGTGAATATTGTCAGTATGTTAGCATTTTCCCTTGCAACTCAAATTCATTTTATTTCAATTAAAACTTTGCTAGTTTTGCTAGTTCTTACAACTTTAATTTGCATGTCAAATCTTTGGTTAGGTTGTTGATAAATCAGATGGATATCCAATTTTGTTGTTCCAATGACCTTTTTTTCTGATTTTTTTTTACAACTAGTTCAACTTTTCATGAATTTTAACAATTTTTTAAGCTTGAAAATCATCTTACGTCATCTTTTCCAAGCTTTCTAACATATTGACTTTTGGTCTTTAACCTTCTACAAACACTCATAGATTTTCTTATAGTCTTTTGATGCAATCAAAGAACATTTTCTTTTCTATTTTATGATCTATAGTTTCTTATTATGACAGATAAAAGAAAAAGAAAGAACTACTCAACTATTGCGTTTGTTTTTTGTGTTCAAATTTATTTATCCAAGTAAGCCAACAAAGTAAAGACAATCTTCTTACTCGTGATCAACTAAGCATATGACAATACCAACCAGATCGCGAAATGAAATAGTTTCACAAAATTAGTAAAGAAAAGATCATGAAAATACAACTCTTAAAATTATTCTTTATGGATATCCGAGAACGTACCATGAAAGTCTCACCAATATTAATGACTAGGGCATTATCACGAGGTCGAACAGTCTGCCATATGTTGTTGGCAAACACTTCTAAACCTCCAACTTCATCCTGGTGAAGTATGGTTATGGATGTTGGGTCACAATGGGGTCCAGTCCCAAGCGTAAGGTCTGGCTCTTGGCAAGGAGGATAGTAGTTGCATCTCATTATAGAGCAACCATCTTGAAAAAAGTTCTTATAATGCATTCGATCAACTCCCAAGCTTATTGCCAGTAGTTCCATGATTGCAAGTGATAAGCCTTTCAATGCTCCACAATACTTTTGATAGATAAGCCTACAGAATGCCAAATTTCATGTTACTATAGATACATATGAAAGACTCGAGCTTTTACGACAAGTAAACACGTGTTAGCGTTAGGGTAATCACAATTGTGCAGATTAGTGAGCGTAAAGATCTTACCCTGCTTGTTCAAAATCTTTTCCAATAGTAGATTTAAAGAAATCAACCACAATAGTGTCTAAAGAGTTTTCATGGAAGCCAAAAGAGAATGTCTCCTTCCATGGCAATTTAGAGGAGAAACGTTCGGCATGGGCACCAGAATAGCCCCACATGTTCCCAGGCAGCCTCTGAGCCCTTAATTTTTGGCTAGTTGGTAGCTTAAAGAAATGATCTATGTGATCATGTGCGGCACTTATGAGACGTGAATCAACCCCATGATTGATCACTTGAAAGAAGCCATGGCTCATGCAAGCACCCCTGATAGTCATAGCAGCTTGTTGAGTCGCCACCTCGTCACCTCTGAAGAAACCTTCAAGATCCACTAGTGGCTCCATCAGCTCTTCATGAGCATCAACTAAGTCTCCTTTCGGCCAAATAAATTCTCTGGGTATATTTGTAAGTTTATTCTGCCTGCAGAAAGCTGAGTCACAAAAAGCACCCTCATAGTTGCTTTGGTTTTTGAGGTCAATTGGAGATGATGACGAAAAAATTGTAGAGGCACTTGAATCCATTTGGAGATGCACACGAGTCAGCATAGGATATGATATAGCACTTATGTAGCATTTAGAATCAGGGGAGATTCTTGGCAGAGCAAGGAATAAATTAAAAGGAGGGGGGGGGGGGGGGTGGTGGTGTTGTTATTTTCACCTACAAAATTTATTTTCATACCCATCTTTCTAAATATACTCATTATCATTAGTATATCAAGATAATTTAATTTTTATTTGATTGATCTTCAACTTTTTATAAATAATTTATATAATTATCAAAATTAAGTATATCAAATTTAATTTAAGCAAAAATCTAATAAAAATAAAATATATTTCAAAAGTCCATTGGATTTTTTAATTAAAAAAAAGTTCTTATAATGTAAATATCTCAATTCTAACATAAGTTATGAATTTTTTTCTAATAGTATTTCTAATTAAGAATTAATTTTAATTTATCAAGTTCATGTTACATTAATTCTGAAATTATAAAGATGAGATGAAAAAAGAAAACTAACTTATACAAAATTTAATTAGTGGTTGCATTTAGAAGGATGGGTTGTGAAAATACATTTTGTTGGTGCAAATAATCTTGCCCTAAATTAAAATATATATGCATACATAAAGGAGTAAACAAGTAAGTTTAAAGGGTAAATGGAGAGAATATATAATGTATGACTAGGATGGAAGTTACTGAGTAATCGAATTTATTAATCACAAATTTTTTTAATTACATCTGTCACTTAATGAAGTGGTGGCAGAAAGGTATTGATCAAAACTAGTATTTTTTTAAAACTAGCGCCCGTAAAAAGCGTTTTTGTATTATGATGATCCGTACTAATAAACTCATGAGTCCCGCTCGGAAATTTAGCTAGTTGGCTTCGTGTAGATAAGAATAAGAAGATTGATCAGAAAAATAGAATAAAGCTAGCTAATTGATTAGCTTGATTTTTTAAGGCGGAATGTCTTATCTTTGTAAAGAGCTACACATATCTCCATGCTGTCTAATGGAGTCGATAGGAAATACAGGGTAAATTATAATCGTAAATGATTATGACTTGAGATGTTTTCACACAGTTATCGTCAAAGCCAAAGTGTTTGGTGCATCTTTTCATCGAAAACATCATTGGAGGCTCTTTGTGCAGAACTTTCATTATCACCATAAAGTGATAATAAAGCTGAGGCTAATGGGATAGATGCTTTTTAAATCGATCAAATGATAGCCACTGTAACCGTATATAGATATATATACTCAATTAACGATACTGTCAACAGAAGCACAGTACTCTCATAATGATAAATAAAGAAAATTAAAGAAACAGGACACAAACATTAGTTAACATATAGAGCCAACTAGAGACATTGGACAAAAAAAATAAAGATTCTGTGTGTTGGGTTTTTATTTTCTTTAAACTTATGTACATACACACATTATTTATTTCGTGATCGGTATGTGAGATAAAATTAATGTGCAAAAATATAGTAATCTTTAAATACAGAGATAGCAAGTAAAATTTTTAAATTGTTTACAAATGCAATTATAGCAAGTAAAATTTTTAAATAGTTTACAAATGCAATTATAGAGAAGAAAACGATTACATAGCTAGGCATTTTTGTGTTAACAACTGATAATTAATTAAAGCCAGTCTGACTAACTTCCAGATTCTCCTCTGATGAATTGCAGGATTAATATTCTACCGTGACCTTTGCATTTCTGAATAGATCAGCTACATTATGGGTCATATTCCTCCTGGGGTTTGGCTATGATGAGACAAGAGAAACCGAGGGTGGCCAGCCTTATAAAGGAGCCAACATTAAATTTAAATAAATAAAATAACATCAAACTATTTTTTGTTAAAAAAATAATGTTAGGATCGATAGTGATATCATTAATTAGGATCAATAGACAATAGAATTAAAAACACGTGTTAGGAGATTGAACACTCCTACCGCAGCTCAAATAAAAGACAAGAAACAAATTGTTATGTTAGAAATAACAATTTGGGTGGCACTGCCCTCCACAATAAATAAAATAGACAACTTGGGCGGCTCAGCCTTCCACAATAAATAAACTAAAGGCAATAAAGAAAATAAAGGCACAAATATTTAACGTGGTAAAACCCTCAATTTGAGGGAAACCTCCACGGGACAAGACCGAAAATATTTCACTATGAAGAAAAATATTACAATCTCTCTCACAATTAGAATAGAGGAGATTATGTGGGAGGAAGAAGTGAAAAGCTTAATACATAAGCTTGGTGTAAGTATAAGGGGAGGAGGAGGCTTTAATATATAGCCTAACCTCCCCACTTAAAATTAATTTCCCACCGATGTGGGTTTGGGTGAAAGGCAAAATGCCTTCACCCACTCACAACATGTACTCCCAAAGTGAAATAGGACAAATATGTTACTTGTCCTAAAGTGTTTTAGGATAATATCCAATATTGGATTCCTAGTTAATTAGGATTTCTACAATAATATAGGATAAGTATTCCCTATTTTAGTTAACAAAGTAAACGGGAAACCTAACAACATTAGGATTTCTTTAGTTTAGATAATCAATTTAACCTGGATTCTCATAAGATACCAACAATGATGATCATGTGATCTTCCCTCCTAGATGGATCTAACACATAATAATATAGCCCCACCAACCTTTTATTATATAGAAAAATACAGTGTTTAATTTCTTGTAAAGCATTTCTTTTAAAGAAAATAAGAAGTTAACAAACACCGAATTTGCTTTTAAATGCTAGGAATTGGCTATTTCCTTTTATGGTATAATGTCAAAAAATTTCATCATTAAATTAAAAAAAATGATAATATCAGTTGAATTAACCACAGTATTAGCTAGCTACCTTCAACTATATATGTAATTTAGTGCAGTCCACATCAACAGCGATATAAACAATCTGAAAATATGGCAGATGCATTAATATGGACAAACTAGTATCTGTAGTTTTCATTACATTCAATTGAATAATCGAGAGTGAAGTCTACTTCAAAAGGGGGGCCTGCTTCCTGGAAAAATACCTGAATAAAGGAGGACAGCAAACTCACAGAAGAATGAATTGTTTCTGGCAGGCAAGCATATCTCTATCCATATTGCTTTGCTTGCACCAAATAGATTTAGACCACTCCATGTGGACTTAATCGTCTTTATATTCGAGGACACCTTAGGTTTTGGAATATTGCTATGATAGCTATGACATGCTTGCCCTACATGTCTATTTAATTTTGCTAACAAAGAATCATATCAACTTCTGTTTAATTATCTCACTCTTATTCATATCTTGAACCCTGTTAACCTTGTCGTCAGATTGCAATTGGGCGGGCACTTTCACATAATATTTCAGGACTTCACCCTCCTTAGGCATCTTGGTCCTACCGGTTGTTGATACCATTATGTTATAAAACGATTTGATATCTGCACAAGTTTGTCCAACACCTATGAAAACGATCGATTTGTGTAATTCAATGATTATATGATAAATGAAATGATATCGTGATCAGAGAAAAATCTTTCATGCTTTCTTTTTTCTTTTTTTCCATTACTTAATCACAAACATTCATATCATGATATGTGTAAATATGTATTTTTTAACTCATCTTTTATAGGCAGGATATCTGGATGTATGTCAAAATGTTGAGCATTAATTCTGAAAGAATATATATTAATCATTACTTTACATTTTTTTTTTCTTAATCTCTCTAAGAGCACCAGAAATTTCTGAAAAAATTAAGAAAATTCTATAGAATTAAAGAAAATTACTTTAAAATTTTTGAAGTCTATAAAGAAAATTACTTTAAAATTTTAAAGAAAATTCTATAATGTGCTGATTTTTTTTAAAATCATCAATAGTTATTTAGTGAGAAGAAATAATAGAGGAAAATCTTTTTTATTTTTTTATCATATTCTTCATATATTTTTGGTTGACATGACAACAATAAAGATAAAATTTTGACACAATCCTAATATTAAGGACTCTGTTATGGTCTATTCCTGTATTGATACATAAATGCATATATAAAATACAAAAAAGTTTATGTAAAAGTTGTGTAAAAGAGTACAAAAAAAAGTTGTTTTTAATATAAAAATTGTAAATAAGACGTATAAAAGTTGTAAATATAACTTTTCAAATTTTTTTATTATTTTAAAGTTTTATATATTTATTTATAATTTTTATATAAATTTTCATAATTTTTATATATCTTTATGTATTTGTGCGTGTTGCACCGTAGAATGACGCTAATATTAAATTGAAAATGATGATATTCACACTTCTACGCTTACATAAATTAAAGTCGTTTTTCTACGCCTCAATTTCTACTCTTCTAAATCCAAAATTAATTTACCGCGTGCAATGATGGGAGCACGTCTTTATCTCTACTTTTTTCTTCTTCACTAGCAACATTGATTTATAAATGCAAGTAGGCGAAAGTGCTGCACCATCTGTATCTATTACCTTCGTTTTATATCAACATGGTTTTAAGAGATGAAACACAATTTTATTGATACAATTTTCTATCCTTTGATCTCTATAAATTTAATAATTATTATTAAAAATTAAAAAATTATATTTAACAATGTCAACTCATCAATTATCTTAAGTTTTAATCATTAAATTTTGTAAATCAATAATTGAAAATTTATATCTAGTTTTGTATCAAAAAAATTATGTCAAAATATATATCACTTCCCCTCTCTCTCTCTCTCTCTCTCTATATATATATATATATATATATATATATATATATATACACACTAATAATTGACAGCCCAGATCAAGTTCTTAGATTAATATCAACAAATTTATTGTTAATTGAATAAATCAAGTAAGTACGCTTGACTCAAGCAACTTGTGATCTTAAATATGTCTCACTTGTATGTAGAAGATTAAATGATTTTTGGTGTGTTCAATAATGTCTTTGTGCGATTTCCTTGAGATAGTCAATGGCATTAATTTTTTGAAGCACCAATTTGTAGTCTTCATTTTTAATGATAAGTTTTAATTTATTATTATGACTTTTTTTATCTATTGTTCTTGTATAATTATATATGTGGTCGTGCCAGAGAGTTGTGTCGGCAACCCAATGCAATGTCAAGGATTCTTCCTACAAAATTCTTATGATTATAACATTTAAATAATTTATAACCTTTACAAACCTTATTTTTGGCCCAATATGTTCTTTATTATTTCGACAGTTGAAAATGTCATGTATGTAAAGTGTTATTGGATATTAATATGATTCAACGTTAGTGTGTCTTGTCTTTATTCTTTAATTATCTCAACTAGACTAAGAATTCTGCCTTTCTTCATTTTGCTAGATTTTTAGTGGAGTCTAAATATTTAGAGACATGTCCATTTTTCGACACAATCCACTAATTTGGGTCAATTTTCATAATTCTCTATAAATTAAATGAGAAGGATTTAATCTGTAAACCTTTTATTTCACAATCAAAGATTCAACTAATTAAGATTATTGTTAAGTAAATTTTAAAAAAGTTTGGATTTGGTTATTCAACTGCACATGTTTTTCTTGTGATCCTTTTATCATTATATCCGATTATAGATTATACCAATGTTAGAATTTTTTACTTAGTTGATAACATGAGTAATATTATTAAAGGAAAATTAAAAAAATGTCCAACTGTAAGTGTGATCTAAAAATTTGCATGTCATAGTCTTGTGTTGAGTTTCTGACACTATTTGATGACATAAGACACTGTCGGGTATTATCAAATGCTACCGAACATCAAATAGGATTATAATATACAAATTTTTAGAGATATAGTCATTTATTAAAGAAACCCCCTAATTTGAGGCATTTTTTGAATTTTCCTATTTTTTAAAACTTATTGAGTTCATGTTACTAGACTAACCATCCATTCAGTATTTGTATTTCTTACCAGCAAAGTTGAATCAAATTTCAGCCAATGAAGAGAACCGAGGAAGAAAAGCCAGACCATCAGGCTGCGACGCCCAAGAAAATTGTTGGATCCAGTATTCATTGAGAAGTTTGGATTAATTATCTTGGGCCCAACCTGAGAGAGCCCAATTGGGATATTTGTCTAGATTAGACAAGAAAATTGAACGGCCAAATATTTTGGACCCATAATTTTATTTAATATATTTTTATTCGGCCCCACCTTTGAATTCTTTAGTACCCATTATTTTTTAGTATTTTTATTGATAACTTTATCCTCAAATAAAATTATTAAAAATTATATTAAAGTGTATACATTTATGTATATTATAAACCCTAAATTCTCTTAAACATTTTAACACCCTAGTTTTTTTATACACTTTAAATTGTTGAATATGAAAATTTTGTTCAAAATATATTTATCCTTTTAATTTTGATAATTATTTATTATTTTTGAAGTCATACATATAAAGAACTGTATTTTGACAGAAATAAAAGGATGAATAAATAAAATTTAATTAGATATTTTTATTTATTGTTTATCTTTTATCTCTAGATTTGTGGACAATCGTGGTCAAGCTGCGAAGGAAAGAAGCAGAGCAACAGAAAATTAAGGGTGTGTTCTTTTATGAATCCAGTATTTTTGTTTTCAATTGAATTTAGGAATATATGGTTGATTTTGAATTATTTTGAATTTTGAAAAGAATATGTAGTTGAGATTGAATATAAATTGCATTGGAAAATGTACAGCACAGAAAATAGAATTTGAAAACAAGAAAGAACAGAGTCTAAAGCTCCAGTCCGCGAGAAACCCAACTAGACAATACAAATTACTGAATACCAAAATATTTCCTCAAAACCATGCGAGTTTGCTTGCCCTTGCTTTCCCTATTATTTTCCCCTGCAAGAGTGATCGGCAATCAACACAAGAAATATGAGAAGAAATAAAGGAAAAACACAAAAGCAACTACCCGTTGCAACTGTACTTGTTCAAAGAATAACGCTGCCATGGAAAATATCCAAGGAAGATTCTCACATATTTAAAGAATTTATTGTGAAAACAAACAATGCTAAACAAAGTTAAATTGAGAATGAAGATGGATTGTTATTGTACCTAATATTTTTTAAAAGCTAAATAGACATATTAGTAACAAAAAGTTAAACTAAAAATGAAGAAATGATAACTTGAGAATTAAATAGGGTTTATTGAGAGAATAATATTAAATTAGAATTTTAGCTGGAGTAAACATAGATATGGGGTACGAAGAGCTAGAAAAAGGGAGCTGAATAGAACTACTTTAATATTTAGTGACTCTATTCAGTCCCCATTTCCAAATTAGATTTAGATAAAATTATCATTAAAAAAATAATAATTGTATCATTCTCATTGTTTGACATTATAATCTTTCTCTACCTCCCTTTAATAGAATCATCATAAATAACTTTACCATATATAATTTGGTTATAAGATACTATTTTTGAACTTCAAATTTCTTGTTCTTTCCTTTAATTATATTCAGAATTTTAATGGGAAAGAGTTAACAAATATAAGAATCAAAACCATCACATTAAAAATTTTGCAGCCATCTTCCGTCTTCTAAAATTGTGATTCGAAATCTGGATGATCTTTATATTTTGTTTGCTTTAGTAGTTGCTATTGCTAACTAATTAATGTGTAAGCCGTGGCTTGGGTAAACCCTTCACTAAATTATTATATCATCTCTGATCAAGAGAACTAAATTTGCATCCGTAAAAGAACGCAAAATACATGGGATAATAATCCATGATCCATTTGTTGCAGTTCTCTCTCTTCGAATAAAAATCAGAATTGAATGCTGTTATTTATGATGATTCTATGAAAGGAAGGCATGCAAAGAAAATAATAATGCCACTAAAAAAATGATAGGCTCTAGTTATTACTTATTATGACAATTCTATCCAAATTTAATTTTGAAATGGGGGTTGAAGAGTTAATAAATTGTACCCGGAACCGTACCTTGCCCAAATGAGCCACAAGCATTATGTGTATTTTAAAGAGGAGCAACGCCACGTTTAAAGTCAAATTCTACAACCAACTCCTTATAACCTAAATTGATAAAAATTCACCGAAGGATTAAAAAAATAATAATAAACAATGGAAGTTACAATTCATAATATGATAATTGTATCTTCAATTGGATTTTGCTAACTCATGTTATAAAGAGAGATGATTGTAAATGGATTGTAAGTATAATATTATTCTTTAAAGAGATCAATTAATAATTTAACTCCTCTTTGAAGAGAACTAAGCTAGTCTTTTAAATTAAATTAAATTTTTTTATTAAGCTATAATATAGATATAATAGTCGATACATAAAAATAAAGTTACAATCGTTTAATGTTCTGAACTGAAATATAATCCTTCGAATTTGATAAGGGGAGAATTACATCACTGTAAGAGCTATTTTGAGCTTATTCAATCATTTAGGTCTAAATGGACAATTTGTTCTATTCAAAATAAGTTCAATTTAAAGAATAGATTAAAAAGAGATTATTGTGACGTTGAATTATAAGTAACACTAAGCTATTGACCTGATAATTAATCATCCCTCAGTCATGCAAAGCAACGCTAATAGATCTCCAACTCACCATTTCAAACTGAAGAAAGAAGGGATGAATTAGTCTTAATTTGAAAATAATCGCAGATCTATGATTCTGACCCTGGCCGAATGGAATAATATTCCTTTGTATGCGATCCATATATGATGCAATAGCTTGCTTGTTTATATACATTAATTGTTTTCTAGATATGGAAGGACTCTGCAACTGATGACCCGGTTCATTCCTTTCGATGCTGCAGGCTTTAATAGTTGTCATCAATTAATTTATTCTAACTATTTTTTTTTTTTGGGTAATTGTTTGCCCTGAATCATTTTGTCTCTACGCACACACAGAGAGTGTAAGATTGAATTCAAAGAAGTCCTTGTTGCCGATATTCTATTTTGGGATAATTATATTAGATTGTCCGATCCTAGAGACCAATTTTATGTTATTTAATTATATCAAAATCTAGAATAATTATGAGGCAAGATAATAGTTACGATCAAGGAGACATGATAAACACAAGAAACCCACATCAAACTTCAAATTGATGAATTGAACTTCATCCTTTTGCCACCAATCTTAAATGCTCTCAACTCTCCAAACAACAACACACTTGTAATATTCGTTTGACTGTCAAATGAATAGCGAGTGATCCATCATGATCACCAAAATCAGGAGAAAAAAAAAAAAGAGAAAATACAGCCAATATTGGCTACAAATCAGCAAGTATCTAATCCAGTGGACGTTTTTTAAAGATGCAAGAATAGTTTAAACGCATATAAAAAAAATATAAAAATAAAAAATAAAGATGAAGAAAAATTTATGAACATGACCACATTAAAATATGCATGCACACTCATTTCTACAGAAAAATAAAACAATCCAAGGAGATGAGAGGATTGTCAAGATCCTCCATGGGAATGGACTCATCCTGTTCATGGCGATATAGTGCTTTTCCAACTGCAACTTCATCAATTTTAGAACCAACTCGATAAGTGCAAGTCTCTCTGTTCCTCAAAGCAAGCCGCAATCCCATTGAACTGTTGCTTGGACTTGCTGGCCTGAAACTTTCTTTTCTTAAAAGAGGGATGGAATTTATTGCATTTACCTTTGCACCACTACCAACCATGCGTTTTGGACAACTTTCTTTGGTTGTGTTTGTCACAAATTCCCTATTACACTCACCATTAAATCTCCTACTGGGAGATGGTGACCTCATCAAGGTTCTACTCGGTAAAGAATTATATGAAAAATTATGTCTCTCTGGCTCCTTGCGAAAGCTCTTTTGACGCGTTAAAGGAGTTGGGGAGCTTGACCGCCCTCTCTTTTGCGGTGTGGAACCGTTTATCCTTTGTGGGATTGACTGCTTTGGTACTGGTGCCACAAATGATTTAGCAGGTGGATCAAACTTCGCAGCTTCGACTTTAGCGGTTGCTAAAGAAAGAGCAGCTTCCTTGATCGAATTAATCCGAACTATATGCGGATTTTCCTTAACGCATGACCACAGGAACTCATTGGAGAAAGATCTATCTTTGGAGCACAAGACTGAAGATGCACTGCTTGAGAGTGATGAATATGATTCGGTAGAGTTGCTAGTGGTGCAAGTGAAGGAAGAAAAGGAAGAAGTAGAGCTGGGAGGGGAAGGAGGAGCGGGGGAAATTTTGTTTGAAAGAGGAATTGGAGTTTTGGGAGCTTGTGAGATAACAAGCTTGTCTTGAACATGGTTAAATTCTTCTAAGGCGTATACTGTCTTCTTGGGTTTCCAGCATTTGCTAATGCAACAACCCATCTGTTGAATTTTGATTCTGATGGAGAGGGAATTGAGAATAGGCTTGGACTATGTTAACAGAACACGGGTAACATTTTTTTATAGTCTCGGTGGTTGTGTTTGAAAAAAGCCTCCGAAAGGAAAGGGTGGCTTTTGCTTTAGTTCTTTCTCTTTTTCAGATTTTTTTGAATTTGGTTGCCGGGTATGAGGCCGTTGTGCAACGGTTAGGTAGACGAAATGATGCTTGGTGCTTGCTTTTAATTATGTCCCAGGAACTTTATGGTATGCACAGCGCACAGTACTCACTTGGTGGAGCTTTGATAGTCTTTAAGTCCACTAGCATTTCTGGCTTTGGGCTATGCAGTTCAGCCAATCTCTATCCCAGAATTACGCATTTCCATTTCCAAAACTATTCCTCGTGGATACAATGCAAACGTGTTTCTCTGCTATCACCTGTCTTCCCACACTTCGATTCTTATGTGGCCACTTGAGCAATGTGCACTATTAGGACCTCAAACTCAATCACCACAGAATATGACCTGGGTTGGGTTCACAACTAAAACTGGGCTAACAAGTTAAGCCCACAAACAACAGCCAATAATGTTCCATCTTCGAAAACATTAAAGGTGATAGTCGCAAAGTAAATCACGATGAAAACGTGCCGCAAAGAACCACAACTTAGTCAATTTAAAAACTGAAACCAATAGCTTTTGACATAGAAGGATTTATCAGTCCATTTTTTGGGCTTGAAAAACGATGTCAAGCCTTCTTAGTTCTTCAAGCCATTTGGTGGCCTATTCTAAATAGGGATGGCAAAATCCGGTTGCGGGTGCGGATTTTGCGTTTCCGCACCGGCACCGGATCAAAAAATTCTTCCCCAGTCCCTGTAAAATCCTCAGATTTTTTCGGGTGCGGGTATTTGCGGGTGCTGAGATTATGCACCCGCACCCGAAAAAAAAAACCGGAAAAATCCCCGCTTTTATTTTTTTTAATTTTTCTGCACTTTGGATAGAGTAAAATAGCATAATATTACGAAACTTTGACGAAGGACGTGGCTACTACTGCTGACAAAGGGCGTGGAATGACTGTTGGTGGCCAAGGTTCAAATCCCAGCCCCGTCAGTTTACTACTTTTAATTTTATATATATATATATATATATATATATATATATATATATAAGGAAATTGATATTATAAAATCGTGTACAAAATATAGCGCAAGAAGGTGAGTAGCGCGGTGGTCAACCAACAAGAATTCAAGTATAAGGTCCCGAGATCAAGTCTCCTCATTCACATTTTGTAATACAAAACTTAAAAAAAAGATTGGGTTATGCGGGTGCAGGCCGGGGACCGGGTTTCCTCAGCAATCCGGCCCCCGCACTGCACCCGGGCCTGTGTGTATTTAGAAGCCCCGCACCCAGGCCTAATCTCCGAAAATTCGGGCTTTTCCCCGGCCGGGCCGTGCGGGTAAAATCCGGGTACTCGACCCAACCGGAGAAAATTGCCATCTCCAATTCTAAATGGTACATCTTAACTAAAATGTCCAGCTAACAAAGATTTGCAGATTGACAAAATGGACTCCGATATATTCATTATAATTCTTGGATGCCATGAAACTGGCAGAAATGCTATTGGCAGCAAATTTTAACCTCTTTGAATCAAGCTTCATGCCTTCATAATTAACTAAACTGAGTCTGCTGCATGCCAGTAGACACAATATTCTGAATGTAGTTTATTCGTATTGAGGAATCGTTGCGTGATGGGCTAGTTCGAGATTACTGTTGCGTGAAAAAAATTGCTTTTTGTTTCTCCACCAACAGCAACTCAAGGGCATTTGAGATTACTTCTCAACTATTTCAAAACAAAAATATGATAGAGAAAAATTAATTTTAAAGAAATAGGCCAAAAGCAGGTTTAAAACTAGATTCTACTTTCAAAATGTAAAATATTAAAATGATCCTCAATAAAAAAACAAAAATATAAAATTACCCTTATTTATTAAAGTTTTAATTATTAAATTTATGCTTATAATTAAAATAAATAAAATTATTTATTTCATAAAATATTTTTTGAAAAAAAATTGGTCAGAGCTATTGCTAGATCACTGCCGGCCGGTCGTCATAAATGCCAGTGGAGTGCATCTGATGACACGTCCACCATCAAATTGTTTGCTGGAATACTATCCATTCAACGACAGAGAAATCAACAACAAAAGATTTGGCTTTCCATGGCAAAAGATAGCGAAACATCTGACAGCTGAAACTTTCGACGTATTTTCCGACTTGAGAATGTTTCGTTATCCCATAGATCAAAAGAAGCAAATCAATTCTGCATCGGTGGTGTCACCAGATGCACCCTAGTGATGGTGGGCGACGGTCCAGTCACCATTCAACATTTGTTTTTCTTTTTTCTTTTTATTTTTTCAAATTTTAGAAATAAATTTAGTTACTTAAAATTAAATATATATAATTTAAATTAAAAATATATTAAATAAATCTAGTAAACATTAACATTTAACAGAAATATAAAATCAGATTTATTTAATATGCATTAATTAATGATTTTTTATGAATTTTAAATCATTTTATAAATAAATATGTGGATTTTTTTGTATTAAATGTTAATTTTTTAAATTAATTTGATTTTGGTATAAATTAGAAATTAAATTTAAATTTTGATGTAGTTATACATTCATATATTTTACATAAAATAAAAAATTGTTTATATTTTTAAAATATTATAAAGTATTTATATTTATTAAAAATAAATATATATAGAATTTGTTATAAATAGGACATAAAAATTGATTATAAATTTATTAGTTAAATATTACAAAGGAACATTACAAGTTCATTTTGGTCATTTGCATGAAATAAAGGGTATGGCAATAGCAATCCTAAATACATTTATCCTGTTTTTAAAAAGCAAAGCAATTTTTAAAAGTTAATTTATCAAACAGTCTCCCGCTTTTTTTTAAGTTGATTTTTTTTTTATAGCAAAGTAGGAGTGTTTATTTTCACAACAACAACAACCCTTGCCCGCTATTAGAAATGTAACCATTCCTGGAAGGATAAGACTATCTAAAGAACTATATTTGATTTTTATCCAAAACCTTCGCATCCTCACGATCATCTAATGGTTTACAGGCAGCGTCTTATATAGAGTATCTGGATTGAAGTCAATAACGACATACAGCTTACCATTAGAAGTCCTCGGATATAGCAAACCTTCATGAATATGAGGTTCCGTGACTTCCCAGTGAACTTTTACTTAGCCTGCAGCCTTGACCGGTGACAAAACGTTTGGAATGTGGATTGTGGATACGAGGTATTCGGATAAGTGGATGGCAGATTATTGTTAAAAGCGTATGATGATAATTGATAACAAACAGTGTTCTAATTGGCCAAAGCATAAACCCTTAACGATAGAGACCACATCTTTGACAAACTAAACAGGAACATGACTTTACCTATTAAGTTGAATTTTAAACTTATTCTCATCATCACCTCACTCAACTATTCTAGATATAAATTATAAAGTAATTTTTACACTTTCAGCCTATAGATTTATAATTTTTCAAATTATGAGTTTAAAACCAGTAACTTGATGAATCTGCATAATCAAGTCCAAAATTATAAAGTAAAGCAAGAAATACTATCAATATATCTCAAACAACCACCAGTTAATTTAGGACTAACTAAACTAAATTCAGAATTGAAATTAACAATTTAGTCTGTATATTTAATATAATTTATTTAGCGTTAAGTTGGCATTCATGTTGGTATTCACTTCGTAAGTAGGTCCTGGAAAAAGAATAAACACGAAGATCGTGGAGAAGGCGCGTACGAGGAAAATCCTCGGACATCGCTACGAGTCATTGACATATTTGCTTGAAAATGAGGGGCTCAGCAATGTCTAATGGAAAGGAATGCATTGCAACCGCCGATGTCCAGGACTCAATATTCTGACACTCTACACTTTTTACATTTATAATGAGCAGGCAGTCCCAGAAAGAGAATGGAAGAACATCTTACGAGTGCTAAATGTTCAATGGAAGGAAGGAAATACACGTATCTGTTAACTCTAGCTAATTGCACGATAAAATATTGAAAAAATTAAAAAAATAGACAGAATTAGGGACCCTTAGTAAAATTTGGACACATCCTGAAAAATTTTTATGTTATAGACACATTGTTAAAAAAATAACTAAAATACCCTTACTCTTATGTAATTGAATTTTTTTTTAAAAAAAAAGAAGTAAACGAAACAAAAAAACCAGTCACTCCTTCATACACATAACTGTCTGAAACAATCTTTAATAGCTAAAGCTAAGCAACAAGGTAAGAAAAACTTTCCTTAATCTCTTTCTAAATGGTATGAAAATTTCAGTAAGTTGTAATGTTTTCATTATTTATTGTTTTGGTAACTGTCAACCGTATTACGTAGCTTAAAATAGGGATATGTATGTGAGCTAAGGTTAGAGATAGTGCGATTTTTATTAAAATTTGCTGAAAATTGGCAATCGTTGTGAGAAAATCTGGTATCACAGTCGACAGGGAAGAAGACGAGATTTGTCGAGCATCATCGAGTGTCAAGGGGTTGTGTCCAGTCAAGGATCGAGTGTTATGTTAGTGCGTCGAATGGAATGTGAACGTGATGAGTGTCGAATGTAAATTTCTTCGAGTTCATGTGTCGAGTATATATGTCGCGTTGATCGAGCGTCGGTCATCTTCCGTCGCGTGTCGAGTTGGTTGTCGAGCGTTTATCGTCGAGTTTCGTCGAGCGTTTAGACAGAAATGTCGTTTTTGTGGCTTTTGTAAGCAATTTCGTAATGATTTTTTGTCCATGGGCTTATATGATATGTCTCTATCATGCAGGAAATGGAAACTTTATGTATACTTATTCTATACAATGGTTCTTGGATTATGCAAGAGAATAGTGATTATTTATACACCGTGGGAGGGCGAAGCCATTGATAATTCGTAGGTCGCTACCTATAATGAGTTGATTGACTGTATTAGTACAGAAAATTGACTGTATTAGTACAGAAATGGGTTGAGATCTTCGTAAGCATAACATAAGTTTATAGGTTTAATTTGCTTTTAAGGGTGTTCTGCCAATGCCGACTCCTATTGAGACTGACAACGATGTTTTTTTCTTTATACAACATTGTTTAGAGGACCAACAGTCATATACACCATTAATTGTTAAAGTTGAAGATAGGGAGAACCAAAGACAGAGGTCAGGATCCGATGCAGTACGTAGGCAACAAAGATCTTCTCATCTCTCTTTGTTTCGCTTAGCAAGTGGAAGCAACCAATTAAGATAGTCCACTCCTATTTGTGCACAACCACAATTAAATAATGACGTTGGCATTGAGTTTGAGCAGTATTCAGGGCATGCAGGGCATGAGTCAATTAGGATGTTAGTTGGAAATGAAGAAGGGGTGCCTGCGTCGATGCCAATTGTTACGTCATCTTGATAGCATTAGAGAGTTTGAGAGTTTAGGTAATATTGATGTTAATAATGCTAGTGATGATGTTAATGATGACGATGGTCGTGATGAAGATTACGAAGATAATGATGATGGTAGTGATTATGTTAATGAGCATGTTGACGATGATAATGATGATTGCACTATTCGTATTGAGAATTATGTTGAGGGTTTGGATGATTTTATTGTTGATGGCTAGGATGTAGACCGTTCACATTTTGATAATGATAAGCAGAAAGAGATCTTGAATTATGTGAACCAGGATGTGTCATTTACCGTTCCTTCTCCAATCTACTTTGTACCTACTCCTCCACTATACAGATATCAACAAGATCCGGTGTTGAATAATGAGCCGAGAATGGATGCAAATCGTAGACATAAAGAAGCTAATTTGGGCTTTAAGAATGACAGTCGTCGGGCTAATACATTCAGGTGGATGCCGCCTATTGTGCATTCATTATCCGCAGATGGTGATGATGCTTCTTCATTTGTAGTTGACATGATTGAGGTTGGAGTTGGGCAGATGTTTAATAGCAAAACGGAGTTTCGTGAGGAGTTATCGAATTTGGCATTAAGACGGAACTTTCAATTCAAGGTGAAGAACTTCAATGCAACAAGGTTTGAGGTTGTCTGCCGTGCTAAATCATGTAAATGGCATTTACGTGCCACAAAGATAGCCGATTCAGATTTCTACCAAGTGAAAAAGTATAAGAACTATCACACATGCTTCGAAGCTGGACTTCACCCAAATCACAAACAGGCAACTGTACATATCATTGGCAAACATATTAATAGCAAATTCGTTGAGGCATCGAGAATATATCGTCTGAAGGATATTATGTCTGATGTTTATGAGTCATTGGGTGTTAATATGACATACAACAAGGCATAGAGAGCAAAGGAGGCAGCTTTGCAAGAACTTCACGGATCTCATGAGGAATCATTCACACTACTCTCCTAGTACATGTACATGATTGAGAAAGCAAACCCGGGGATCAAAACTTCTTTAGAAACTGATGACAACAACCACTTTAGATACTTTTTCATGAGTATAGGGGCCTCTATTGCTGGATTTGCATCATCAATTAGGCCAGTTATCGCAGTTGATGGTTCTTTTTCGAAAGAGAAATATAGAGGTATAATGTTTTTGGCTTCTTGTATGGGTGAAAATAAACAAATATACCCCTTGGCATTTGGAGTTAGGCATTTTGAAAATGATAACTCGTGGAACTGGTTCGTGAGACAGTTGCGTGATCATGTTGTAAAAAATGTCCGAGATCTTGTTTTCATTTCTGACCGTCATCGTAGCATTGAACGAGCTATTATAGCAATTTTTCCTCATGCACTACATGGATTGTGCGCTCATCATCTAAAGGGTTACTTGAAGGCAACGTTCAAGGACAAGACTTTGTTAGATATATACTACCGAGCTGTAAGGACATATCACTGTGCTGATGAGTTTTCGTCGGATTTGTAAACTTATTCTATGTTTTTAGGGATAAATCTTGTGTTATTAGGTGATTTTTGTGGTTTGATGTGTATGAAAACTGTGGAAACCGATTGGTTTCGTCGCGAGGTAGACGATGGCGAGTGTCGGTTTCATCTCGACACATCCCGACACTCGACACTGACATGTCAAGTCGTGTTGTGTCGTGTTGGATGCACAACTGACACTCGCTATCAGTGTATTTTTGAAGACATCGAGTGTCGGTTTTGTGGAAACTGACATATCGATGTCTCGAACCATGTATTCGACACTTGACATGTCGGATAAAAGTTTATGTCTAGTGTCGGATGCATAATCGATACTAGAATAATCCGATATCAAACAAAGTCATATTGTCGGTTGGAGATATCTAATAGGAGTTTTGACGGCTTACGTTGTCGAGCTCTATCGAGCGTATCGGTTTTCATCGAGTTTTGGCGAGTGTGTCGAGCGTTTTGACAGGTTGCTTGTTTTAGCTTTTTTTTTACCTTTTTGCATCATATTTAACTATAATGGACTTTTTTTACAGGTTAAAGCAAATGACAAATGAATTTGAACTGTCCTTCACCCTGAAGACACCATATGATGAGCACTATTATGAGACGATCACAAACTTGGGAGGTTTGGACTGTATAGAATGGATTCATAGTGCGAGATAAAAAGACATGTTTCGTAATACATGTTTTGGGTTTCTCCTAGACATTAGGGAGATGTCCTTTCCATCTCAGTTGGTGCACAATGTGCTTCTGTGGGAGGTTAACACAGTAGAGTACGATAAAAAGATGTTGTTCCTTATTGAGGATAAAAATATGGTTTTGAACTACAATGTAGTTAAAAAATTTATTTTTGAGCATGTGGTATTTGTAGTTATTTTTTTGTTACATTATTGGCATCTTTTTTTTTTTCCTTCTTTGTAAGAAAACTGATTCGTTTTTCTGCCCACAAGTTTGGTTTGGTTACCGGATTGAGATTTGCTTCCACCGTGCCACCAATATAGACTGTGTCGAATCCGTACCCTTTGTTGGATATGTACTTCGAGGACGAGGACATGGAGCTCAAGGATTTCTATAGAAGACTTCACAAATTAAATGTGTCAGCTATGCCAGACGAGGATGTTGTGAAGCTGGCCTTGTACTACTTGCTGGAGCATTTTTTTATAGCACAGGATCGACGCCAACTTGTCTCCCATATGTGGTTTAATTTTGTCAACACACTAGATAATTTTAACAATTATCCATGGGGTTCGGTGTCTTTTGAAAAGACACTTAAAGGAATGAAAAACGCTTTGGATAGGAGGTTAGAAAAGTATAAGAGGCAAGCCCAAGCCAAGACGAAGCAAGTAGAGAGATATAACTTAGAATGGTGCCCTTACGCTATTCAGGTATATACTGCAAAACAAATGTGTTGATGTGTTTATTATTTGCTTTGGCGTACAAATTTAAATACATAGTGTCACTAAATAACCCTTATGTTATTAAGGTTTGGTTGTACGAGGTTGTGCCATACATTGGCGCGACATATGGGTGAGTGGGCAAGGACTTAGAGGGGAGGATATCGCACTTGTTGAAGTGGGAGACAAAAAAGACACCGTCGAAGGACATCGTCAAACGTGATGTCCTACTGGTTAGGAGACAGGTATGTAAGGTTTCCCTTGTCTTATGAACTTTTCTTGTTTGGGTCACAACGAATCACTGTTTAATTTGATGGATTATTTGTTGACGCAGGCTTGTCCACTCATCGTTTTAGAGCCATTTGAGGCAGAGCAGATGACACATTGGTATATTAGGCTCGCTGAAGTAGTTGGCATCCGGAGAGGTGCACATGTAGCCTAGGCGACATCTGTGGATGCTCCATTATTGCCCGATGAGAGGATTGAGCCGCTTCTGATAGAATATCCATCAACTCTACCTCTTAGTAGTTAGAGTTCCCCTATTAGACCTGATGTGAGGCTAGCTAGAGACACATCCAGCCTTACAAGTGACGTCCGTATGCGGTCTCCATCACCTTCTTCCCTTGTTTATCCTACACGTCCAGCGCACGAGAGTCACAGTCATGAGAATCCATCCGGAACTCATCCCGCTAGACACAGTCCCGTCGATAGGCCTAATGTGGGAGTAGACATAGACACAGTCAGTACCCTCATCAGTCCTGCATCGGAGACATTCGATAGCTATGGTCCTGCAGGCGATTCGATTCCTCTATCGGGTTGTGCGACCACCTACCGTGACATTTCCCATCCTTTACAAGATGTTCCTCTGAGCCCGAAGGTATGTAATGAGAATTTACATTCGTATACTTATCTGTTTACAGTTGCTGCTCGGTTGATTTATAAAGATGATCGTTGATAATGGTATCGGTCCATGATGAGTTCCAGAACACAGTTCTACGTGAGCTTACATTGTTACGGGCGGAGAACAAGGAAATGCGGGAGGAGATAGTTCTTTTGCGTAAGACTGTTGTGCTACTGAGTGGCCACTTCGGATACGCTGACAGGGTACATTGCATAAGTAAAAAAAACAGATTTTGTGATTTTCACACCTAACCTGACTTTAAGGTTTGTTTGAATGCAGGATTCAGATGAAGGTTCGCGTAATGACGGTGAAGGTCAGCAGCCAATTGAACCCGAACCTGTGGACACGAGTGTTTGTGCCGCCGATACTCGTCCCACTAAAATTTTAAAATATTTAAAAGGTCTCATATAATTTTTTGAGTACTTTAAAAATTATTTTAAGAATTTAATATAATTAAAAAGCCCACACAATCAAAATTATCTCACATTGTTTGGCCCAATCTAAAAGACATTAATCATTATGACCCCATCTAATTAGAAAAATTAGTTGAATCCCAAAAAGGAGCTCTTGATAATTTTGTTAAAATCAATCCAAATCATGTTGGTGAAAATTCAATAATTGAGCAAGAATCCATGAAAGAAAATGATTATTGAAGATAATGATAATCAAATATGTAACACCACTATTTCTAATCAAGAAAATGAAAAAAATATATATATTGAGAAAAATGAAACAAATTAAGAAATCAAAATCTTAATAAAATATCTAACCCAAATAATATTTATGATTTGGGTAGATGGAGAAATGTTGATAATAAAATGAGAGATTTTTTAATAGAAAAATGCTCCATTTGAGAAAATAATATAATTTTTCCAAAATATGAAAATTTTAAACATTTCTTTCCTACACATTTTACATAAAAACTATCAAATGGAGAAATACATGATATAAAATGGTTGGTATATTCAAAAGATTTTGATAACTTATATTATTTTTGTTATACATTATTTATATAAACCGATAAAATAATATCTAAGATTAACTATTTCACAACAAAAATTAAATGGATTAGCTTTATTGTCTATTAAAAAATATTAGAAAAACTTGAATATAAAGATTTCGTTGATAATTTTGCATATCAAAAGACGAGAAAAATTGATTTTAGATAAAATATATTTTTAAAAAATTAAATTTATAATTATTTTGATTAAATATAAAAAGCCCCGTTTCCAAATGTCGTCTTAGGCCCTAAAAACCCTTAAGTCACCCTGCTTCTACTCTTATACTATTCCTTGTGTAACTCATAATTTCTAGTTCTTCTACTCTTCTTATCTCATATATAAGTCAAGCCGAAAAATGAAATTAGCCACAAGATCATAACTGACGGGGAACCCGTACAAAAATAAACTAAACTCAAATACTTACTCAATAATCACTCACACACAATCGACCAACCAACAATCCAATAATCTGAATACTCTTCAATAACTCAAAATAATCAATGTTTGAATAATAATGTATAACAAAACAATAATGAAACCCTATATTTATACTAATCAAGATATATTGGAGTTTAAATCAAATTAGGAAAGTCAAAATCCTATTTGATTCAATCGCTAAATTAACAATTTAAGTTTGAATCAAATTAGGAAAAGTGAAGATCCCTAATTTGAGTCAAAATCTCTAAACTGATAATTTTTCAAATTAAATAAAACCCTAATTAATTAAATACTAAAAGACTATATTAACCCTAATAATAAAATAAGCCATGCTACATCAATTCCCCCCGACTTAGAAAGACTCGTCTCCGGACGAGTGGGACTGCAAATAAAAATACAAAGCACGGGAGTTGATGCGACGGAGCTCATCCTCAAGAAGCCAAGTATCATCGTCAGATGATCGTCCTTTCCAACGAACAAGGAAACGACAAAAACCACCAGTAGCAGAAGTAACAAAATGGTCGTCCAAAATGCGTTCAACCTTATCATCTGGTGGAGGATCAAACAAAGGCAAACGAGGTACAACAATAGGAGGAGAACCTGCAGAAACATCAAAAACAGCTGGAGGCTCGAAATGTCCTCGGTAAGGAAACAAGTCTGCCATATTAAAAATTAGATTAATACTCTAATCAAAAGGCAAATCAAGTAAATAAATATTAGAACTAAGCCTACGATTAACTTTAAATGGGCCATGGGCATGAGCTTGTAATTTCTTGTTAGCTTGTTTAGGAAAGTAAGAATGATCAAGGCGAACCTTGACATAATCATCTTCCTTAAAAAAATTTTCTCTACGATGCAGATTAGCAGTAGACCTATATTTATCATTGCTCAAGGAAATCATTTGTTTAACCTCAGCATACAAACCACGCATATGGGTGGCAAAATCAGTAGCAAAATTTGAAGAAGGGTAGTTAGAGGGTAAGCGAACAAGGTCAATGTGTCGGCAGGGTGCAATACCATAAACAATCATAAATGGACTCTTACCAGTTGACCTATGAACAACATTATTATAAGCAAACTCAGCCATAGGTAACACTAAATCCTAATTACCTAACTTCTCGCCTACCACACAACGAAGCAAGTTCCCCAAGCTACGATTAACCACTTCAGTTTGGTCATCTGTTTGAGGATGATAAGCTGAAGAGAACTTAAGAGATGTACCAAACAGCTTCCAAAGTGTCTTCCAAAAGTAGCTAACAAACTTAACATCTCTATCAGACACAATTGACATATGCAATCCATGGAGATGAACAATCTCCCTAAAGAATGGTTGAGCTATATGTGAAGCATCACTAGTCCTAGAACAAGGGATAAAATGAGCCATTTTAGAAAACCTATCAACCACAACAAAAATATAATCATGTTTCCTAGCGGTTTTAGGCAGTCCTAAAAGGAAATCCATACTGACATCTCTCCAAGGAAGGTAAGGAATAGGGAGGGGAGTGTATAACCCTTGATTAAGTTTTCTAGCCTTAGCTAGTTGACAAGTACGACACTGAGATACAATCCTAGCAACATCCCTCTTTAATGATGGCCAATAAAACCTATCCTCAACTAAGGCTATGGTTTTATCTCTCTCTAAGTGACCAGCTAATCCTCCAGCATGCATTTTCCAAACTAGAAAATCTCTCATAGAAGTAGAAGGAATGCATAAAC
Organism: Boswellia sacra; assembly: GCA_013180625.2. NCBI lineage: Eukaryota > Viridiplantae > Streptophyta > Magnoliopsida > Sapindales > Burseraceae > Boswellia > Boswellia sacra. The sequence goes on from SNVD02002570.1 coordinate 132,644, forward strand.
GAGAACCTTTAAAAAGGTAACCATCACGAATGATAAAATCTATGTGATCTCTACGGTTGTTATCTAAGAATTCTTTATAAATGATGCCAAAATCAAGACAAGAGGGATACTCAGACTCCATCCTATCAAATCCTATAATTTCAACTTGCATGGTTTGAAGGGTGTACATGACTCTACTAAGGGCATCAGCTACCTTATTATCCTCTCCATGCTTGTGTCTAAGGACAAATGTGAACATTTGAAGGAACTCAGACCACTTGACATGTCTCTCATTCAATCGCTTTTGGAATTGAAGATATTTCAACGCCTGGTGGTCAGAGTAAAGGACAAATTCATTAGGCAAAAGATAATACTGCCAATGTTGTAGAGATCTAACAATAGCATAGAACTCTTTATCATAGGTAGAATATCTTTGTTTAGCCTCATTGAGTTTCTCACTAAAGAAAGCAATATGGTGACCCTCTTGACTCAAGACTCCTCCTATACCTATTCCTGAAGCATCACAAGCTACTTCAAAGACTTTAGAAAAATCTGGATGTAAGAATAGGGGCTTGAGTCATACGTTGCTTAACAAGCTCAAATGCTCTAGTGGCTACAGGGGTCCATTGAAATTCACCCTTTCGCATGCAATCAGTGATAGGTGCCATAATTGTGCTAAACTCTCTAATGAATCTCCTATAGAAAGAAGCTAATCCATGGAAACTACGAATTTCAGACAAAGTCCTAGGCGTAGGCCACGATGTAATAGCTTTTATCTTATTAGGATCAGCTTTTATACCCTCTGAAGAAACTATGAATCCTAAGAAAAGGACTTGAGATTGCATAAAAGAACATTTCTTAAGATTGATGTACATCTTCTCATTCCTAAGGGTATTGAAAATTTTCTTAAGATTGCTTTGATACCAAATTGACAGGAAACCCGTACAAGAACAAACTAAACTCAAATACTCACTCAATAATCACTCACACACAATCGACCAACCAACAATCCAATAATCTGAATACTCTTCAATAACTCAAAATAATCAATGTTTGAATAATAATGTCTAACAAAATAATAATGAAACCCTATATTTATACTAATCAAGACATATTGGAATTTAAGTCAAATTAGGAAAGTTAAAATCCTATTTGAGTCAAAATCCATAAACTAACAATTTATGTTTGAATCAAATTAGGAAAAGTCAAGATCCCTAATTTGAGTTAAAATCCATAAACTAATAATTTTTCAAATTAAATAAAACCCTAATTAAATAAATACTAAACGACTATATTAACCCTAATAATAAAATAAGCCATGCTACATCAGTAACACTGATTTACCGTTGTTTTCCGACTGCGAATTAAGAGTGTCAAGTAAGGACTAGCAGTATACTACTTGGGAAGTAGTTGTTAAAAGAGTTGGTTGACGAAGAACCAAATCCAATCAACAACAAGGGATGCTCAAGTTCATTTCTGAAGATACAAATCAAAGTTTTACTTTTAAAAATCCCTTGATCTAAGGTTAGTTAATTGATATCATTCCATTTTATAATGAAAAGATGGTAAGAAAATCATGCCCAAAACAGGAGTCAAATAATGGATTAGTGGTATAATTATCAATAGTGGTTTTCCAAGCAAGTAATAAAATTCTGCATGCATGTTTTAGGCATGATGAAGCAGTAAATCACATGCAGGTAGTTAAGTTGTTCCAAAACTGATTGCTTGATGCTAACATTGTAAGATAACATAGGAGCTTAAAGAGAAGAGTCCCAATATTACTTGCACAACAGCTAAAGAATACCAAACCACGTAAGTTAAACACTTCACTAAAAGTCCAGAGTTCTGACAAAACAAAACTGAACAGTAGCACAATGGGCTGACTTGGAGACATAATACGAACCCATTGGAACAAAGAACATGACAATCAAATCCAAATTATGTAACAGTGTCAAGTGTAGGTGAATATAACATGAATATGAGAGAGTCTTTCCTAACTAAGCTACATCATGTGGTTGGGCTGAGTGATGTAACCAATCAATAAGAGAGAAAAAAATGATATAAACAGTATCTTTTTCCATTTTTATCTCTTATTTTTTTCTTCTCTCATTAGTTGACTGTACTACATCAACGATACAACTGAGATAGGACAGACTCTCTTTCCGTGCATATATGATCTAATTACCATTATTTATTCCTGCATCGGAAGAGGAAGTTTTTAATATGTCAGCCACAATCTTCTTAAGAACATCTCCTCTTTTGGGCTGCTTCATGGGCCTCGGCCGGGCGGGATGCGCTCCTGCAGAACTGGTCTTCCCTCGGCTGCCGACCTTCATTTTCTCTTCCTAGCTTCTCAACACCAGGTAGGTAGCTAAACCAAGGCCAATGGCCTTTCAATAGGAAGTGCAAGAAGTTATTGGCACGAGTGAAAGACACGTGATAGTGTCCAGAGAAACTATCATGTGCAACTAAAATAGTTTTGTTGTCTAATTGTTTTATGAGAGTGCAGGGGAAAAGCGACAAAGTGGATGCTGGCAGGACTCACACATGGCCACATGGGCCTACGGCGGATTTGCAAAAACAGTGTGCTGTAAGGGAATGGGCTTGTGGTCTTCCATCAAGTTTTTATGCACCAGAGTTTTGTTTAGAATTGGCATCAGCTAGAGAAACTTTTCAAATGAGCATTGTTTATTTCAAACTTTTATTCCTTAATATATATATATATATATATGGTATGGGCATAGTTTAAGTTACTATTAGAAGAATTTTAAAAAAAAATGAAATAAAGAAAACCAACCCGTGGAGGATATTACGGCCCAATTTGTATAATTACATCAGTTATGAATATCATTATTTAAGTTTTAATAAAATCCACATGAAAATAGAAATGGATGAACTCGATCGGTCCACAAATTGTGAGAACTGATGGTTGTTTGAATTGAAGCTTCCCTTAGGTGAAATATGCACCAGTGAAACACGTCATCATGGATACGTCACAATTCTCGTGGGGCCAAAGCCAGAGCTTCTAGGTGCAGGGTCCCAAACTAATGTTTCTTCATCCTTATCTAAATGCTTCCTCGTCGCCTTAAAAATAGCTTTGTTGCATCGCTTATTGCTAAAAAGGTTTCGAGGTAATAGAAGTTTTCAATTTTTAAATACAACACTTTTACTTTTTCCTGGTTAATGAAACTAATCAAGATTGAATCTTCATTCTTTCTTAATGAATTTAAGTATACGATTATGAAAGTTCCGGTAACAGGCTGAGCCCAGATGCTTTAAGTATGCTGTGACTTCAGCAAATTGTCTGTTAGCCACCGCAGTCTAGATCATTCTTTGTTCACCCTAGTCTTCAAATGGAGAAAAGGCTATTGGATATTACATGGATCTTGCATCGAAGAAGTGATCTTCAAGCTCAAAAATCTATAGCTTAAATTAATGAGGATTTGTTAATCAATGTTAGATTACGAAGGCGCACTTGCACATGCCTTGAACAGCTCCTTGAATTTAGATATTTAAAAGTGTCAAAACTGATCAAACATTATGCAGAGCTTTGAAAATTAGGAGCTGGCAATAGTGACGCGTAATGAAACTTGCACCATCTGCTTTTCAATGATGATGCTGCAATTCTAAATTCAAACCTTACATCTTTTTCTAGCACTGGTGTCTTGTGCGTACCTGATAAGCACGATCAGCACTGTTGGTAAAGCATAGTGTAGATAGACACATCGAAGCAAGGAAGTTAATTACACCTGAAGAGCAGTCCAATAGGTTCACCTGCGAGAATTTAGTACAAGAAAATGAAAACCAATTCATGTAACACTCATTGTACCACAACAAATTCAATTCGGGTTCAAGCTAATTATCGTATAGCTCTCTCCAACATCTGCTCAAGCTGCTTGATTACATAGCTAAGGGTGGACTAATAGCGGGTCTGGAAAGCGAATACTTCATAAAAGAAGAAGAATTAGGTACAAAGACATACCCAAAATTACATAATTGCATAACATTGACAAGTATATACGTGCAATATCATGCATTAACATGGATATAATGTCTAACGATTTGTTCCTGAGTCGGAAGAGGAACTTCCAAACATTTCCTGGAAAATCTTCTTCTTCACTTCTCCTCGCCTTGGCAGCGCCGTGGGCCTCCCCCAGGCGTAATGCGGAGGCTGACTTGACCCGTTTCCTTTGGAAGCTCTATCTCCTCCACCACAGTTGTTGCTTCCTTGGCTTCTAACCTCTCATCCATTTCTCTTCCTTCTCAACCCCAGCCCTAGTAGGCCTAAACCAAGATCAATAATAAAGAGTATAAATGGGAAGTGGAAGAAACAGATGGAGAGTTATTATTGCGAGCGTGAAAGGCACATGACACTGCTTAGAAGGACCAACTTCCTGCAACCTGTGAGGCCCAGCCACTAAATTTTTTTTGTCATGTTCAGAGATAAATTTACTGCAGCAGTGCTAAGGATTTGTCCTACAACGTTTAAAATCAAAGCTGGATTGATTTGGTGCTATGCACAAATAGTGAGAAGTACTCATGCTTCTATAATGAGGCTTCCCTCAGGTGAAAATTTGCACCAAAGCATTGACATCAGCATGGAAACGTCACCTGGGGCCAAGGCCAGACTCTGTAGACGCAAATGCGGTAATCCTTATAAAATGTTTGCTGCTTTCGGAACCCTCATCTTAATCCATTTGCCGACACATCTGTTAAAAAGAAAAACTTTTGTATCACTTGGTTGCTAAAAAGTGTTTCCAATTCAACAACATTTTTATTTTTAGCATTGGTTTAAAATTTTCACTAAAAATCAACTCCGCATAACAGCTGATAACTGATTCTATGTGGTGTTAGGTGATCTGTTTTGTGGCATTAATGTGCCAAGAAATATAACCAGTCATTCCTGGCACTATAGGAAACATATGTAACTCGAATGGCCACTGGGGACTCGAGCCAGCCTAGCTTAACTTATTCACCGCAAATGATGACAGGCATACTGCAGGCCTCGGTGTCCCTTTGATTGCTGGCTTCGGATATCATTGTCTGAGTCGTCTCATTGCTTTACAATGAAAATAAAGACAAAGATAGTGCTTCTAGTGCATGCACGTAGAAGGGCAAGGCCGTTGGACAAAGTGCAACACAGCTCTAATGAAGACCTCAATGAATCCAAAAACCAAAGCAAATTTAAAAGGGATTCAATGTTTGAGCAAGAAGGTCACGTACGCATGCTTCTGCATAGTTGCTTCATTTAAATAATAATTTTCTGGTTAATCTAATGGAGATCTTGAAAGAATAATTTTAGACCCACATGGGTCACGGGAAGATCTGGTTATATTTTTCCTTGAATAATTTTAGACCCACATGGATCACGGGAAGATCTGGTTATATTTTTCCTTGATTCAACAGAATCTCGGATGATATCATAAAGGAGCCAGTTATTAGACCCATTGGCAGATGGACAAGTCCACTTTAGTGGGGTCTAGTAAACTCATCATTCAAACTTCAAAGTACGAATCTTAGCTTGAATATTTCCCTGTATGTAATATTTTACTTTGAATTGCTCATAGGATAACTGCTTTTTGAAAACGTATACAGCAAGTGGCAGCGCCAAACTACTTTTGATTTATGGGGCAAGATACATCGATAAGGTTTAATAATTTTAATCTGAAATTTGGATATTATTATTGGATTGATTTTTTTATATATATTCAAAAAGTGTTTCAAAGTGTTCAATGCTTTGAAGTGAAATTATTTTTAATTTATATCCCAATTGAGCCAAATTAATTAATAACGACCTAATTGATAATTGCTTTGTCATTCCTCATCTTTAACTCAACATCCAAATATCAATTCTGAGTTTCAGAATATAAATAATATTCTTATTAGTATAGAAAACTATCGCACTAACGTGGAGTTTAAAATAACGAAGTCAATATATATGCAAAAATAAAATAAAAAGTGAAAAACCGAAACATAATGAGACCTGGAGACTTAAGTCTCAGTGTAAACAAGACGGCTAAGGGGCGCACCAGTTAAGAAATTAATAAAAAAATATAAATATAAAATCCGATGAATTCTAAGAAACCATGTTATATTTTTACATTTAAGTGGCAGGGTGGCCCGGCATACCAACTTTTTGAAATCTTCCGACGAAAGAAGAAAGACCGTGGGCTCATTTTCAACCATCCAATTAACGTGTAGTAACTACACACTCTTATTCTTGATTAACATGTTTAAATCAATGATTTATGTTAGGATTTTATTATCCGTGTTGTCGGACTGATAATAATGAATTATTTGGTTGACTTGAATTAGAATAATCTACTATAATCCAAAATCAATTCAACAATTAAACAAAATAATGTCCGTTGGATACATGATCGTTCAATGTATTTTGATATATATTATTGATCCAAGGCATGTTTAGATTAATTTATTGCTAAATTCTCCGAAAGTTTTGTTCCACACAGAGACGTTTGATGCCACGTATATCTCTTTTTTATGACAACTTAGATTGCGGTCCAACATGTCGCTAAAAAGTGCTTCATAATTTTTTATATTGGGGCAGCCATTACGACTCTGGTTAGATTACGGAAAGTTGATTAATTAGGGTAAACTTGTGATTAGAATCTGCTTCTTATTTGGCTAAAACTTGACCGCTAATCACACTCACATTGATAAATTACCAAACAGGTATTACATATTAGGTGTGTCACATCATTTATTTATCGATTAAAAATATCATATCTCTCTCTCAAACACAGATAAATACACGCACACATATATAATAATTTTTTATTTCAACCAATCAGAACTGCAATAATTGGTTAATTAGTTGAATGAAACAATACATACTATGAAATAGAAAAAAGTTAAAGAAAATAATATAATTTTGTCATCATAAAGTACAAAGAATATATATAACAAAGTTTCACGTCTCTAGTAATCTCTCAAAATTTTTGGTATCAAGTAATAGATCTTTCTATAAAACACTAGCATATAAAAATAATGGTATGAAAAGTAACATAAATATTAATGTTTTATAAAATGAATAGTTAGGATGGCAAATCTACGAAACTTATTCTAGCATATTAGTTCAAAAATAAAATAATAGAATAGTTAATCAATTATTTTAATAAAATGATTTTGGGTCAATCCCATATCCCATGGAACTTAAAAAAGACTTTAATATACTCCCCTCGTAATTAAATAATTTTTTTTACCAAGAAAAAAATTGAATAAATACAAAATTAGTCGGCTATCCAGCTGGCGTGTGACTGACCATAAAGTAGGAAAAAATTAAATTAAATATTTGTATTATAGAATTAGTTGTTTGATAATAATAATATTATATATATGTCGATAACATTGATTTTAGTGAGGTTAATAATATGTTTTATGTTCGACATCTAGCCTTTCCAGTCGGAACAAATGCATTATGCATGGAATCTTAGCTTATGGGTAGAGGGAGTAGCTAAGTACTGATTAGTTAGATTAGGTCAATCAATAACTGCTCATTCTTCTCTTTCGCACTCTTCTCAGTGAAAATGCAGCACCAATATCCATTGCTTGAATAGTGGGTAGCAAACTGCTTATGTTGATGAGAAGCAAGGCTTGCGCCCATCTGATTCTGAAGTTTGGAATTAATAGTTATATCCTCTGTTTTTTCTCACATTCAAGATTAAAATAAGTAGCCTAGAGCCTCGAGAAAATACTCAAGAACGAATTTAACATTTCCCCTTAGCATGCAAATTTTGTTCAAGTTATTGTATACGTAAGCCACCAAGAACCAGCGCTCTAAGCTCAGAGAATAAATTAAAAGTATTTGTAATAAAATAAAAGTTTGAAGAGTATGGAGCCATAGATCATCAAGAACCGATCAATCTAAACACAAAACAACGTTATTTTATTCTATATCCATGCATGCAAGTACAAACGTACACCAAAGAGTAACACTTCCACACAAGCTACCACCAGTCCAAAAGGTAACACTAATAGTAGTTTGAGACCACACTCCTGAGCAATACTAAGTACCGACACTAGAAGATTTATCTAAGGACAAACGTCTACAGGAAAGTATAAAGAAGGGAAGAAATTAGGCAAAAGTGGAAGTGTCAGCGGTTTGGCTTGCTATGGATTATTTGGGTACACCTTTTTCTTCTTGGCATTTTCAGAGCTACTGTCCTTGCCGGGCTTGACAGCCTCGGCCAGTTTTTCAGCCATCATTGTCTTGACCAGCTTCTTGCGGTTTGGAATTACACTTCCCTCCTTCGGCCTGAACGGCCAGAGATTGTCCTTGCCGCCTTCCTGACCAGATGAGCTCATGATTTCTTAAATATGTAATCCAACGAAGACTTAATTAAACTCACTCTCTCTGTAAAATGTGTTTGTTCTGTGTTCCAATTGAAACGGTTATGAGAGTATTTATAATGTTGGCCTGTTGGGAATTTTGCTACTATGTAGTAGAGATGACCCACTTGATGGCAACTTTATGATAAAGGAATCTATGCATATATAAGAATTAAGAACCCGAAAGTGATATTAATATTTCTTCTTTTATTTATCCCTACTATTATGTATAGCAAACTAACTATTCATTAATTGTACACAAAATAGCAACATATTATACATATCTGTAAAGATATGTAGTTGCTCTATATTTCTCTTTTACTTCATGGATCTCTCACTGAAAATTATGAATCAGATGCTCTATATACATGCCCTTTTCTTTCAAATCCTTTTAGAATGTCTCTCTTTCTTCCTTTTGGCCTTATAAGCATATATTGCCAGAGACACCCACGTTCTTCAGCTTTGCTAGTACTTTTTGACTGGATCGATATGCCTGAATTGAAAAAGAATAATAATCCTGGATGGTAAAGAGACACTGTTTGACCGATGATTTGGCCATACATAAAACTACAGAATAATCACCACTCAGTTCACCTCATTTCACGTCTTGGTATTCGCTTCAAATTCCGAAATTATGAAAATTTTGCGGCAACCTGAAGAGAACAATCAAATTCTGTATGTAGTAATAATCTTGAGAGGATTATTTATGGTTCATGCAGAATTAGGATAAAAGACTAACCTTAAACAAGCATAAAGTTCCCAAATTTGAGGCTTTAATTACGGTTGCTAATATCCGGGAATTACTGAATTTTATGAAACAAAACTTTAGATAAGAAGAAATTGAACAAGAAACAAACGAAAATTTGGCATAGATTTAGTGGAATCAATCAGAGAGCCTAAATTTTACTCTATTCTCTTGCTTGGACCTTGGTGGAGGCAGACCATACTCAATTACTCATCATCATTTTTTAGAATTTGATTAAGTTTGACTCGTTTTTAGACCCCTTTTTTATTTTTATTTTTCTCCTTAAAATCTCACTTGTAAAAATCACGACCATACAAAAGTTGATAACAAATTTTGGAATTGGTGATTAGTCCTTGGTGTGCGCCAAATTTGAAACTACAGAAGATAGAAAAGTACTTGCAAATATTCAAATATAATCATGGTTTGGATGGCTTGATCGATTATATCATCACCTTAAGATAGAGACTACTTGACCAATATTGGCAAAATTCAGTGACACTAGCGCGCCTAGCTAGCCCCCTTTTTTTTATCGATAATTAAATTAGCAAGTAATAATCTTACCATATAAGCTAGTCAATATCCACAACTATAGATCTTCTTGACTGCTAGATTAATTAATGGCTCATCTTCTTTACTTAAGAATGAATAATAAGGACAAAGATACTGTTTTAGGAGACAATCCCACAAGCGCATGGTTGTCTTAAACTTTTATTAAAAATAAACACTCTTTATATTGATAAAGGATATTTAACTCCATTAGGAATCGCCAACTGCATTTAATAAGCTTTTGGGAATCAAATCTTTGAGCAACAAAGCACATGAAAGCCTCGACATAGTTATTGAATTTAAAACATATATATATATATATATATATATATATATATATATATATATTGCTATATTGCGTCAAACATCTACACGAATCTTAAAAAATTGATTCCCTCACAAATCTTGGAAATTTATAAAATTCCTTGTGTGATGTCATGTGGCTTGCATCATCGACATCACAAAATGCTACAGTCCTGTGGCGGCCGCCTGCAATATTAAAGCAGATACTAGACAAATAACATCGAGCCAGAACAGAGGGTCACATGACATCGTACATTTATATAGAACCTACAATTGCCAAAAGCGGGACCTTCTGTTACAAGTTTCTGGTCTAATTGGGATTATGGGATAGCTGCAGAAATAAAGACCGGTTAATTTTCAAACTTGCATTTGTCGAAATTTGGAATGATTGGCGAATCTTCGAAAAATCTAAACTTGATCATTCAAATATGCCCCCACATTATTGCAAAAGAAAGTAGAAACGCATTCAACATGTGAACGAGCAAATTATCTGCTTCCAGCTGAAAGGGGAGCTCATAATAATAGCAAATATAGTTCATGGAATAATGGCACAATTAACATGAAAAAAATAGCTCACATATGCGTTCAGGTAATGCAAAATTTACTAATAGGGACTAAAACAGAGGAAGAAAAGAAACAACAGTCACGTGGTTTTATCTTCATTTTTTAAATTGATATGGGAAGATATGATCTAATCTGTTCGATGTTGTATTCTTTACTATTACAATTTTCTAGTACATTTCATTGAACGAACTCAATTATTAATTGTTATCTATCAAAGTCAAATTTCCAAGTATGACTGCAAGATTGCAATAAATTCACTATAAAGATTATGCACTGCCATATCCAGGTTGCGAATCTTGAATGGGTTCACAGCTAGCTGTTGGATGGCAGGATTTGAAGTTAAAAAGTATAACAAGAGTTACAGCTTATGACAGATTTAAATTTGACCCAGTGGACTGGTTCATGTGTCAATTAGAACCTCCATTGATATTTATATTGAAGATTCTGGGAGATACAAGTCTAACAAGATATCCCAATAAAATCTTTACCCAGATCCATGCGGGGTCTAACATGATTTTGATCTTTCTGATGATATTGAAGCCTGAAGCTTGTGTCCCTCACATTTCTTCCTTTTGATTGGTTCATTCATAACTTTCAAGTGGTTGAGTTTAATATATCATATCCTTCTTTTAGATTTATTTAATAATCAAAAGGAATAAGAAATCGTAGTATATATGCCATCATAGTCAACTAACTAGACGTGTTTAGGTTAAAGACATATTATCATGTAAATGATGACAATTTATAAATGTCAAATTAAATATAACATAAATACATAGATCATAGTACGAATTTAGAGTTGTTTTTTCTGTTGGGTTCGTGATCAATGTTGGACAAGCATGTTTTCACTTTTCCTTGGAATTATTTTTTAGGTGTTATGTGAAATTGAGTGTAGTCAGTCCATAAGTGTACACATTCAGATATTTAAGGAAGTGTATACTTCCTAAGTAGACAAAATAAATACCGGCGCAATTGATCCCCTGACTGCTTGCTTTATAGGATAATGCAGTAATAACCCCATTTCAGTTCTCCACGTTTAAGTGGAATTTTTATTCATTCTTGGCACAAAATTTGTTTCACACATAGTGTTGCTTACATGCTCTTTTTCCCGACATTTTAGACATATTGGTCATACAATTCTCCAAAGTTGGTCAATTTTGAAAAGTCTTTGAGTGGGACCATTATGATTTCGAGACAGATTACACAAGGCCAAGGATAGACCAGTGATATATATAGAATCTTGCATGTTCACACTTCACGTCTATCCAGATTGCTAACTCATTCACATTTATTTAAATAGCCAGCTAGAGTACTGCTTAAAGGAGAAAGTAAGCTTCATAATCAAATTAAGCTTCATAATCAAATTAACATGAAACTTTAATGCCTTTATCTCATTTGCATCAAACAGGACTTGCAATATCAATGCATATTATTAAACAGTTGTTAATACTAAAAGAATAGTAGTTGGCTATTATAGGATCACAAGTCTCTGTTTACCAAAAAAAGTAGAAAAAGGAATAAAGGAATCGATTATCGATTACCCTGGTTTTGAAATCCAGTTTATTTGCTAGCTTAGCTTTATTTGTCAAGGAAGGGTAAGAAAGAGAGCCACACCATTACGATAGTAGAAAATTGGGTTTTGAATGAAGCCACTAACTAGAAATTTAGTTAATTGGATTGATTAACTATCTCACAATTCTGCTCTTAGTGGAAAAATTAAACTATTTTTTCTTACCTTGCGATCGTTAAGCTGAATATATAATAATTCTGAAGACAAAATTAAGAATATTAATTAACCAATGCTTTTCCCAGATAAAGTTTACTCTATTATCACCAATTCATGGCATTGTTAGTAGCAAATTACTAACATTGATGATATATATCTTGGGGTTGCTCACTTGGTTTTGTAGTATTTGTACATTGTGATCTTCTCTGTTTTCATACATCATAGTCAACATATAGCCGTCAAGAATCAGAAAGCACAGAGAATAAAGTACTAAACTGAAAGCTAAAAGAGTAAACGATGGATCATCAAGCGGCCAATTTAAGAATAATTAAGACAATATCGTTTAATGTATTAAGAAGTACAAACACTAAACAATAATACCTCCAGCACTAAACAATGACACCTTCATCACCACCACAACAAGTAAAAGTGTACAGTAACATCAGTTTGAGACACATCAAGATACTCTGTAACTACCAAACCCCACAAAATTAGATTTTAAAAAAAAAAAAAACCAAATATGAAAGTATTTGGAGGAGTTTGCAATGCTATGGATCATAAGGGTACACATCCTTACTCTTCTTTGTATTTTTATTTCCAGAGCTACTAGCATTGACGAAGTGTTGGTAGGCTCCAGAGGAACTGCAAAGAGAGAAGCAAGAATGGAATATGGATTCCACCAACATTGTCTTGACCAACTTCCTCTTTGGTGGAATGACACTTGCATTGTTCAGCTTAGACGACTTTGGGGCCTCCTTGCCCTTGCTCTGCTCCTCAAACGTGCTCATCTCTTTCAGTGACTCAAAGAAGAGTGAACTGAAGCTGTTGTGTGTGTACAAAATGTGCTCAATTTAATTTTGTTTCTTCCAAATAATAATTGGTCTTATATATTGTCATGAATTGAGCTGTTTATATAATTGCGAGGCACTTTGAGATGACCCACTTGAAGGCCAAACTTAAGGATGAAGTATTCTATGGTGCGATGACACGTGTCGAATAGAATACGTGAAAGTAGCTGCCTCATTACAAGTGAAAGTATCAAAATTAAGGTCATTTAAGGCTTTAATGTACTATATAGTTCCCCAGATATGGTAATGTTCACATGATGATTTATTACTATGATGAATAGAGGTACAGTAGGTGCAGGCTCAGTGGGAACACAAGAATATCAAGGAAAAGGCAGTGTCAGGTTTCTAACATTTCAAGGAAACCAGGAACACTAAACAAACATTTCAAATCATCAGCTAAATCATATCGTCACATCAATGATTGTGTTTCATCGTATGGGGTGACTTTAGGAATGAAGTAACTATATTATGCCCTTTTGGATCATGGAAATCTGTTCAAAATTACGAATCTGATATTGTCTGTGTCTGTCATCGTACATTGATGTCTTCTGAGAAATTATAGCATTTTAATTGGAACTTGGAAGGATAAGGATCTTGCATTATTAACTTTTTTGTCTTATGAGCCCATAGCTGGATTCCCACATTGTTCGGATTTTTGACTTCTGACACATTTTTGCCAAGTTAGCTGGACTCGTTGTAATACATTTGAAAAGCTGAGTCTTGCTTTCTTCTAAGTGACCATGTGGATCCCCGTACATGATTACCTCAAACACCCAACATATACAAGATGGTTTCCATTAACATATTTTGCCTAAAAAATTTACAAGACTAAAATGAGAAAACATAAAGATCAATTTTTATAATCAAACAAGAAAGATTAAATAATTGTCGTGAAATTCTATTTATGATGTCCTAAGAAAAATTTAGTGGGATGATCAAATAAAAAAAAATTAACCTAAACTAACCATCATATTTCATTTTATTCTATTTTTATCCATTTTGTTCAGTAAAGACAAACCATTTACATACATGCATAATCATCATGATGATTTCTAGTATTAGTATTGCAACGTTATCTTCAATGGACATAAAGTTAATGACAATCACTACCGAAAGGTTAATTTCTTTAATAAGAAAAGGACGATGGATTAAATTGAATTAAATTGGCATGGCACACATGGGTCAATGAAAGGTCATGGCTAGACCAATCAATTAACTCCAAATTTGAGATACTTTATATAAGAATTAATCAGTTCTGAAACATCTTTTCACTGTCTCTATTAAGTTGCTAGCACTAGCTAGGTGCAATGCACCATCATTCAAAATCATATGATAAGATGTCTGGTATGCAACTCTCTCTTTTTCTCAAGAACATCTATTTACCCTTTATATTAAATAAATTGATGTAAGGTACTTGCAAATATTAAAAACGAAATTATGTTCTATAAAGTCCAAAATTTTGAATTACTATGGCTAATTAAACTGAGCTCGATATGCAGTCTCAATAAGCAAAATAGTTCTCAAATAGGATATTTTATTTATAACAGGAGTAGAGCTTGATCATAATTAAACCACAGTTGGCTAATTGGTGTCTTTTCTTTTTGTCTTAAATAAGTGTCATTAATTCATAGTTTTTTAGAATGTGTTTGATTATGCTCAAGAATAGATAAAGAAAAATGGAGAGAGGGTATGCCATTGTTACTTAAGAGTTGTAAACATTATTTTTCGTTTTAGGGTTAAATACGTAAGCCCAAACCACGACATTACCTTTATTCAGAAAATGAAAACCAAAAACAAAAACCGAACAAAAATTTATGTGGCACCTTACCATTGGATAACAATTAACAGTAAATTCATTGAACAGTACCTACGCTGTAAATTTGTAATGATGATGTGTAATGCTGGGTTGTGTAAGGACAATTGGAACAGAGAAAAGTTAGGTGTGTCTCCTCGAGTTTCCCCATATGTTCAGAATGTTGTTGTTAGGGTATTTGTCACAATTTAGTGCAAAACATAGAATCGCCCATCCAACTAAAACAGCTTTTAAGGTCCCAAGTAACATCACCAACGTAGAACCAATCATCAGTTGGTCCACTACGACGAAACCACCAGCGATCTCCAGTCTCCACCGCTACTCACCAGGCTCACCACCTCTGTTCTCATGCACCATCCGAGCCGTTGTTTTCATCGACCCAACAACCTAAAAAGGCACAAAATTTAAGAAATTGATCATTTTGAATGTACACAACAATGTTACACCAAATTGCCGTGATTACCAAAAAGAAAATTAAATACATAAAAATAAATTGACAAACATACATAGATTAGGATAATCAAGGTTTAAGATGATTATTAAAACGTAGTCTTATCCATGAGAAAACACATTACATAACGACAGAATTAAAATCATGAAAAATAACAACAAAAAGTTTGTCAAACATGGACGCATTGTCAATTTGGCGGCTATGGATCATCTGGGAACACGCCATTATTTGGTCTTGGCATTTTTTGCTCTTGGTGGTTTGGCCTTATTCTTAGAATTACTAGCTCTGCTGGACGGCGGCTCCTGAACTCCACACAACTGCAAGAGGGAAGAACAAGACTCAACTAGTGATTCAAGCATCATTGTCTTGACCAATCTCCTCTTCACTGGAGTCACACTTGCCTTCTTTGGCTTGGACTTTGGCTCCTCGATCTTACTCCTGCTCATCAGTACTTGTACTTCCTCAAGTTTGCTCATTTTCTTCAAGAGTGAACAGCTCTCTCAAGTCTGTCTCTAAAATGTACCTATTGAGGGTTTCAGCTGAAATGAGTCAGCTAAAGGGTTGATATATAGGTTATTTTGGTACTAAGGATTTGGAGATTACCCACTTTGGGCAACTTGAAAAAGAAGCTGGATGCCGACACGTCTAATCGATAAAATTAATGTGATTTAATACTATAGTTCGCTTGCTTGTAATTAGTGATGATATCCAAGTTGGGGTGGGGGGGTGGGGGTGTGGGTGGCGCAGCTGAATCTTAATTCCATGACTTGGCAAAGCTAGTGGCAACTGGCCACTTGGGAACACCCAGAGACAAAAATCAAGCAAATTAAATGTCGTCCCTCCAAGAATAAGCATAAGTGGCTCGAAGTATTAGATAGGGAACAGTACTACACCTTTCAAATCAACTTTAATTTATATAATGTGATCTCAATGCTTAATGAACTTAAGAGGCATCATCGCCATCATGATGATGATCAGTACAGTAATCTCCGCCTGCGTCACCATCATCACCGATTCACCAATGACAAAAACAAGACTTGAAGGAAGTGAACAAGTTTAAAAAGTTGCTTCTTTTTAAGACTCAACAAATTACCACCTACATTTAAAAACGCAGTTTTTATGTATTGGAAGCAGAAGACCAACAACAACCGAAAATCATGAAATTTACAAGACAAACGACCAAAAGTTTGGCAAACATTGTTAAGTTTATCACTTTAGGCTCACTTTTTTTTTTTTTTACGTGGACTAAACCTCATAAACCTCTTTTTAGGTTTTTTTATGTATATCTATTTAATTTCTTTTTCTAATTTGTGGTGGGAGGATTCGAACCTTAAACCACTTGGTCAAGTGGCTCTGATATCATATTAAGTTTACCATTTTATCTAAAAGCTTAAACTTGTAGCTGTGGACTTAACATTAATTTTATACTCCGATAAACATGGACAGATGCATTGGCAATTGGGCACCCTATTGATCGTCTAGGAACACGGCATTGTTCCTCTTGGCATTTTTGGCCATATTTTTAGAGAGCTGCTAGCTTAATTTGCTAGAATATTGCGACTTCTTTCCGCATTAGGGACTAATAATTCAAGCATCATTGACTGGACCAATCTCCTCTTGGTGAATTCCATTTGCCCTCTTTGGCTTGGACGTTTTCTCTCTCACTTGATCAAATTTCTCATTTTTTCAACAATGAAGAGCTCCCTCACACTCTCCGAAATGTAATACGTATTTTGGGTTTTGATAGAGATAGGACTCTGCAACTACAGATTTGGATCAGATGACCCTCTTGGGCAACTCCTAACGAAGCCACAGTAACAATAAACTAAATTGACTTAATTTTTATACACTTAATTGAATGAAACCTTAATAAGTTGGCTAATTAAACCTTAATTGGATGAAGCTTTGACTCGTCACTCGACCGCCTTGGAGGCCTAGTAACCGAGCCTACCAAGCTTTCTAGTGGGAGTGGTGTTATTCAAGCCCCACCAATTCTCTTTCCAAGCCCCATATTAAATAAAATTTATTAAAATATCAATAAATGTTTATTGATTTATAACAAAACTACCGTTTCCGTAATTAGTTATGATACTATCTTTTATCTCATTTAATGAAAATATAACTCTTAATTTTTCATTTCATCTTTTTTATCTTATTTAATAAAAAGTATGACTCTTGATTTTTCTTTTTTACCGTACTTCTTTATCTCTTGGACGAGTAATAAGCCAAGTCTGCATGTCACTCTCCATGGCAAATTGGCTAAGAATTTTTTTATTTTAATAAAAGAATTGTGAGAAATTTTTGTTTTGTAAGATGTGGAGAAAGAATTGAACATGATAAGATGTGAGAATTGTTTATGGGGCTTTCCAAATTTTTGAAGAAGTTTAATAAGAGAAATATATTAGGTTAATACTTTTTTATTCCAGAACAAACACCATACAGTGAAGAAGCAATCTACGCTGTGCTTCTTTTTTCAATTAATTGAGTTAGATTCTTTTGTGAATATGAGAATCTTGTGTTATTATTTCGATATATTATTCAAATAATCTATTAATATGTTATCAGATTGATAACTTCTTATTGTAGAAAAAAAAAAAGAGAGAAATATTTAAAAGGGGGCATGTTAGGAATAAATTATTAGTTGGTTAATAATTATATTTTAAAATTAATATTGTTTATAAAGGGACTACGAAAGAGTTTTTGAGTGGTTTAAAAAACAAAACTCTTCTAGTTGTTATACGAGGCCGTTTGATCAGAGCCCAAATCCAATCCCCCAGGCCCAGTTGTTGACTCCGGAGTACGTAAAGGGAATACCACTCACGTTCTCTATTCTTTTGTTTATATTAACCCTGACACTAAAAATTCTTTCCCCAAGTTTTTGTGAGAAAAAAAACACCCAGGTAAATCAAAATAAAATAAAATAATTTAGTTTTATTTTTCGTATATCGTTATCTCGTAATAAGAAAAATATCGTTTCTTATAGTTATTACTTATTATCAAAATACATTCACAAAGATTAGGTGAAATTAATAGGCTATTTTGTTTATATATAGGTGTGAATTCCTAAGAATGCAATGAAATTTATTTAATTCACTTTTAGCTTTGATCCATATTTTCGTCAGATAATTAACAGAAAATATCAATTCATAGAGTTAAAAGATATCAAATGAAATTTCATTTATAATTTGTATCTGGGTTGGATTTATTTAAGTATAGTATACGTTTGAAACTGTTTTTCTTTTGCAATTCCACTCAATGCCTCACTGAACTTCAATCTCTTTAACATATCGTATCACGTGATGCAAAATTTACTAAAATAATTCAAATTAGGGGCAATGTAGATAATCAATCATGTCTTATAAAAAAATAATAAAATAAGAAAAGAAAATATTCTGATTGATATGCAATTAATTCATTCTATTCTAAAAATGTGGAGGCCCGTGTGAATTGAGATGGCGTAGGAGAGTGGCCGGCGGGACAACTTTTTGAAGTCTTCAAGTGAAGTGATGTTGGACTTGAAAGTGGGCTCCTTATGAGTTGTGAAGTCAAGTCGGTCCGATATTTTCAAGTTTGATTTGCAATTATTGGGGACAAATACTAGAATTGTTTTATTTTCTAAATAAACGTGTGTTTCAAATCGGGAGTTAAGTGTCTATGTTTTGCGTAACTTGGGAAGCAGCTAAGATACTTTCATTGTGACGGCGTCGTTCGCTTTGGTGGTCAAGACTAATAATAACCACCGATTAATATGTGTGTGTGTATATAAAGTTCTCAGGTGAACATGTCAATGGTTTAATTAATTTTTTTACTACTAGATTCTATGTAAATTGCATAAAGGCCAAATATAACTAACAGGGATAATAACATTTGCCCCCTAAGGTTTTGATGGCTTTTAATTTTTTCCCTCGCGTTTAAGAAATTAATTTGCCCCCTAAGGTTTGGCGGAAAAATGAATTCGTCCCTCACCAGCATTAAATTCAACAGAAAACGTGAAGTCTGACATAAGACTATCAATGTCAATCATTGAATAAACTAAAATAACCTTTTCTAACCATCATAAATACGTTGATTCTTTTACTTAATAAATATACATTATTAATTTAAATGAATTTGGGTGTAACAAAAAAAAAATTTAATTTTTTTTGTTACAGGATTTTATAAACAAATAGATAATTTTAGGTATTTGTGAATTAAACGAAAATTTAGAAACAAAAGAGATAATTAAAAACCACACACCTGGAAGCCACCAAGCATCAGCAACAACCACACTCCCAAGCCAGCTACAGCAACATAACCAGTATATCAGGGAGCAAAAATCCAGAAAAATTAACAACCAGCAGCCACAATGCAAAGTAGACATTGTAGAAAAATGAACCGTGTAAATTAGTGTTACACAAACCCAAGATAAATATTAATTGAAGAAGAAAAACAGAAAAACACACAAGAATGAGAGAAAAAAAAAACTCTCTGTTTTCTGCATATATTCCCAAAAAAAATTACAACAAAAACAACCAAAAATAAATTTGGAGTGCTATACCTCTATTAGTCTTCAAATAGTAGAAAAAATTAAAAAGTTAACCAGCAACACCCACCACAGCATCACCCATCAACACCCACGGTAGCATTCAAACTCCTATCAGTAGGGAAAAAATTTAAAAAAAAAAAAGAACATCACCCATCAACACCTACGACAAGATTCAAACTCCGATCAGCAGAAAAGAAAAATTAAAGAAAAGAATAACCCCATCAACACCCACGACAATAGCACCAGTAACAAGCCAACACCCAATAAAACCCAACAACCACACAACCTAGCAACACCTAAGAGACCACCGGAAATAACAGTTCCAGCCAAAGATTAAATTGAAAAGAACAAAAAAAGAAGTAAATTGCAATACCAACGTTACTCACCGTTGTTAACTCTTTTTCTCTTCAACGTCAATTACTTAACACAATCGCGAACAGCAGGGGGAGGGGGGAGAAAAACGTGGAGAGCGGTGAGGCTACGGTTTGTCGACATAGGAGGACGGCAGGGGGAAAGAAGGGAGGAAGGCAGAGGGTGGCGAGGCTGGGGAGACCTCTGTCGAGGCAGACGCGTAAGTGAAGGGGAGAGAGAGGCGGACAGCGGGGTTAGGCTAGGGAATTTGGGTGATTTGGGGAAATTTGGTTTATAATTAATTAATTTATTTACTTTAACCTTATTGCATAAGCTGTCATGTCTAATTGTATATTAACAAGATTACAGTTTTACCCTTGCCGTGTTAACTTTAACGTCGATTTGAAACCTAAGGGGGCAAATTTAATTTCTAAAAAGTGAGAGACGATCGGCATTTCTTGCGAAACCTCAGGGGGCAAATGTGATTATCCCTAAATGGATTATCCCTAAATGATAACCACGTGAGTTGTGATAAGAGCCATCGTCATATCTCCACATTAGGTTGATTTAAGTTGTGGACACAACATTTAAAATAAAAATAAATAAATAAAGTTAGAGAAGAGAATCTTGGCTTCTGGCTGGAGGAAGAGATACAAATTAATAATTAAAGCACCTGAATTTGATTATATCTGCTTAGTGGCTAGAGTAGAGGTTTAGATAGGATTAACAAAATCAATTAGATAAGTTTAGAGGTTTAGTATAGTCAACTTTTTAACAGAAAATAGTGAAATATAGAGGTAAAATAAGCAAAATTTCATATTTTATAAATTTTTTTCTGGGTCGAGTGATGAACAGTGTTTGTTTGAGATTGTTTTCTTTTTGTCATTCCACTCACTAAACTTCAATCTGTTTAACATATCGCAGCACGTGAGGTAAGATTTACTGATACAATTATACTTAGGGCAAAGCAGATAATCAATAATGTCTTACAAAAATAATGTAATAACGTAAGAAATATTCTGATCGATATGTAACGAAATCATTATAGAATTGTAGAGGCCGCCGGTGGTGGCCTGGTGATAGGATGAGGATCTCTTCAGGTGAAGGAGGAAAGACCTCAGATTAATATTGGACTTGAAGCGGCGCTGATTGTGATTTGATTTTCGAAAACTTTAGTTTAAACGAATTAATTGTCATGCCGTGGGAGCATATCTATGGTGGCTGTAAATTCCCTTAATTATATTATAGGATTTTATAATGAATAAAATATAATAAAATAATAATAATTGTTTTTATTTTTCGAAGCTAATTATTATTTTCCGAAGCCAACGTGGGAAACACGTTGTTTCAAGTCCAGTTGCGTTGGAAGTTATTGTCTTTGTTTTAGCAGAAAACTTGGGTAGTAGAGAAAATTCTTTCATTTTGATGGGCAGTGTTTGCTTTGTGGGACTCGGCTATTAGTCCAATGCCAATGGTTTAATTAATGTATTATTTTTTTAATTTATTATATTCTACGTAGATTACATAAAGTCAAAAGGACGAAGGATAGCCATGAGAAATGTGAGTTCTGATAACAGCCATCATCAGAAATCATCATAATCAATAAATTAGGTTGATTTAAGATGAGGACAACTGAAAAAATGACAAAATCAAGTGGCTTGAGTCAGATTTGATCAAACTGATGATAAATAAGAGAATCCTGGCTCATAGGCGGAAGAAGATAGAGATACAAATAGTTAAGCCAATAGAACCAATATCCCACCAGGGTATGCTAACAATTAATGGTAGCTAAATCAGTTAACCAAACATCAACCGGACGTGGGGTAAGTTTAGTTAGAAACGGTGATAGGATGGGTTGTGTACTTCCGTTAGGACACAACATTTGGGACATAGTGGTATCTTTTCACATGTATATATTCAGGATGCTATATAGATTTGGTACAACTCAAGAATTTAGGAAGATATAAGGATTATCATTAACATCATCTAGAACAGGTATAACTTAACTATAAATGCTCATAGATCAGATTCTCTAGGTCACTGGCTCATTGCCCATTCTCTTCTTACGAGAAGTGACACATAAGTCTTTTCTGTCATTTTCTTTTGTCATACAAGCATTGATGAATACCACATTAATTGGGAACAGGTACAGTAGCCACTACTGTAAACTAATTAGAATGAATGAAAATAAATATACTTCCATTGCAGAAACCAAAATTTGTAGTATATAATCAACAATTTAGTAATAACGATGACATGATGGGTTTTGTTTGGACACTTGGGATCTAGCACTGGCAGCTTGTGTGTCTTTGATTGTTCCGATAGATTCAGAGTGTTATGTGGATATGGTACGGTAATGCACGATTCAAGTTACAGCAAAAGAAGAATAAAGTAATGAAAAGAAGGGATGATATCGACACCACCACAGCAGAACAGAAAGCGAGAAGCAAAAACACAAAACTACCACCAAACTTCTGTCAGAAGAAGATTAAAATAATAGTTTGAAAGCAGCACTCAACTCAATAGTATACATCAACTCAGTCACTACTGTACCTCCTCCACCTCCCATCACCGCCGCCACCACCAAGTGGCCGGCGGCTACACTTAACAACAATACTGCCCATCCACCAACGTCGCTGCCGCCAAACTTTAAGAGGAAATAGTAGTCTAAACTTAACAACAATACTGAATACCCAAGCAAAGCCACCATAGTGCTCACCCACCATCAACATTATCGTCATCATCACCACACCCCTGCGCTCATTCACCGCCATCACCACCAGATCCACCACCCACACCGTCGTCATCTTCACCAAGGCCGTATCCTCATCCGCCGCCACAGCCACCATCCCACCGCGTTCTCATCCACATCAAAACCATCGTCATCATCACCATACCGCCCTCATCCGCCGCCGTCACCCCCCCAGGTCCACCACCATCACACCCGTGTCCTCATCCACTGCCGTCACCACCGGGTCACCACCAACAGCATCGCCATCGGACCAACACAGAGTTCTCACCCACATCAAGACCATCGCCATCATCACCACGCCTCCGTCCCTATCCATCGCCGTCGTTGCCACTCACCAGCTCCACCACCACTATTACCCACCTTAACACCATATCATCATCACCACACCCATGTCTTCATCTGTCCCCAGCGCCGCCATCCTTGCCACGTCCACCACCACCACCATTCTCTCACCCACATCAACACCACCTCCATCACAAGCGCTCATACCAGTGTCCTCATGCACGGCCCGCGATGGCATAATCACCACGTCCTCCAGCACCACCGTCTTGTCACCCACATCAACACCATCGGCCATCACAACCACATCGTGTGCTCATCCACCGCCAGCGCGCCGTCATCACCACCTCCTCCACTAACATCAACACCAACAGCAAGTAATTAAAAAGTTTTAAGTAGCAGATGTTTTAATTAACAACTATACGCCAACATGTCACCACCGTTTCGCAGCCGCCGTCGCCGCCGTCACCCAAAACAATAGCCAAAAAAACACAACTAATATCATGAGCAGTACAATACAAAATAAATAAATAAATAAATAAATTTTTAAACATGGATACATTAGTGAATTGAGTATGCTACGCTATGGAGGGAACATCTGGGTCTGGGAAAACGCGGTTATTGTTATTGCAAGGTAAAAGAGAAGAACAAAACTTGGCTAACTCTCGAAACATTAACGTCAAAACCAATCTCCTCTTTGCCGGAATTACAGTTGCGTTCGTCGGCTTCCTCATTTCTTCAGGAGTGAAGAGTGAAGATCTCTTTAATAATTTCTCTCTGCAAACACTAAAATGTATGTATTTTAATACTTGTATAAGCTCTAAGCTTCGAGAAGATTGTATACAAAAATGCTGACGCGTCGAAACTCCAAGGGCTCAAAGTGTGAAACCGCGTATGGCGAACCTGACACTATTTTCTTTTCTACTACTACAACTAGTATCTGTATTTCTATTGGTCTTATACCTTATTAACTATAATAACTGTTTGCAAACAATATATATGAGGAAATATTATTAGTGGTGTTTGTTTAATTTATGCAATTACTAAAAAGAATTTAGAAAACAATTTTAATCGGTATTAGAAACTTTTATTGTTATTTTTATATTTAGAATTAATTTATCAGACAATTTAAATTTATTGATCAGATTCTCTCCATCATTTCACATGCATTCTCTTTTTCCAAATTCTTTGACTGTGACACATCCGTGTGTATATATAGAAGAAAATAAGAATTTATTTAAAATTTCGACATAATTATTTATGATGTACTAGAGAAATAAATCATGAAGATCATATACACAATTATGAAGACAATGATTAGTAGGGAGAGTTATAATACAAATTACAACATGGGTTAATGGGTCGTGAGACTCGTGACTAGAGATATGATGATATGATTAAAAAGTTGTTAGTGTTATAAACAAATAAGTGGATTACTACCACTTACATAATTAGTGGAGTCACCACTACAAAAATATAAGTGGATTACTACCACTTACATAATTAGTGGAGTCACCACTAATTTTAGTGTGCCCATGTGAGATATATTTTCATTTTTAATTGATTTATTATTAGGTATAATTACATTAATGACCATTTATACTTCTATATAAATAGGCATACAACACTTGTAATGGGTGGATGAAAAATAATAGAACAAGGAAAACTCTCTCATTTTCTCATTCTTTCACTTGTTTCTTTATTTTGGTTTGCATTCTAGGAGTAATTCACATTTCCTTCACTTCCTTTTGTTACTTATATTACATATAAGTAAACTTCATTACACCACTTATACCAATCCATACTTTTATTCACTTAAATTATAAAACGTTATCAGCACGAATTATTTTTCCAAAGGTATGTTGTTTATCTTACCGTATTCTTTCAATTATTATTCGATCAATTTTTCTTAATTTGTTCTTGTTAATATTAAATAAATGTTAACTACCTTATGAGTATGCTCTGTGGTTGCCATTATATTGGATCTTCCACATCAGAAAATAAGGCTAGTTTTATAATATTAAAATCATCTTATTATTCATCTTACTTTATTATGTTCATATTATTGTTGTACTATTTATGTCATCATTTATGTTTCAAATTTATTTGTTTATAGCCGCGACTTAAAGTTTTCTGGCCTAAATTCATTTGGTCGTGACTTTAAGCTTTTGGCAATTAATTTACATTACTTGTGTTATTATTTAAACTATCAATATTAATCCAACTCAGAACCTGAAGTTCTAATTCCTAATGATTAAATTTGTTCATTTTGATTAGATAATGGCAAATTTCGAAAAATTGATGTTTGAGCCATTGTTGCATAATGGAGACAATTATTCAGATTGGGCTGATGATGTTGTACTTCACTTGAATTCCATGGGCATCGGACACACCATAACAAATGAAAATACTGCATCCCTGCAGGATCAGTCTAAGGCCATGATATTATTGCGTCATCATTTAAGTAAAGGCCTGAAATCCGAATATACAACTATAACTGATCCATTAGCTCTTTGGAACAATTTGAAAGAAAGATTTGATCAGCAAAGAACAATAATATTGCCAAGGGCCCGATTCCAATGGCAGAATTTGAGACTTCAAGATTTCAAAACAATAAGCGAATATAACTCAGCCATGTTCAGAATTGTATCTCAATTGAGGTACTGTGGGCAAACTATTACTGAAGAGGAGATGTTAGAGAAAACACTATCTACATTTCATCCCTCCAACATGATCCTGATGCAACAATATCGAGAGCGCAAATTTAAGAAATACACTGAGTTGATATCATGTCTTTTGGTTGCTGAGCAAAACAATGAAATCCTATTGAAAAATCATCAATTACGTCCCACTGGATCTACAACGTTTCCTGAAGTGAATGCTATGTCATTTAATAAACGAGGTGGCAAGAGTGGTCGTGGTTTTGGCAGAAAAATGTTCCAACCTAGAGGTGGAAATTTCAAGAAATTTAAACCAAACCACCAGAAGTGGAACAAAAATGACTCGACATATGACAAAGAAAAGGTTCATCAACTCAAACCACAAAGAAGCAATGAAAGTACTTGCTACAGATGTGGCGCAAAGGGCCATTGGTCACGTACTTGCCGTACACCAAAGCATTTAGTGGATCTGTATCAGGCTTCCATAAAGAATAAGGGAAAGAATGTTGAGACAAATTATATAGATGACCCAGTGGGTGACACTGATTTTGATATCTCGGATTTCTTTCCTAGTTCAGATGAAGCTATTGGCTAGATAATGATTACTGAAAATGCCCCAGCCAACTGAATAACTATTACTTTCTCGCTTTTGTTATATTTTGTAATGATGTCCTATTTTAATTTTTTTTTTGTTGGTTTTGATCTATCTTTTATGTACTTTCTTTATAAATAGTTTTGATATGCTTTTGTTTAGCATAAAATCATATCTAATGTAAACTTTTGTAATGAAAGGGAATGGACATCAAGACTTTATCTTTGCCTAAAAATGATGGAAATCTGTGCCTAGTTGATAGTGCAACCACACATACAATTCTTAAAGATAAAAAATATTTCCTAAATTTAACCTTTATGGAAGTAAAGGTTAACACTATATCAGGGTCCGTAAACATGATTGAGGGCTCTGGAAGAGCCACAATAATGCTGACAAATGGTACTCAGTTGAATATTAATAATGCCTTATATTCAAGCAAATCCAGAAGAAATTTGCTCAGTTTCAAAGATATAAGACATAATGGATATCATATTGAGACATGTGAAAATAATATTGAATTCCTTTGTATTACCTCAAATGTCTCAGGACAGAAATTAATATTAGAGAAGCTTGAAGCTTTCTCTTCTGGGTTATATTATACATATATAAGGTCCATTCAAACATACGCAGTTATGAAACAGAAGTTTAGTGATCCTAAGACTTTTATGTTATGGCATGACCGTCTTGGTCACCCAGGATCATCAATGATGCGTAGAATTGTTGAGAATACAAATGGACACCCACTAAAGAGTCAGAAAATTCTTCTGTCCAATGAAACTACTTGTACCGCTTGTTCGCAAGGAAAATTGATTGTTAGACCATCTCTCTCTAAGATTGGTCAAGAATCCCCATCATTTTTACAAAGAATCCAGGGGGATATATGTGGACCTATTCATCCACCAAGTGGACCTTTTCGCTATTTTATGATTCTAATTGATGCTTCTGCACGGTGGTCTCATGTTTGTTTGTTATCAACTAGGAATATTGCATTTGCGAAGCTACTTGCTCAAATTATAAAATTACGGACACATTTTCCAGATTATCCTATTAGGTCCATACGTTTGGATAATGCTGGTGAGTTTACATCAAAAGTTTTTGATGATTATTGTATGTCCGTTGGAATTGATATTGAGCATCCTGTCCCATATGTCCATACCCAAAATGGTTTGGCAGAATCACTTATAAAGCGACTGCAGATAATTGCACGAACTTTATTATTGAGAACACAGTTGCCAACC
This sequence comes from Boswellia sacra, assembly GCA_013180625.2. Taxonomy (NCBI): domain Eukaryota; kingdom Viridiplantae; phylum Streptophyta; class Magnoliopsida; order Sapindales; family Burseraceae; genus Boswellia; species Boswellia sacra. The sequence goes on from SNVD02002570.1 coordinate 160,365, forward strand.
TCTGTCTGGGGCCATGCTATTTTACATGCTGCATCATTGATCAGATTAAGGCCCACTGCTTATCATGAATATTCACCAATACAACTTGTACTTGGCCAACAACCCAATGTATCCCATCTAAGAATTTTCGGTTGTGCCGTACAAGTCCCCATTGCTCCCCCGAAGCGGACAAAAATGGGGCCTCAACGCCAGTTGGGGATATATGTAGGTTACAATTCTCCATCTATTATCAGATATTTGGAACCCATGACAGGTGATATTTTTACTGCACGATTTGCAGACTGTCATTTTGATGAGACAGTTTTTCCGCCTTTAGGAAAAAAGAAAATGCCTCTCGAAGTTAGGGCATGTGCCTCCTGAAAGAAATCCAGAACTTTCTTGGAATGTGAAAACATTGTCTCATCTTGATCCTCGCACATCTCAATGTGAAAATGAAGTGCAAAGGATGATATATCTTCAGACTATCGCTAATCAGATGCCAGATGCATTTACTGATGCAGCCAAGATAACAAAATCACATATACATGCTGCAAATACACCGGCTCGAATTGAGATTCCTGTTGAGCAAACCCCTAAAGCAACAATGAATAATCAAACTGTTGCACGCCAGAAGCGTGGCAGACCCCTTGGATCAAAAGATGCTATCCCTCGAAAAAGAAAATTGATTAATAATGGTCCTGATATAAATGATGATCGAGCTAAAGGATCCACATTCTCTGATTTGTCTCCTGAAATGACAAATGTTCCTAAGGAGACACCTGCCACTGAAAAGGCACAAGTTGTTGATGAAATACATGTTCCTGAAGTGACAGCTGAATTTAAAAATGAGGAAATTTCTATTAATTATGCTTATACTAGAGAAATGTGGAAACGTGATGAAATTGTCATTGACGATGTATTTTCATTTGCAGTAGCTACTAATATTATGAATGATGACTTTGAACCACACACAGTGGATGAATGTAGACAAAGGCATGACTGGCCTAAATGGAAAGAAGCAATTCAAATAGAATTATCTTCTTTGGCCAAACGTGAAGTCTTTGGACCTGTAGTCCAAACGCCTAAAGATATCAAACCCGTTGGATATAAATGGGTATTTACTAGAAAACGAAATGAGAATAATGAGATTGCTAGGTATAAAGCCCGGCTAGTAGCTCAAGGTTTTTCTCAGAGACCGGGTATTGATTTTGATGAAACTTATGCTCCAGTAATGGATATTATCACTTTTAGATATTTGATCAGTTTGGCAGTCTCGAAAAAACTTCACATGCGCCTTATGGATGTGGTAACTGCTTACTTGTATGGTAAATTAGATTCTGATATATATATGAAACTCCCTGAAGGATTTAAATTGCCTGAAGCAATTAAAACACAACCAAGGAGTATGTATTCACTTAAGTTGCAGAGGTCCTTATATGGATTGAAACAATCTGGGAGAATGTGGTACAATCGTCTTAGTGAATACTTGATTAAAGAAGGGTACATTAATGATCCCATATGCCCTTGTGTGTTTATAAAAAGATCCGAATCTGGTTTTGCTATTATAGCAGTATATGTTGATGACATGAATTTAATTGGAACCCCTGAAGAAATCCAAAATGCGGCTGAATATTTGATGAGAGAATTTGAAATGAAAGATTTAGGAAAAACGAAATATTGTCTCGGCCTGCAGATCGAGCATAACTCTGACGATATATTTATTTACCAATCAACATATACAGAAAAGCTTTTGAAACGGTTTAATATGGATAAGGCTCATCCATTGAGTACCCCAATGGTTGTTAGATCCCTTGATCCTAAAAAGGATCCATTCCGTCCTAAAGAGGATGACGAACTGTTACTTGATCCTGAAGTACCTTATTTGAACGCTATAGGTGCATTAATGTATTTAGTGCAATGTACTAGACCTGATATTGCATTTGCAGTTAATTTATTAGCAAGGTTTAGTTCCGCACCCACTAGACGGCATTGGAACGGGATCAAACATATTTTTCGTTATCTTCAGGGAACTATTGATCTGGGATTATTTTTTTCATATGAGCCTTCTGAAAATCCTGGATTGGTTGGATATGCTGATGCCGGTTATTTATCTGATCCTCATAAAGCTCGATCACAAACTGGATATGTTTTCACTTATAATGGGACCGCAATTTCATGGCGATCTACTAAACAGAGTTTGGGTGCTACTTCTTCTAACCACTCTGAAATACTTGCATTGCATGAGGCCAGCCGAGAGTGTATATGGTTACGTTCTGTTATTCAACACATTCAGAATTCGTGTAAATTATCTCCTACTATAAATCTTCCAACAATCATATATGAAGATAATGCAGCATGTATTGCTCAAGTCCGAGGAGGATATATTAAAGGAGATAGAACAAAGCACATTTCACCGAAGTTCTTCTACACGCATGAACTTCAAGAAAGTCAAAAGATCGATGTGAAGCAGATACGTTCAAATGACAATCTTGCAGATTTATTCACTAAAACTTTACCAACATCAACATTTGAGAAGTTAGTATACAAAATTGGTATGCGGCGGCCCAACAAGCAATCAATTTGACAAGAGATCTTCTATCATGATCAGGGGAAGCATTGTGGACACATGTGTACTATACTCTTTTTTCTTTCGATCGGGTTTTGTCCCACTGGGTTTTCCCGACAAGGTTTTTAATGAGACAGTAATACACGTCCAACACCACTTCATAATTTGTTGTATAATTGTATTTCTTTATTTGGTTTTTATCCCACTGGGTTTTTCCTTAGTAAAGTCAAATACAATTAAGTGGTAGAATCCAAGGGGAAGTGTTATAAACAAATAAGTGGATTACTACCACTTACATAATTAGTGGAGTCACCACTACAAAAATATAAGTGGATTACTACCACTTACATAATTAGTGGAGTCACCACTAATTTTAGTGTGTCCATGTGAGATATATTTTCATTTTTAATTGATTTATTATTAGGTACAATTACATTAATGACCATTTATACTTCTATATAAATAGGCATACAACACTTGTAATGGGTGAATGAAAATGCAAAGAAGAGAATAAGGAAAACTCTCTCATTTTCTCATTCTTTCACTTGTTTCTTTATTTTGGTTTGCATTCTAGGAGTAATTCACATTTCCTTCACTTCCTTTTGTTACTTATATTACATATAAGTAAACTTCATTACACCACTTATACCAATCCATACTTTTATTCACTCAAATTATAAAAATACATTTGGGGAAATGAAAATTAAAAAAAATAAATTATTAAAGGAGTAATCATGTAGTAAAGAGTTCTTACATGTAATAAAATTCAACAATAAGCTATGGCTTACTTAAAATATATATTACCTAAAAATATATTCTACAAAATTTAAAATAAAAATCACGACCTTTTCTATTTTCAAAGTAGTTTTTAAAATAATAAATTATATGCTAGCTTACTCAGTAGATAATTGTCGAAATAGTCCAAGTTTTGGAGATTATTTTAAAGGGTCACTTGGAGACGGGTTCTTATGGTAAGAATCGTAAGATGCCAAAAAGATAATCAAGTTACGAGTTGACTTTATTTGTTTATATTTTTAAAATTTTGTTTTAAAAAACGTATATTTTTTAATATATTTAAATTAATATCAACCACAAATCATTTTCAACATTAAAAAAAAGTTTAAAACCAACTGTATATTTTTTCAAAAATTTGAAAACAAAAACTCAAAAAATACAAACAAATACAACCGACAAGTTTGTAAAATTCGTCCGTACAATCAACTTCAATACCTTTGATGGATTGGTTTTCTTAAATTTTAGTAAGATTTTAATCTTTTTAATTATCAACTTAAGCTCATTCTACACATTTATTTGGACTTCTCTATTGGTCGAAATGTTTTTTTTAATTTAAAAAAGTCTTTTAATTTTATTTTGTACTATTTAGTTTTCACCTAAAAAAAGCTTACAGAGGATTAAAAAAAAACTATGACTTATAACAGAAGCCTAAATTTGAAAGTTTTGGGAAAAACTTTATTTTTTTTTGTTTTAAAATGTCAAGATGTTATCGTTTAATATTAAATATTTTATTTTATTCTTTCCTTACAACAACAACTCTATTTTAATAATTTAACTATAATAAGTATTTCTATATTTATCTCATCAAATAATCAATTAATTTTAATAAAAGTATTACAAAAAATATCCATTTTAATAAATTTTATTTGAAGAAGTTGAAGTAAATAGACCGTTAATATTAAAAAATAAATATATTATTAATTTCTAAAAATACAAATATAGTACATTTTAATTTTTTAACCAAATTCGATATCAAATGCCGAACATATTATCCGTTTTAAAAAATGCAAAAGTGAAAATTGAGAGCATAATATATCGTTTACAAATATCTAATATTACTTTTTAAGGGGTTAACGACAACGCGAATACTTATTAGGCAACAAAGCATTAGATTTTGTATTTGTTTCAAAACAACCCCGAACTTGACTATTACAATGAACCGGAAGATTTTTATTTTTAAGATAAAATTTAAAAGAGCCCACATGTTTTCATTATTTTCCATATTCGCCCGTTAGTTTGAATCCAACGGTGCGGATGAGCCCCACGCCAAAAAAAAAAAAAAGGAAAGAGGGGCGTCTCCACGGAACGGTAACATACACTGGCGGGCATGCAAAAACCCTAAACCTCGACCCACCGCATTATATAAATGCTTCTCCTTTCCCTTGCCCTCCATTCTGCTCAAAACCCTACTACCTCAATAAATATCTCTCAGCTAGGGTTTTGCCTTTTTCTCTTTTTCTGTAGTCTCCTGATATTTCTCTTCTCTTCAAAAAAATGGGAAAGTCTAGCAAGAAAACTGCCCCCAAAGTAAGCTTTGTCTCTTTTGTTCGTTGTATTTTCTGGGTTTGTTTGGATTTTCCAATCTGTTCGTAAAGTTTGGTTCTTTTGTTTTGATGGGTTTAGTTTGCTTCTCTGTTTTGGGTTTCAGGTTGATGCCGCACCTGCTGTAGCCACTCCTGCAAAGTCAGCCAAGAAGGGTATATTTATTTTCCCTTTTTTTTGGGTTCGTTTTGATATTTGTTGTTTAATATTTCGTGGTAATGGTATGGTGGTCTCGGAAATATGGAGTTTGAAGCTCCTTCTGTTTTTATTTATGTGTGTGCAAAATTTTGGTCCATTTTGTTAGCATTTTGTTTGTATATGACGCGTTTTATTCCTAGTGTTTATGTATGTGTGTGTAAAGCTTAGGAGGTGTTTTTGATGTTCTATTGTTCTGTATTTGTGCTGGTTTTTTAAGATTCTTTAAGATAACATCGATATATAGCGGGTGATTTTGGTGTTCCAAAATTTTGAGAGTCCAATGCATTGTTATGTTTTTGGGGGGTTTAGTCTAATTTTTTGCTCTTTTGTGAATATAGGTCTTAAAAGAGAAGCTGAAGATGATATAGAGAAGAAAGTAAATTTAAAGAAACAGAAAAATAACGATGGTGTAGCACAGGCTGTTCAGAAGGAGAAAGCTCAAGCTAAGACACAGAAGAAAAACAAGAAAGAGGAAACCAGCAGCAGTTCAGAGGATGATTCTTCCGATTCTGAGGAAGAGCAGAAGGTGATTGCTGTTATTTAACTGCTGTCTTGATTTATTTTCAGGCTTAGCTTAATGTATTTTGTCTTTAGTAGGTTTGTGATTCTTTGACATAGGTTTTATTAATTTTTTATTGAATATGGTAGATAATTTATTTAATGAGATTTTATATTGTGAATTGTTAGGCCAAAGTTGTGGCCAAGAAGGGAGGAATTGTAGCAAAACCTCCTGTTAAAGAGGAGTCTAGTAGTGAAGAGGAGGATTCATCTTCTGATGAAGTGAGCAGTACACTAAATTCTGATTTTTATCTTTTAAAGCTTGTTTAAGATGAAGAGAGCTCTAAATTTTTCTTTTGGATCTAATTTTCACACGGAAGGAACCACCTAAGAAGAAGCCAGTAGCTGCCAAAAACGGCTCTTTTGCCACCCCTGCTAAGAAAGGCAAGTCTGCAAGCAGTAGTTCAGATTCTTCAGATGATTCTGATTCTTCTGATGAGGTATGTTCACAGGTTCTATTGAGGACATGTTAAGGATGGATGCTTGGAATTTTTTTTAATGATTTTAGCACTTAATCTCAAAAATCTCTTTGCCATGCTTTATAAGTATTTGGTTATTTGTTTTTAGGATGTCAACATCAAAGTTTCTTTGTTACATTTGTTTGCCCTTATTCTTTAATTTTACCTTTTTCCAGTATTCCAGTGTCTTTCTAAATTGTCAAAACGCTAAATTTGTTGTCTCCTTTAATTTTGATTTGGTAGGAACCTCCAAAGAAGCAGCCAGTAGCTGCAAAAACTCCCACTGTTGCTGTCCCTGCCAAAAAAGGCAAGGCTGCTAGTAGTTCAGAATCCTCTGATGATTCTGATTCTGATTCTGATGAGGTCAGTATGCAAATAAAATGTGGCAGTTTTCCGATACAATGTTTTGTATTTCTTGGTTGTTTGGTGCTTGATCTTAAAAATCTGAATGCCATCTTCTGATAAGCTTCTCCTTCTCTTCTAGGAACCTAAAGCCAAGGTAACGGCAGTATCAGCTGGAGCCAAAAATGGTCCTTCTGCTCCAACGAAGAAAGTTGAATCAAGTGACAGCTCAGATGAGGAATCAGATGACAGCTCAGATGAGGATGTGAGTAATAGTTTATTATATTTTACTCTTTGCTTGTTAATGTGACAATAAAAAACTAAGTTTGACTTATACTGAAGAGGAAAATTCATGAGATTGTTTAAACTATGGTTTTTCCTTGGATGATGAAGCCCATGGGTTGCAGATCAGTTTTTGGTATTGCAGCTATTTGATATAAGTTACATTAATTTTATTCATGTGTTCATAGTTTCATTATGCAATAAAAACAATTGCCAAAAGTAGTTTATTTTAATTGGACAG
>SNVD02002571.1:0-16376 GCA_013180625.2 Boswellia sacra
TTAAAGTCGGTTTTCAGTTCCCTAAAAACTGTTGCTCACCTTGCATCCATTTTCTTTTCTTCTCTCTCATTTTCTTCACATGGATACCATTCTCTCAAAATTGCACAAACATTTTCCTCTCTTCCTCAAAATGATTTGCTTAAAATTTATAAAGCTCGTGCAGAAAGACTAAGGTTGTTGATGCTAAGGGTATTCCTGCTGATTTAAGATGGTTAATTGAAGCCAAGGTTCGATTCTCTTGTGAGTTTTCAGATAATCTTGTTTCCCATATGCCAGGTTTGGGAAAAAGCTCTTATTCCAAAAAGCGAAGAGCGAAAAGGTTACAAGTTTGTCCCAGATGTGCAAGATGGACTTGTAACCAGCGTTGCCGCTCCTTGGGATATTTGTCTAACAAACGAGAGGATAAGCTACAGTTCATCAAGGATGGACTGAGTAAGGAGTCCTTGGATGATATCCGAGTGACTCTTGAGACGCATTCTTGTGGACTTGTGCAGCGTGAAATTTTTTATTTGTGGACACAATTCCAAGATGAGCAAGAACGCTATAGTCTTGGGAATCTGACTCAAAACGACCCTGTTTGCCAGTTTATAAGAAAACTGGATGGGAAGCATATCCCCAACTCATAGAAGGTGTTTAAGCCGTTTCTGGACGTAAAACTAGAGGAAGATGTCAGCCACAGTCACAGCTACCTGTACATATGCATGCATGCCATCATTTTTGAATTTTAATACCTCATAGCTGTCATTTTTTAATTTGTATCTTTTGTTTGACTTATGGTGTCTTATTTCATCATCTTTGAATTTTTATGCATTATTGTCAAATTTTTCAACAAACAATCGAGCTTCCTAGATAGATATCATCATTAGCATACCTTTTTGCACTCCATAAATATCACATCTCTTGTTCTCTTCTTTACACATAGTTAGAGAGTTGCATAGACATGGAGGGAACTTCCAAACGTCGAATCCAAAGGATATGTGTATTCTGTGGATCTCGACCGGGTAAAAGTGAGGAGTTCATAGAAGTAGCGAATTACCTTGGTAGACTACTGGCTGAAAGAAAGATTCATGTGGTTTATGGGGGAGGTAGCCTCGGGTTAATGGGCTGCGTATCAACAGCTGCTGACACATCCGAAAAAGGATTGTCTCCCAAGTATAGGAGTGTCGAAGTAATAAAACCCGGTGAGACCGGGGTCGATCCACGAGGAAGGGGATTTTAGCGTTACAAATTATAAGATAAGCAAATGTAATATGGATGATTCCAAGAGGTGACAAGATAATATCAATAAATATGTAAGATGGTAGGCGGTATTACCGACCATTCAAATATAAAACAAAAGGCAAGAGGAGGTAAAACCATCCATGGAAATAGGTGGTATAACCAACCATAGTAAATTAAAGAACAATTTCATAAGGTGGTAGAACCTACCATAGTAAATAGAATAAAAAGTTCATAAACAATAGAATAATTAAAATACAAGAGGAATTAACACAATAACAATGAAGGCTAAGGTTAGTGGATCCGCCCTTGATATTTCAAATAAGGATAATTAACCCATTTTAGTTATATGAATTATATTTGTTTCATTACCAATATTTATACCACTTCTTGTAAGTGGGTTCAAGCATCCAATGTGCCAATCACCATATGTCTACAACAAATCAAGGTTCCTAACTAGATTCGTGTCGGTAAGAAAGAACCATACATCATCTAGAAAGATCCAAGCATTTGATGTGCCAAGGATTGTCGACAATGGATCAAGACCTCCACTTTACGAGTGGTGTCAAGATTGATTAAGAAATTAAATATAAATCATATTGAATAAACATTATAATATTAAGATTATTAAGCACATATTAAGGGTTAGAGAATCCTTATTCTCATATCAAGGGTTTCACCCTTTCACCTTAGCAAAAGAGAAATTAGAAGAACATTATAATAGAAAGAAAATAAAATGCAAGAAAAAGGAATTCATTAATAACATAAACACACAAAACACAATACAAGATCCTAGCCAAAGCCAAAATGTTCCAGCCAAGGCCAAGATGCCCTAATGGGTCACAAGGCACCTCTATTTATAGATACATCCAGGGGCAAACTTGTCAAATTACAAGGGATAATTGTCAAATATTAGTTGTAAATATCTTTGACAATTTGGATCATTAGGAACCGACTTTGACCATCAATTTTGACATCGAAATGTTGTGAATTTTAATCACATGTCTTCATGAAAGTTGTAGATATTTCTCTTAGCTTTCTATAACATATTGATTTGCACAATTTGGATACGTATTTTGAGAGATACGGTCCAAATACTGAGGCCTGTTCAGACTGGGCTGAGACTGTAGATGGGTTCACTTCAAGCCCAATTTTGGTCCACTAAAAGCCCGAATTTGATGATGCTTATGCAATTCAATCTTGTAGACAATTGAATCAGCTTTCCAAAACATTAAGAATTGCACCATTCTGATCTATAAATAGAGAGTTATGCCCATTTTACTGAACCTGTAACAAAACCAAAATTAAGAGAAATTAATTCCAAAGATACAAATGCTACAAATATGCTTAAGTTGAGGAATTTAATGACACTATTAATGCAATATGATGAACTAAACTCTTATTAAACATGCATATTTAAGTGTTCATCACACCCCCCCACTAGCTTATTGATAGTCCCTAGCAATTAAAGCGTTATTATTTAGAAGTGATTTATAGAATTTTACATCCAAGGTGGTCATTTATTGCACTCTCCTTGATTTTATCCAAATAAACAAACTCTCAACTAATTTGTTTTTTTAAATGACTCATGTACCCGTCAGTCAAGATATCTACAAACCTTCTTTTGTGCTCAGTTGACACATGACTAAGGGGCTTATTAGAAATAAGCCATATCGGTTCTAGTGTTTGTTAAGGCTAACAACCTTAGGTAGGGGATATTCATTCATTATATATATATATATATTTTTTTTTTCTCTCTTTTTTTTTTGAAGGAATGCATCTTTAACCCATGTAGCGAGCCTTAGGCTAATGACTCCCAGACCAGTTGGCCTTAGGGCATTAGGTGTTAAGACACCCCTTCGAGCTTAACGACTCAGGTTGCCGATGCTTTATTTTTTTGCTTAGAAACTTGTGGATAGTGCAATGTTCAGTCCCATTAAGCTTTCTCCTTAATCCATGTAGCGAGCTTTGGGCCAATAGCTCCCAAACCAGTTGGTCTTAGGGTATTAGGTGTTGAGGCCCCCCTCGGGCTTAATTGCTCGAATTAAGGAGGCTACGAGACCAAACTTATCCACAATGGCTTTCTCTTTTTTCTTTTTTTTCTTTTTTTCCACTTTTTTTGCTTTTTTTTTTAAACACTTTCCCCTTCCTTTGTGTTGTTATCCTAAACAAACAAAAGAACTCAAATATTACAACATTTCATTTCGCCACCCACAATCATGCATCAAGGTATGTGTGTGTGTGTGAAGAAAGGTTCATGAATACTTGCTTAATGAGTACATAAGCACACAATTTTTAAATGATAAGGTTGTGAGAGTTCATAGATTTGAATAATTCAAAGTGAAATGAATAAGACCTCCTTGTTATAAAATTCAAAAATCAAGTCTAAATCATATCAAGTTAGCTAAAATGAGTTCATAAGATCAAAATAAAATGACAAATTGGTTAGAATGGGTTTCAAGAGTTCAAACTGGCCCTCCCTACTCTGTCATTCCTGACCCAGAATGCGTCTCAAGAGGATTTTAACTCCTTACACCGCACTCTGAATCTAATTACTAACTCGCTTTTTTTTTTTTGCAAGAAAAATGAAAATTCAAGACACACTTATGTCTACTATCCTTCCCCCCCAACCAAATGAAACATTGTCCTCAATGTTTAAATTTATAAAGATAAAGTATAGGAGACATTACCTGAAACTTATGTTATTCAAGAGGAACGACCTGAAAGACTCATAAAATAAAATGCTACAAATAAAATAAAAGACAATAAATTTAAAAATTGATGGCACACATGCATATGTGTAGGTAGTTGTGACTGTGGCTCACATCTTCCTCTGGTTTTACGTCCAGAAATGGCTTAAACACCTTCTATGAGTTGGGGATATGCTTCCCATCCAGTTTTCTTATAAACTGGCAAACAGGGTCGTTTTGAGTCAGATTCCCAAGACTATAAAGAAAATGAGAGAGAAGAAAAGAAAATGGATGCAAGGTGAGCAACAGTTTTTAGGGAACTGAAAAACCGACTTTAAAAGTCACGGAGTACCGTATCCACCACTTGACCGGAAAACAAAATAAAAACACACAAATAAAATAAACACACACAAAATAAAATAAAAACAAACTAGAAATGATAGCAAAAATCAAGAATAAAATAAAAATGAAAATATGGCATAGATGGATAAAATTTGATCAATCATTATAAAGAAATGCAAAAAGAGGGATCTCTTCGAAAGTGATTTACCACGGTCAAAAATATGCCATTGAGGTGGTACCTTTCTTTTTCTTTTATTTGTGAGAATGAAAGAGATTACCACTATCTGAGTTTGTTTGCCCTTAAAGCATGCATTATTGAGTGTGGATGTTTGTTCCTCCCTTTTTTCGAACCATGGCTCCCAACTCTTAATCTCCTTCACCTGTACAAAATCAAGCAATGAAAATTCTTTAAAAGCAATGGGCACTAGTTGCATACTTGGTTCAAAAGAACTAGGTAACCCAATTTCTGAAGGACTTGAAAATTTTTCATTTTGGATATAGTCTTCCACGTTAATCTTATTAGCTTCCTCATTTTCATCATGCTCGAAAAATTCATTAATATCAAAATTTTGGTTAAATTCCTTTGCATGATGCAAAAGTGAGGATTCGATCTTTTCTTTGTTAGGTGTAAGTTGATTAACCTCTTCCTTACCCTTTAGGATTGATTCATCATCTTTCTCATAAGGGTTAGGAATATGTTCTTGATCAACCTTACCATCATGAAGAGCATTTACCGAATCTTCGAGAAGAGCACTTACCGAATCTTCATCTAGATGTTGGCCATTTGGATTACTCACATGTGGATTGATGAGGGTTGGCTCGAGTTGAGATGGAAACACACCTTTCTCATGAGTACTAAATGCAAATGCAAGTTTTTCAAGAGCATCATTCAAGTTTGCCATAGTTTGAGCAACTTGACTATTAAAAGCCTCTTGCTTTGCAATGAATGAATTCCGTGTTTCTTCAAGATCCTTATAAGATGCATGATCATGAGTTTTTTTGAAAATTTTGACATGATTGAAAGGAAGGTTGGTAAGATTGTGCATTATTATCATTCCTCCAATCAAAATTCAAGTGATTTTTCCATCCAAAATTTTGTGAGTAAGGATTAGGATTTGACCTTTGGAAAGTGTTTAAAACATTGGTTTGGTCATGGAGACTTTTCCTAGAGGTAGACACAATTGGGCAATCATACGTAGGATGATCACTAGAATTACAAGTTTGACAGACAATTTCTTGCATAGACCACATTTCTAAGTCCTCGACTTTCCTAGCTAGGGATGTAATTTTAACATGTAGATCATGATTCTCCCTAAAGTTATATATGCCTCTACTAGACGTTCTTGGTACCTCATAAGTGCTAACATTGTTCCAATTTTGGGCATTTTTCGCTAGTAAGTCTAGGAAATCCATGGCTTCATCAGGGTCTTTATTTTCAAATTGTCCATTACACATTAATTCAACCATTTGCCTAGCTTGATGTTTAAGACCTTCATAGAAAATTAAAACTAGTCTCCATGTTTCCAAACCATGGTGAGGACAAGTATTAAGCAATGTTTTATACCTATCCCAACATTGGTAAAAAGTCTCTCCCTGTTTTTGAGTGAAATTGATGATTTGCCCTTTGAGAGAATTTGTTCTATAGGGAGGAAAGAATTTTTTTAGAAATTGTTGTTGCATTTCATCCCATGAGCTAATTGATCCTGACCTAAGATTTTGTAGCCATGTTTTAGCTTTATCTTTTAAAGAAAAAGGAAAAAGCTTTAATTTAAAGATGTTTATGCTACAATTTAGGTCACAATAGATATTGCAAAAATCTTTAAATTCTCTCAAATGCAAAAATGGGTTTTCAACATCTATGCCATGAAAGTGGGGTAAGAATTGAATGAAATCCGATTCATGGTTGAAATATTTTTCATCATGAGGGAAGACTATGCATGATTGTGCATGAGTTCTTATGTAATCCATTAATGTCCTTGGTTGGGTATGAGCATGTTTTTCCAAGAAGATGAGTGGCTACAAACAATTCTACCAACTAATGCAAAGAGAAAGAAAAGATGAGCACATGCAAGAGAAATAAAAATAGAAATGGGGAGAGAAAAGAGAAACACATACAAGAAAAATAAAAATAGAAATGAGAAAAGAGAATACTTACAATTTTGTACGCCAATTTTTACCTTCCCCGGCAACGGCGCCAAAAACTAGACACATCCGAAAAAGGATTGTCTCCCAAGTATAGGAGTGTCGAAGTAATAAAACCCGGTGAGACCGGGTCGATCCACGAGGAAGGGAATTTAAGCGTTACAAATTATAAGCTAAACAAATGTGATATGGATGATTCAAAGAGGTGACATGATAATATCAACAAGTATGTAAGATGGTAGGTGGTATTACCGACCATTCAAATATAAAACAAAAAGCAAGAGGAGGTAAAACCATCCATGAAATAGGTGGTATAACCAACCATAGTAAATTAAAGAACAATTTCATAAGGTGGTAGAACCTACCATAGTAAATAAAATAAAAATTTCATAAACAATAGAATAATTAAAATACAAGAGGAATTAACACAATAACAATGAAGGCTAAGGTTAGGGGATCCGCCCTTGATATTTCAAATAAGGATAATTAACCCATTTTAGTTATATGAATTATATTTGTTTCATTACCAATATTTATACCACTTCTTGTAAATGGTTTCAAGAATCCAATGTGCCAATCATCATATGTCTACAACAAATCAAGGTTCCTAACTAGATTCGTGTCGGTAAGGAAGAACCATACATCATCTAGAAAGGATCCAAGCTTTGATGTGCAAGGATTAGTCGAACAAATAGAATCAAGACCTCCACTTTACGAATGGTGTCAAGATTGATTAAGAAATTAAATATAAATCATATTGAATAAACATTATAAGATTAAGATTATTAAGCACATATTAAGGGTTAGAGATCCTTATTCTCATATCAAGGGTTTCACCCTTTCACCTTAGCAAAAGAGAAATTAGAAGAACATTATAATAGAAAGTAAATATAATGCAAGAAAAAGGAAATTCATTAATAACATAAACACACAAAACACAATACAAGATCCTAGCCAAAGTCAAAATGTTCCAGCCAAGGCCAAGATGCCCTAATGGGTCACAAGGCACCTCTATTTATAGATACATCCAGGGGCAAACTTGTCAAATTACACGGGCATAATTGTCAAATATTAATTGTAAATATCTTTGACAATTGGGATCATTAGGCACCGACTTTGACCATCAATTTTGACATTGAATTGTTGTGAATTTTAATCACATGTCTTCATGAAAGTTGTAGATATTTCTCTCAGCTTTCTAGAACCTATTGATTTGCACAATTTGGATACGTATTTTGAGAGATACGGTCCAAATACTGAGGCCTGGTCAGACTGGGCCGAGACTGTATATGGGTTCACTTCAAGCCCAATTTTGGTCCACTAAAAGCCCGAATTTGATTATGCTTGTGAAATGCAATCTTGTAGACAATTTGAATCACTATTCCAAAAACATTAAGAATTGCAACCATTCTGATCTTAATAGAGAGTTATAGGCCCTTTTAATATAAACCTGAACCTGTAACAAACCAAAAATTAAGAGGAATATAAATTCCAAAAGATACAATATGACTACAAATATGACTATACAAGTTTGAATGAATTTAATAGACATTATTAATGCAATACATGATGACTTAAACTCTTATTAAACTGCATATTTAAAGTGTCATCGTCACCGAGCGAAATCACTAGATAGTGCACATATAGGGAAATGATTTAGGTCATCTTTGTGACCGTTTGAACCTTAAGAGCCAACCTTGACTAAAATTGATCCTAGGTTACACCCTTTGAGCCTCTGTAAACAATTTTTCTTTGTAACTTGATAAGTGTCTATTTATATATCATTTTCATATCAATTCGTCCATGTTTCTTTGCTATATTCCTTGGTATTTTTATGTTTTTGTTTGGTTTTTGATGTTTGTAGGAGTTTTGGAGGAACTTACACAAAATTGGAGTAAAACCCTTCATTTTAACCTCTGCTAGTCAACCAATTTCTTGGAGTTGATTGTATCGATATACAATAAACCGGATAACATGCTATATACCATTGAAAAGCTCTCGAAGTCTATTTTCTGGAGAAATTTACGGTTCACGAATTTATGTAGTGTACCGAAAGTTGGGATAAAAATGGTATGAGAAGTGTATATTTGTAATTCCATATATCACTGTAGCATGTTATTAAATACGGGGCACTGTAGCAAGTTAGTGTAGCAGAGTATTTAAATACATTTTAGGGTTTTATTTTCATAACTCGAAGAGGGGAAAACGTGGGAGGAGGCTGCATTTCTGGATTTCTCTCATCCCTTGGAGTTCTTGAAGGAGAAAGAAGATTTGGAAAGAGGAGGAACTACAATTCCAAGAAGATTCATCTACAAAGAAGATTTTCAAAGAATTTGCTAAGTTCTTTCATTCCTTTTCAATTCTGGAATTTCTCTGTATTGTATTTGTTATTCTGATTGAATATGTGTAACTAAATCTGAATTGGTTGAGGGTGATTTCAAAGCCCTTGATATGGATTTTGTGAGTTGATTGGGTAAGAAATTGTTATCCAATTCTCTAATTGAAGTTGCTTGTATTTTCCCATATCTAATGCTTATGATTGCTTACTGAGTGTATATGGAATGGCCAACTGAATATAATCTGTTGTTGTCTATTGCTAGATTAGAAATCTTGATCCGTAATTGTCATGAATTTCCAATCATTAGTAGCAAAATTGTGATCCGAGATTGCAATTGGAAAATACAACCTAGGTTAAATAATCCGAACTTGTGTGATTATTGCTTAGATCAACCTATCTTTCTCATCGTAATGCTTATATTGAATTAAAATTAGAGAGCTTGTTCTAGGTTGTTTAATGGATAGAGATTAAATAAAGAGCTTGTTTTATGTAACAACAAAGTAAGGAAAGATTGGGATAACAGAGCTTGTTGTTATCTACGGTTGATAACTTCAATGCTGTAATTGGATTACAATTCTATGTTAATTCACAATTTCATATCTTGTGGCAGAGAATGAACTCTTAACCAAGTGTCTCTCATTGATTTTTCACTCCATTTAACTTTGCTTTGTGTTATTCTTCATTTGCTTTCGTATTAAGTTTAGTTAATCAATCAACAAAACCCCCTATATTTAGTTTATTGTTGCTGAAAAATAACAAATTTAATTAGGTCTACTTGTGATAGGTTCGAACGCATCAGTTGTATTTGTATTTTACCCGTTACTTTAAACATGTGTAAGTATGAATTATCGAATTGAGTTGAGGGTGATTTAATAGCCCTTCTGATTATTGGTTTTTGTAAGTTGATTGTGTAAGGAAATGTTATCCAATTCTCTAATTGAAGTTGCTTGTATTCTCCCATATTTAATGCTTATGATTGCTTGCTTATTGTATTTGAGTGTCCAACTGAATATAATCTGGTTGTGATTTATTGCTAGACTAGAAATCTTGATCCGTAATTGTCTTGAATTTCTAATCATTAGTAGCAAAATTGTGATCAGAGATTACAATTGGAGAATATAACCTAAGTTAAAGAATCCGAGCTTGTGTGTTTATTGCTTAGATCAACCTATCTTTCTTATCATTATGCATCCATTGAATTTAACTCAGAGAGCTTGTTCTAGGTTGTTTAATGGATAGAGATTAAATAAAGAGCTTGTTTTATTTAACAACAACGTAAGGAAAGATTGGGATAACAGAGCTTGTTGTTATCTACGGTTGATAACTTCAATGCTGTAATTGGATGACAATTCTACGATTAATTCGCAAATCCATATCTTGTGGTAGAGAAGGATCCCTTAACCAGATTTCTCTCATTGATCTTTTATTCAAATCAACTTCTGTTTTGTTATTCTTAATTTGCATTCTTATTTCATTTAGTTAATCACTCAACAAAACCCCCCTTGTTTAGCTTATTGTTGTTGAAAAATAACAAATTCAATTAGAATCAATCCTCATGGGAACGATATCTTATTCATCACTTTTTTACTTGTGCGACTAGTATACTTGCTAGTTTCGAACGCATCAAGTTTTTGGCGCCGTTGCCGGGGATTGATTTTCTAATCGATTTGTTATTTTGTTTTCATTGTTGATTCATATTTTCTTTGTTTTTTTTTTCTGATTGTTTGTGTTTAGACAACATGGCAGTAAACTTCTATCAATTCAGTAGCGGATTTGAGCCACAAGTACCATGGAGAGAAAATGAGGTAAGCACTCCGAACATTGAACAACAACTTTCTGAGCTAACCTCTCTTGTGGAAAACATGGCTGTAGGAGATATGCAGGAATCTTATGCATGTGGGGTTATATTCTACCATGGAGATCACCAATTGACATCGTATCTATACTTTTTATCAAGAGAATTATATGGAAGAAGGCCGTAATGCCATGGGTGTATTTCTAGAGGACAACACATAGGCTATGGTATGATCCCTTGTCTCTAACATCTTGACAATGTCTGGACGGGAGTATCACATAAAGTTTAATTACTGGAATCCTCAATCTCAATCGGCCCAAATGTAAATAAGTGTCTATTTTTATATATAAATGTGTTCATATTAATTTGTCCATGTTTCTTTGCTATATTCCTTTGTATTTTTCTGTTTTTGTGTGGTTTTGATGTTTGTAGGAGTTTTGGAGCAACTTGCACAAAAATGGAGTAAAACCCTTCATTTTCACCTCTGCTAGTCAACCATCTTCTCGGATTTAATTGTATTTATATACAATGAACCCGATGACATATCATATTTATACGTGAAAATCTTCTCGAAGTCATACTTCTTGAGAAATTACGGTTTATGAATTCCAGTCAGTGTACCGAAAGTTCGTTAATTAAAATTAGTGTTGAGAAGTGTGATTTGAATTCCATAATCACTGTAGCAGGTTTATTTACCTACGGGCACTGTAGAACGTTAATGTAGCAAAGGGAGGGTATTTAAAATACATTTTAGGGTTTTATTTTCATAACTTGAAGAGGGGAGAACGTGGTGGAGGCTGCAGCTCTGGAATTCTTTCATCTCTTGGAGTTCTCGAAGGAGAAAGGAAGCTTGGAAAGAGGAAGAACTACAATCCAAAGAGAATTACATCAAATTTGCTAAGTTATTCCCTTCCATTTCATTTTCTGGAATGTCTCCATGTTGTATTGTATTTACCACGTTCTTAAACATGTGTAACTGAATCTGAATTGGTTGCGGTGTGATTTCATAAGCTCCTGATATTGGTTTTTTGTGAGTTAATTGTTGCAAGAAGTTGTTATCCAATTCTGTCATAATTGAAGTTGCTTGTATTTTCCTCATATCTAATGCTTATGTATTACTTGCTGATTGTATTTTGAATGGCCAATTGAATATAATCTGGTTGTTGTCTATTGCTAGAATAGAAATCTTGATCCGTAATTGTCTTGAATTTCTATTCCTTAGTAGCAAAATTGTGATCAGAGATTGCAATTGGAGAATACAAACTAAGTTAAATAATCCGAGCTAGTGTGTTTATTGCTTAGATCAACCTATCTTTCTTATCGTAATGCATACATTGAATTAAATTTAGAGAGATTGTTCTAGGTTGTTTAATGGATAGAGATTAAATAAAGAGCCTGTTTTATTTAACAACAAAGTAAGGAAAGATTGGGATAACAGAGCTTGTTGTTATCTACGGTTGATAATTTCAATGGTGTAATTGGATGACAATTATACAATTAATTCGCAAATCCATATCTTGTGGTAGAGAAGGATCCCTTAACCAGGTTTCTCTCATTGATTATTCAATCTGTTTTAATTTGCATTGTGTTATTCTTTACTTGCATTAATATTTCATCAAGTTAATCAATCAACAAAACCCCCCCTCATTTAGTTTATTGTTGCTTTCGAATAACAAATTCAATTAGAATCAATCCTCGTGGGAACGATATCTTACTCATCACTTTATTACTTGTGCGACTAGTATACATGCTAGTTTCGAACGCATCAAGTTTTTGGCGCCGTTGCCGGGGATTGATTTTCTAATCGATTTGTTATTTTGTTTACATTGTTGATTCATATTTTCTTTGTTTTTCTTTTCTGATTGTTTGTGTTTAGACAACATGGCAGTAAACTTCTATCAATTCAGTAGCGGATTTGGGCCACAAGTACCATGGAGAGTAAATGAGGTAAGCACTCCGAACATTGAACAACAACTTTCTGAGCTAACATCTCTTGTGGAAAACATGGCTGTAGGAGATATGCAAAAATCTTATGAATGTGGGATATATTCTACGATGGAGCATCCAATCGACATGTATCCAACTTTACAAAGTAATGAATATATGAACAAGCCAATGCCATGGGTGGATGTTCCAGGGACAAACGATTTGGCAATGGTTATGTATCCTTTCTCTAGCAACTTTACAAATGCTGGGATGGGAAGAGATCAACTTAATTTTATTACTTGGAAATCATCAACCGATCACCCCAAATGGCACACCAAATTGGCTGCAAGGTTTCAATCAACCTAGAGTGCAGCAAACATTTCAAATACAACAACCACCAATGCCACATCCAGCACCACAACCAGCTTCACAAAATTCAGGTATGTCTCTCCAAGATATTGTTAATGCACCTGCCACTAACACAATGCAATTCCAGCAGGAAACTGGGGCAAGTATCCAAAACCTGGCAAATCAAATGGGACAATTGGCTACTAGCATGAGCAAATTCGAGGGCCAAGACTCAGAAAATTATCTTCTCAAACGGTGATCAATCCAAGAGAGAATGCTTGTGTGATAACTTTGCAAAATGGAGAGCAATTAGAGATGTTCCCTAACAATAGAAATCACAACAAACTTATGTAAGGGAGATGACACCACTTACATCATTTCTGTTGAACGCAAACATTGACTTCTAGGGGAAAGCATTATAACTCTCCATTCCTTCATGGTTTCTCCCTCCACTTTTTCTAGTAGATTTGCACTAAAAATCGAAGATCTAGGGAATATAGAACAAAGAAGTTCTGGAAACTTCTCACAAAATCAAGGTAAATATACCACTTCTGGATGCTATCAAGCAAGTACCTCATTATACAAAATGTCTCAAGGAGTTATGCACCAGCAAAAGAAAGTTAAAAAGAAATGAGAAGGTAAGTGTGGGGGAAAATGTTTAACTGTTTTACAAAGAAAAATTCCTCTGAAATACAAAGATTCAGGTACGTTCACCATTACATGCACCATTGGTAAAACTAAGTTTGAAAGAGCTACGTTAGATTTAGAAGCATTTATTAACATCATGCCATATTCCTATTAAGGGTTATTTAAATTGGACTTTGCGGAAAACTCAATCTATTACCAGTCAAATCTTACCAATAAGTCGTTGTGGAAGATGTGCTTGTGCAGGTGAAAAACAATTGGTTTTTCCAGACAAACTTCTATGCCTTGAAATAGAGGATGAGACATCCCCTAATCCAACACACGATCTTTTAGGGAGACCCTTCTTCAGAAAAAACTGCTCGGAAACCTAAGATGATGTTCATTATGGCACTTTGACCATAGAGTTTGATGGTAAGGTGATATGTTTTAATATTTTTGAGGAAATGAGGTACTCTAATGACTTACATTCTGTTTTTGCAGTTGACGTTTTTGATTATTTGCCACAACAATGTTTTGAGTTAACTCGCAAGAATGGAGTGGATGTTGCTATTAGTGAAAACATAAGGATAGAAAGTTTCAAAGAACCAAGAAAGCTGATACAAGTGTCTAAAGAAGTGGAGGAAGCTGTGACAAGCTTGGATGAGACTAGAGCTATATACCATAATATAGTATGATGTTTTTTCCAGTATCATTGAATGCCTTATCTAATGATGCAAAATTCTTCTCTTCTGTGATGAAAAGTCTAAACCTTGGAGGCTTAAATGTTCAATTCCAGGATAATTTGAATTATTGGATTCATGGGTGAGATGGATACTTTGCGAGTTTTCAATGGAAAATGGGACTTTGCCTTACGAATACAAGAAGATAAACTCGTCCGAATAATTACAGATCACAAAATAGCTATTGAGTGGACAATTGTTGAAATCCAAGGCCCATCCATATGCATTGACCGTATCTTGTTAGAAGAGGGATCCAAGCCATTAGAGTAAGCCACACAAAATTTGGATTCCTCCCATGATGGAACCCAACGTCGGGCTTGTTTGAGCGACGTTAAACCAAGCGCTTATTGGGAAGGAATCCAATGTTTAAAAATATAAAAAAAAAAGGACAGAAAAGAAAAATAATGTAAAATGATGTGTGAATAAGATCTATGTTTTGTGTTCGAGTGAGATTTTCTTTAGCATTAGGCCATCAAATTGATGCAGGTTTTTATCGCTCTTTGCCATGTCGTATCTGTTTTTATATACTTGTTTTACTTTTTTTTTTACTTTTGTTCGTATTGTTGTTATCTCTTTATGTGTCTTTAGTTTCGTTTCTGCTCTTTTCTTTTCCTTCCTTTTGTTTAATTTGATTATTCCGTACTTCGAATTCATTTGTGCAGCAACTTGAAGAAACATTCAAACGGGAGTTGAAGCCAAATGGATTACTGGTAATATATCAAATGTAATAAGTGTCTATTTATATATCATTTTCATATCAATTCGTCCATGTTTCTTTGCTATATTCCTTGGTATTTTTATGTTTTTGTGTGATTTTGATGTTTGTAGGAGTTTTGGAGCAACTTGCATAAAAATGGAGTAAAACCCTTCATTTTCAACTCTGCTAGTCAACCATCTTCTCGGATTTAATTGTATTGATATACAATGAACCCGATGACATATCATATACCGTTGAAAAGCTCTCGAAGTCTACTTTTTGGAGAAATGTACGGTTTATGAATCCATTCAGTGTACCGAAAGTTGTAATCAAAACAGTGTGAGAAGTGTAGAAATGTAATTCCACACATCACTGTAGCATGTATAATACGGGACACTGTAGCTCGTTACTGTAGCAGAGTATTTAAACACATTTTAGGGTTTTATTTCATAACTTGAAGAGGGGAGAACGTGGTGGAGGCCTCAGCTCTGGAATTCTTTCATCTCTTGGAGTTCTTGAAGGAGAAAGGAAGCTTGGAAAGAGGAAGAACTACAATCCAAAGAGAATTACATCAAATTTGCTAAGTTGTTCCTTTCCCTTTCATTTTCTGGAATGTCTCCATGTTGTATTGTATTTACCACGTTCTCAAACATGTGTAACTGAATCTGAATTGGTTGAGGGTGATTTCAAAGCCCCTAATATGATTTTTGTAAGTTGATTGTGCAAGAAGTTGTTATCCAATTCTCTAATTGAAGTTGCTTGTATTTTCCTATATCTAATGCTTATGATTGCTTGCTGGATTGTATTTCGAATGGCCAACTGAATATAATATGGTTGTTGTCTATTGCTAGACTAGAAATCTTGATCCGTAATTGTCTTGAATTTCTAATCCTTAGTAGCAAAATTGTGATCAGAGATTGCAATTGGAGACTACAACCTAAGTTAAATAATCCGAGCTTGTGTGTTTATTGCTTAGATCAACCTATCTTTCTTATCGTAATGCATCATTGAATTAAATTTAGAGAGCTTGTTCTAGGTTGTTTAATGGATAGAGATTAAATAAAGAGCCTGTTTTGTTTAACAACAAAGTAAGGAAAGATTGGGATAACAGAGCTTGTTGTTATCTACGGTTGGTATTTTCAATGCTGTAATTAGATGACAATTCTACAATTAATTCGCAAATCCATATCTTGTGGTAGAGAAGGATCCCTTAACCAGGTTTCTCTCATTGATTTTTCAATCTGTTTTTAATTTGTATTGTGTTATTCTTTACTTGCATTAATATTTCATCAAGTTAATCAATCAACAAAACCTCCCTCATTTAGTTTATTGTTGCTTTCGAATAACAAATTCAATTAGAATCAATCCTCGTGGGAACGATATCTTATTCATCACTTTATTACTTGTGCGACTAGTATACTTGCTAGTTTCAAACGCATCAAAATGGCATACCAAATTGGCTACAAGGTTTCAATCAACCTAGAGTGCAGCAACCATTTCAAATGCAAACACCACC
>SNVD02002574.1:0-16433 GCA_013180625.2 Boswellia sacra
TAACTTTGCAAAATGAAGAGCAAATAGATGTCCTACCAAAGAAATCACAAACTGATGAAGGAGATGACACCACTTCCACCATGAACAAAACACTGACTTCTCAGGTAAATCCTATAACTCCCATTCCTTCATATGTTTCTTCTCCACTTTTTCCTAGTAGATTTGCAAAATCGAAGAAGGAGGAACAAGAACAAGAAATCCTGGAAACTTCTCACAAAATCGAGTTAAATATACCACTTCTGGATGCTATTGAGCAAGTACCTCGTTGTACAAAATTTCTCAAGGAGTTATGCACCAACAAGAGAAAGTTGAAGGGAAATGAGAAATTAAGTGTGGGGGAAAATGTTTCAGCTGTATTGTAAAGAAAAATCCTCCAAAATGCAAAGATCCAGGTACGTTCATCATTCCATGCACCATTGGTAATACCAAGTTTGAAAGAGCTATATTAGATTTAGGAGCATCTATTAATGTCATGCCATATTATATTTATGCTTCTTTAAATCTTGGACCTTTTGCGAAAACTGGTATTACCATTCAGTTTGCTGATCATTTTAATGCATATCCCAAAAGAGTTGTGGAAGATGTGCTTGTGCAGGTGAATCAATTGCTTTTCCCAGCAGACTTCTATGTCCTTAAAATAGCGGATGAGACATCTCCTAATCCAACACCGATTCTTTTAGGGAGACCATTCTCGAAAACTGCTAGAATCAAGATTGATGTTCATGATGGCACTCTCACCATAGAGTTTGATGGCAAGGTTATCTGTTTCAATATTTTTGAGGCAATGAGGTCTCTAATGACTTCCATTCTGTTTTTGCAGTGCGTTATTGATTATTTGCCACAAAATGTTTTTGAGTTAAAACTCGCAAGAATGGAGTGGATGTTGTATTAGTGAACACATAAGGATAAGAAAGGTTTCAAAGAACAAGAAAGCTGAACAAGTGTCATAACAAGTAGAGGCAGCTGTGACAAGCTTGGATGAGACTATAGCTAGCACACAAATAGGGATATGATGTTTCGACATTGAATTACATTTATCTAAAGGGAAACTCTTCCTTCTGTGATGAAAGCAATACCTTGGAGCATAAGTACTTCCAGATCATTTGAATTATGGATTCTGGGTGAGAATGATACTTGCGAGTTACAAATGGAAAGGGCCTTGCACGAATACAAGAAGATAAACTCGTCCGAATACTTACAGATCACAAAATAGCTATTGAGTGGACAATTGTTGAAATCCAAGGCCCATCCATATGCATTGACCGTATCTTGTTAGAAGAGGGATCCAAGCCCAGTAGAGAAGCACAACAGAAATTGGATCCTCCCATGATGGAACCAACGTCGGGCTGAGGACGTTAAACCAAGCGCTTATTGGGAGGCAACCCAATTGTTTTGAAAAATAAAAAAAAGAAGAAAAGAAAAATAAAATGAGGTAATAATGATCGATTTTTGTGTCTCGAGGAGATTCCTTTCATAGGCCATCAAATTGATCAGGTTTTATCTCTCTTTGCCATCTGTCTTATTGGTTTTTATATTTTGTACTTTTGTTTGCCATTAGAGAAGCACAACAGAGATCCTTTTGGTTTGATATTGTGTTGTTATCTCTTTATGTGTCTTTTAGTTTTCGTTTCTGTTTCTTTTCTTTTCTTTCTTTTGTTCAAATTTTGATATTCTGTGCTTTAGCTCATTTGTGCAGCAGCTTGTGGAAACATCCAAACGGAAGTGAAGTCATCGCCAAAGGTTCGAAAACGTGCATATCTTGGAGAAAAACAAACTCGATCGCATTACGGTATTATCTCTTCTTTTCCCTCTTTAATGGATCGCTGGATATCTTTTCATCGAACCTCGTAAATATTCCCTTCACTTCGTCAAAATGCTGTGTTTAAAATTTATAAAGTACGGATGACTAGACTTTGGGCATTGATGCTCCTAAATGTGCCTGCTGATATCCGATGGCTTATCGAAGCCAAAGTGAGATTGTCCGGGGAGCCGGACATTAATCTCGCAAAATACATGCCTGGTCTAGGAAAGAGCTACTACGCCAAGAGGCGAGAGCGAAAAGGTTACAAGTATGTTATAAATGTGCTAGATGGAATTGTAACCAGACTTGTCGTTCATTAGGTTTTGCGTCCAGGAATAGAGAAGATAAACTTTCATTTATTAAGAATGGTTTGAGTTATGAGTCGCTGGATAATGTTTTGTTAACTCTCGAGTCACATTCTTGTGTACTTGTTCAGCGTGAATTTCTTAATCTATGGACACAATTTCGTGATGAATTGCAGTGTTATAGTCTAGGGAATCTGACTAAAAACGACCCTGTTTGCCAGTTTATAAGAAAACTGGATGGGAAGCAAATCCCCGACTCATAGAAGGCGTTTTCAGCCGTTACTGGACGTAAAACCAGAGGAAGATGTGAGCCACAATCACAACTACTTGTATATTTGAATGTGTGTTGTTGTTGTAGAATTTTTTTTCTTGTTTCGTTTGATCTGATTATCAATGTTGTTTTTGTGTTGTTGTTGTTTGTTGATTTTGTTTGTTTTAATTTCAAGTTTTCTTTTTGACAAACCATATGACTATCCCATGTCATACACACACGTGGAGACGAGTGTGGAGGTTTTGTCAACCTTCGCCGAAAGTATATCTCTACTTTTCATGCTTCACGTGGGAGACAAGTGTGGCGATTTTGTCAAACCCCACCGAAATTATATTTCCATTTTTCATGCTTCACGTGGGAGACAAGTATGTAGGTTTTGTCAAACCCCACCGAAAGCATATCTCATTTTTTCACATCTTGGGGCGATAAATCTGCATCGAGCAACCCCCACCGAAAGTATGTCCCCATGTGTCAAAATTTGAGAGTTTTATGGGTGTATATATACATTTTGCATATTTTCATATGACATTCCATAACCTGTCTTGCAATTGAAAAGCATAATATCTAACGTGTCTTACACAAGATTAGAGCACTTGTAAAAATGGAGAAAACACCAATTCGGCGATTCCGCAATATATGCGTATTTTGCGGATCGCAATTTGGTAAAGATGGAGAGTTTACCACAGCAGCTCTTGATCTTGGTAGGACCTTAGCTGCGAGGGGTATTAATTTGATTTATGGAGGGGGTAGTCTTGGGTTAATGGGGTGTGTGTCGACAGCTGAATCCCTAGGAGGGAGCAAAGTTCTCGGCATTATCCCTAAACCATTAGCTGTACGAGATATCGTAGCAACACAATCGGGGAAGAGTTACAAGTCTCTAGCATGCATGAGCGTATTGCACATATGGTCATTAAATCTGATGCATTTATAGCTTTGCCCGGTGGTTATGGTACATTAGAGGAGAATCACCTCTTGGGCACAGCTAAACATCCATAAAAAACCCATTTGTTTGTTAAATGTCAATAACTTTTTTGATGGTTTGTTGTCTTTTCTTGATCAAGCTGTAGAAAAAAATTTTATCTCACCATCAGCGAGGCAAATCCTTGTTACAGCTTCAACGGCAGGGGAGTTAATTGACAAACTACAAGATTTCGTCTATTCGCCTGATCCAACAACAGCTCGGATTGATTGGTTTGGAGAAGGCAATAAGAGGCGTAAACTGGATTTAACACTCCATCTGTAATCTCTATTTGCTGTTTTGCTTCGTTTTTGTTTGCTTTCTTTTTATTGTGTTTATTTGAAGTTTTTCATGTTATTTATTTTGAGATTTTTCAGGTTATTTCTTTCGTCCCAGGTAATATTTTCTAATCTCGGTTTTTAGAGTGGTGGCTTAAAAAGTTCAAGTTCTCTTGAAACGCATTCTGGATCTCTTCAATCCATAATGGCTGAATAAGGAGGCTAACTTCTAAACTTTTTAGACCCATTCTAACTAGCTTGTTTTTGTTTGCTGATTTGTTGGACTTTATTATTTTCTGAGTAAGTTTATTTTTATGTAATTTCGAGTTATTGTGTGTTTTTGTATTTATCAGTTTCGATTCGAAAAAAAAACATTGTGGAAAAACCTGAGAATGGCAGAATATGGGGTTTTCTTAACTCTTGAAACGCATTCTCTCTCAATAAATCTGTAGTTTGTTTATTTTATGTTTTTTGAAGTGTCTTGTTTCTTGTTTTGTTCTTCATAATAAAGGTATATAGGCTGGAAACCTTAAGTCTGCGGACTACTGGTCCTAAGGATTGTTGAAATATACAATCTTGACTCAGGTGTAACAATGTCACGTACCTCTTTTCTTGCATTTTGTGGGTCGATGATAAGATAATGATTGAATTAAGAATAACTCTTGGAAAATGATAAATGATGCATGGATCTGTGTGCTTGAAATGTTTATTGGTTTTCGCTTTGCTTTTGATTCCTTGCGCAACATTGAGCACTGAGCTATTATCACTGAGTTATTTGTTCACTTAGAGAAAGTTTATGTAATTTAAATGTTTCTTCAGATTTCAATGAATTCTAGAACTTGTTTGATGGTCACTCGAGGCGAAATCCTAGACTGTGCAATGTTGAGGAAATGATTTAGGCCATCTTTGGACCGTTTGAGCCTTAATAGCCAACCTTGACTGAAATTGATCCCTAGTTACCCCTTTGAGCCTTTGTAAACCTTTTTCTTTGTTAACTCACTAAAAGATTTCCTAACCTTAATTGAATTTGTTCCAAACAGTTTATCCCTTACCTATGAGCATGTAAATCATTCGCAATTACATTTTGAGCTATGTTCTGGTTTTGGGAAGTTAGAGGAGGTTGGATTATGCCATGAGCAATGCAAGTGAGTTTTATTATGTTTGTAAAAAAAAAAAAGAGAGAAAAAAAATCTGTACTTATCTTCCACGTACTTAAACATTGAGGACAATGTATTGTTTAAGTGTGGGGGAGTGGAATTGCAGTTAAAAAAAAAAAAGAAAAAAAAAGAAGAAAAAGAGTTCTATACCCTTGGGCGTTCTTAAAAAGAATGAAACAACAAAGTGTGGGGGTGTAGTTTCTTTTGCTTTCTACAAAAAAAAAAAAGAAAAAAGGAAAAAAGAAAAAAAAAGAGAGTTCGAGTGTTCTGAATAAGTTTGGGAGAGTCATTTGATGAATAAGAATGAATTTTTTTATGTCATGGGCTTGAGCTCCACATAATATTGAATGATTTTATGTGTTTGTGGGTGATTTGAGCCTAATTATTATCCTTTATCATACCTTCACCCAAGCCAAACGTTACAAGCTTAATAAAGTCCTACTTGATCCTTGGTGTTGTGCATGTCTACATTAGTGGAGAGTGACTTGAAAAGCAAGCCTATGGAGTTCATTTATACACACATCTTCAATATTAAATATGATTCATTTTTATGCATAAACTCATCCGGGTTACAAGTGATTAGGTGAGAATGGCTCTACACACACACACTTGAGGAATTGAAGTGAAGCGAAACTAATCTTTGAGATAAAATTCTTGATCAAGTGCATTATTTTGAAGTTTTCCTTGGGTTATAATTAAGTACAATCTTTGAGGCCTATTTGCAAGTTGAAGCATTTGTGTGTTTTAATTTTTCTTTGATTCTGTTTCGGTTTAGTTTTGTTTCGTATCATTTTAGTTGCTCGAGGACTAGCAAAGTCTAAGTGTGGGGGAATTTGATAGGTGTCTATTTATGTATTACTTTTATATCAATTCGTCCATGTTTCTTTGCTATATTCCTTGGTATTTTTATGTTTTTGTGTGGTTTTGATGTTTGTAGGAGTTTTGGAGCAACTTGCACAAAAATGGAGTAAAACCCTTCATTTTCACCTCTGCTAGTCAGTGATCTTCTCGGATTTAATTGTATTGATATACAATGAACCCGATGACATGTTATATACCGTTGGAAAGCTCTCGAAGTCTATTTTCTGGAGAAATTTACGGTTTATAAATCCATTCAGTGTACCAAAAGTTGTAATCAAAACAGTGTGAGATGTATAGAAATATAATTCCACAAGCACTGTAGCATGTATAATACGGGCACTGTAGCAAGTCACTGTAGCAGAGTATTTAAACACATTTTAGGGTTTTATTTTCAGAACTTGAAGAGGGGAAAACGTGGGAGGAGGCTGCATTTCTGGATTTCTCTCATCCCTTGGAGTTCTTGAAGGAGAAAGAAGATTTTGAAAGAGGAGGAACTACAATTCCAAGAAGATTCATCTACAAAGAAGATTTTCAAAGAATTTGCTAAGTTCTTTCTTTCCTTTTCAATTCTGGAATTTTTCTGTATTGTATTTGTTATTCTGATTGAATATGTGTAACTAAATCTGAATTGGTTGAGGGTGATTTCAAAGCCCCTGATATGGATTTTGTAAGTTGATTGTGTAAGGAATTGTTATCCAATTCTCTAATTGAAGTTGCTTGTATTCTCCCATATTTAATGCTTATGATTGCTTGCTGATTGTATTTGAGTGGCCAACTGAATATAATCTGGTTTGTCTATTGCTAGACTAGAAATCTTGATCCGTAATTGTCTTGAATTTCTAATCATTAGTAGCAAAATTGTGATCAGAGATTACAATTGGAGAATATAACCTAAGTTAAATAATCCGAGCTTGTGTGTTTATTGCTTAGATCAACCTATCTTTCTTATCATAATGCATCCATTGAATTAAACTCAGAGAGCTTGTTCTAGGTTGTTTAATGGATAGAGATTAACTAAAGAGCTTGTTTTATTTAACAACAAAGTAAGGAAAGATTGGGGTAATAGAGCTTGTTATTATCTACGGTTGATAACTTCAATGCTGTAATTAGATGACAATTCCACAATTAATTCGCAAATCCATATCTTGTGGTAGAGAAGGATCCCTTAACCAGCTTTCTCCCATTGATATTTCATTCAAATTTACTTTCTGTTTTGTTATTCTTTACTTGCATTCTTATTTCATTTAGTAAATCATTCAACAAAAATCCCCCCTGTTTAGTTTATTGTTGCTGGAAATAACAAATTCAATTAGAATCAATCCTCGTGGGAACGATATCTTACTTATCACTTTATTACTTGTGCGACTAGTATACTTGCTAGTTTCGAACGCATCACATTAGGAGAATGCATCTGTCTACACTAGAAGCGTACATATTGTGCATCATAAGGATGCATTTTGTGCATTAGAAAGATGCAATTATCCATATTAGAAGAGTGCACATTGCGTAATGCATTTGTTCGCACTCGAGGAGTGCATTTCATGCATTAGAAGGATACATATTAATCCTTAAGCGGGCACACCTCTTTTGCAAAAATCAAAAATGAGAGTAGATGTTGAGAAGTCTAACAGAATGCAGATGAAAGCGAAGATGTCAAGATGAGAAGAGGAAAGACCAAGTAAGAATACTTTGTCAATCTTTGTGTCTCACAAACCTCTCCATGGTATGGGGCAAGCTATAGACACTTGATTTTTGGGACTTAATGATAAACGAAGAGCAAAAGAAATGACCCAAATGCCTGTGGAAGAAAAAACAAGAGAGTTGAGGAAAAATTGATCAAAAGCTTTAAAGATCGACACATGACTTTGAAAAATCATAGACATTAATCCAAGAGGAATCTGATGATGAGTCATATACTATTGTGAAGCTATAGGTGTATAGTTTTCACAAAATTTTATGAATTGCAAATTAGAGTTGAACTCAAACAGTTATGCACGATCACGGCTGAAGGTCAAAAATGACTCCATTGAAAAAATGTAAAACTGAAGGGTTTCGTGGGTCACAATCGGCCAACAGTTGTAGGACAGTTGGCCGGCTATCCTACCACCGGTTGACGGTCCACCCACAATCAGTTAGCTATCCCACTATCGGTCGATAGTCCTTACATGTCAGTCAGCTAGCTGTCTTTTCCTTATTTTTGAAAAATTTTGTTAACAACCTTCCATTTTTTCTTTTCCTTCCTTTTTTCAACTCAACCCTCAACTATATAAACCCTTCTTGTCCTCACTCTCACTCACACATTGAAATCTTCTATTGTTCTCTTGAAGACACACTTGAGAATTTAATGAGTCTTTTCTAGTTTAATATTTTTTGAGGCATTCTATTGCTCTAAACCCAGAAAGGGTATGTCTTGAGAGTAGTTCTCTCTTCTTCCTCCCCTTTTCTTATTTATTTTTCTTGCTTTAGAATAAGCATGTTTAGGTTTGTTTATGATTAGTATAAGCATGTTTAAATTTTATTTTGATGCTTAGAAGCATGTTTGGATTATTATGAATTGTTCCAATCCTTGTTTGTTTTGCGAGATGGACAAGCGTGTCAAGTTAGGTCTGATTTCCCTCCTTTATTAGAAACGTGTTTAGGAGTTTATTTTCTTTACGAATGCTTAAAATCATGCTCAAGAGCACATGTGTAGAATCATACTTAAGAGTACATGATTTGAATCATGCTAGGAGGACTTACAATTGTTTTGAAGCATGCTATGAAATAGTATAGAATAGGCAAGAATTGCTTTGATTGATTGAAATTGCGATGATTATCTTAATTGGTTGATTGAGCTAGGCTAGAACAGCCATGTTTTGTTATGATTGATTGACTTAGGCTAGAAATGTCATGCTAGGCTAGAATTGTCATATTTAGATTTATAATCAAATGCTAGAATTGCAATAGGCTGGAATTGCCTTATTTAGGCTAGAATGCCATGATAAAATTATCAAATCTAGGTCGAAGTGCCATGATTTTAATTTATGATCATATTTATCATTTTGATTGATTTATTTTGATCAATTACCCTTTGTAGAAATATGATTGAATTATTATATGATGCCATGAAGTGGTGATTTACTCACATTGATAGTGAGGGATCATGACTTAGAATAATTGAATGTATGGATGAATATGCATATAAAGGCTTGATAAACATTGAATAGACTTACATATGGTGGTAAGGAATTCTTTATTTATCAAGTCTCGAATTGATTGTTTATATTTGATATTTGAATAAATGACTTGTATGAATGAGTGAATGGATATTTGAAGTGATAGAAGGAGTTTATCTTTATTGTTGAAGAACAATTGATGTAATCCTATCCGCTATCCCCCATGTTTGAAAAAGAATGTAATTTAATTCTCCTCCCTCTTTTTTTGTATTTATATACAACTGCTTTGAGTGAAATCACTTTACGTGCCTTAAAAAGATAAATTTGGAAATTATGTATAAAATGAACAACTTAAGTGGACTGTATAACAAAGTGTAGCTATTCTTATTTGGTATTTCCTAATTTCCTAGTGGAGTTCGGATTTATATTCGAGCAGGCTGAAGGCTCGTACCTAACTTTTCAAACCTATTTCTGAAGTGATGAGGCTAGTTTAGGTCCTGAAACAAGGGTTCGGATTACCATCATCCATTTTTTAATAGAAAATTGGGTGGCGACTCCACTCTCCAGACATGCCCATGGCTTGTTTGTGTTCCCTTAAGTCTCAAAAGAGGCTTTGGTGTAGTATCATGGTCGCAAATGCTCCAGAGAGATGAAAGCCCCATTCACACATGGTCTCTTTTGATCGTGATAGGGGCCCATCCCTTGCTCTTGGTAAACACCTTTGAAGCTAGAGGAACTACATGTTTCGGTTCCTCTTCTTATTCTCTCATGATCCCACTTCCACTTGCATCTGGTCTTTTCTCCTCCTCTGTTGTTTAATTTCTGGCTTCCTCCTATTCCAAGTCCTATTCCTTCACCTTCACTTCTATTTCATCCTCGGTTTCTACTTTACTATGATTGCATGTCTTGCCAAGTCTACTATAGAGTCCATCTTCTTGTGTCCTCCTTGTGACTCCTTGCACTATTTCTACTTTCTTGACCCGAAATACCTTGCCACTATGAGTGTTACCATCCTCTTTAAAGGACTTCATCAGCTCCTTTTCAGTCATACCAGATCTAATCATAAAGGTCGACTTTGGTGACGGTATACTTTTGTAATTTTGGAGTGGATTCCTCCTTGTGACTGGTTACTCCTTCCCAGGATTAGGAACTCTCCTACAATCAAGTAGGTATTGAATTTCATGACATAACCGAATACATTTATCAGTATGGTGCCCCAGTATCTAATGAAAGTCACAAAATTCCTTTGAAATAAATAAGGCAGGAACCGAATTCGACATTGGCCTTGGTACTAAAGACAGAAGAACGGACTGAGCAATAAGCTTGGCGAAGACTTTAGGCAATGGCCATCCCAACTTACTAAACCTCCTCGGATTTCCCACAGCATTCACAGTGACATTTTTGGTGGCTGATCCACTAGCTTGGTTAAAATTGCTTGCCCCTTGGTGTTACTTCAAAAAAATTTTCTTGTTTTTCGCTTTTAAATCTTTAATTTAGATCCCTGACTCATAGAGATCCTCAAATTTCTTCATTAGTATAGCTACCAACTTTTCCTTAAAGACTGGCAATGTCCCTTTTATGATCATGCAGACTTTGATCTCTTTCATTGGGTCGGTCAACCATCTCAACTACTTTCTCTCTCCATCTAGCAATGTAGGTAGCAAAAGTTTCATTATTGCCTTGGCAAGTAGCTTCTAGTTCCCACATAGAAACATTAAGCTAGCAATTGTAGATACAATGCTCTACAAATCTCTCAGATCACTCTATCCAATCTTCCCTAATTGACTTATCAAACTGCCAGTACCATGTTATTACTAGTCCCTTCAAAGACAAGAGAGACATCCGAACAACATGCTACCTAGATAAACTAGTTATGCCCATTATAGCTGCATATTGCATCAAATGAGTTTTTCGGTCTCCTCTCCCATTGAACTTTGGTAGTTTAGACATACAAAACTTTGATGGAAGCTCTAACTACATATCACATAAATCATTAATACCCTTTAACTCTTTCTTCTTGATAATGGTTTGCAACTTCTCCACATCCTTGGAAAGTTGCCTCACGGATTCAAAGTCTTTTTGATTTCAAATAGTCATCCTTGTCAAATAACTCTATGCTTCTTTCTCGGTTTCTTTCCCTTTCTCTTAGCCCTTGCCACGACTAGTGCCAGCACCATCATTATTGTCGTTGGTAGAAGTAGGTTGGGGCAACCTTGTAACCACAATCTTAGTCAAATGAGCTATTGACTGCCTAAGTGTCTCCATGTTAGCTCTTATCCTTTCTATTTCTTCATGGTTGGCCATTGTTGCGGTCTCAACAGCTATTGCTCTTTGGAGTCTACTTTCGACTTTGGTCCAACACCTACCTTCTCTAACCCAAGCTATCATAGCTACAAAACAAAAAGTTAGAACAATGCATGTACGCATTATATGCATGAATGCATGTATGCATCGTTACAATCACATACAATTACATACAACAAGAATATTTATTTCTTTCTAACCTTATTCTTCCCACACAACTAGCATAGTCTCTTCCATAGGATTTTCGGCTTGTCTCAAATTAACATGGAATATGCAGATATTCACTCTCTTTAATTTGGGCATGAATTTCCTTATCACCAAGACATTATGATAATAGTCTCAAGCTAAATCTTCATACATGATCTTTATCACCAAGGGTTGATGACCTCCTCTTGGTCGCTTTTAACTTCTTTGGTTATCAAAAGAGATCATGATTTGGATTGTATAATGGGTAATCATTATAGACCTAAAATCATTCATGGCTTGTTGCAAGGTTTTCACATCCAAATATGCAAAAGTTCTTAGGATATCCTATAGGAAAATTACTAAGTTCATCTATATAGCTTGGCTCATAAGGGTCCAATGTCCAAGGGCTCTTTCCAGTGAGAGATGCCTATTAGGCTAGTTTTTTTTATTTGAAAAGAATTTGGTTCATGCTCAAAGATGGTAAAAATGATAAGAGTTGTTAATGGGTCGAATAGAGCCAAGGACTTCTAACACCAAAGCCACATAGTTAACAAATAAGGCAAGTTATGCATTGTGTGTAAGTGTAGTGATGCAAGAATAAACATTAACATAACAAAACAGAGGACATAGCATTCCCTTCAGAATTAACTTCTCTTATTCCCAGTGCAGTCGCCACTATGAATGAGGCTTTCATCCCACCAGCATGATTGCAACCATTATACTATGTCAAGGTCTTATTGACCGAAGGGAACACAGATCAAGGCACAAAGGCAAGTCTAGAGAGTGAAATGGAGTCACCACCCATGTTCTAACCATGGGAAAATAGTGAGTGACAATAGTCCAATCCTTTGCTTCTAGACCTAAACTACCTTCACCCTTCCAGGAAGTTTGGTACGGGATTAACCTCGCCTGGATGTGCATCCAATCTCCACTCAGGTTTGCTAAGTCCAATGTTTTTATCATATTAATCTCTACTTTGTTAATCCTAATTGAGTTTAGAACACAACTTATTTTATCTTTGTTAAGTGTTGCATAAAATCACAAGTAATAAAATGAGAGTATAAGTATCGTCCCACAAGGACTGTTGCTACTAGATACCGAAATTATATTAACCTCTAATTAATTAAAGTAATTATAAAAGAGAATTGAGTTGTTGGGAAGTTTAAGTAAAATTTGATTAAACTAAATTTGACACTAAGTACACTCACAAAAATTTTGGATAGAAGAATTTAATGATTAAAAATCTAGGGATCTGATTTCACCAGAATTAATCAATTTAACTTCTCTGATTCAATTAACCAATATTTATTCCTATTGTTGCCAATTGATTTCACTAATTTGATTATTATTCTTTCTCAAACAATAATAATGTATATCAATATATTAGAATTACATCTCTGTCTCATCTAACTCACTTTTAATACCCATTAAGCGCAAGAAATCAAACAAGATTGCACAAATTACATTCATATCTCTATCTCACATGATTTATGGCAAGATAATTACGGGCTAATGTGAACATCACTTCTCAGTCTCAATCCACGTCTCAATTCATGCAACAATTGGCCAAAAAATCGTAAGCATTAAGCATGTAATTAAATTGCTCAACATTATTGGAATAGACATCAGTCAACTAAAATCAAGAGAAATTAAACATCAAAATACGATTACATCTTCACCCTAGAAAATGAAAATTAGTTCATATTACAAACAAACACAAAGCTAAACATGTTATTAAACATAAGTGAAGATAGGGATAGAAAAACTAGCTATGTAGAGTTGAATCTTTGATGATGAAGATGATGGCTGTCTGGTTTTTGCCTCTCATTTGTAAGCAATTCCTCTTCAAGTCTGAATCACCAGAGATCTACCTTCTGCCCACCAAAATTCATCTCAGTCTGAATCCTCCTCTCTTCCATGAACTTCCCCCCTTTTTGTTCTCCCTTTCCTAGCCGACCCCCCAAAGAACAACATCCTCGAGACTTCCTTAACATGATCATTCTGTCCCCTCAAAAGTCAATACTCTCAGCTTGGTACAAGTGCTCCACCGAAAGGGTAAATGGGATGTTTTAAAATTCCTGTCCAACTCATTTTCCTCCACAAGCCTTCCAAAATTATGAAATATAATATTGTAAAATTTTCTCTTCATTTAATCGGGTTTACAATCCTGAAATTCCTTTAGGTACAACTCAAACAAACTTGGACAATTTGTCAATTAAATACAAAAAAGGGAACGTAAAACTCAAGAATAAAGATGAAAATAATGTATAAAAATTAGACTTATCATTAAGTATGAGATGAGAGCATGTTATACATCCAAAGAAAGAAGGGAGGAGAATAGAGTTACATTTTCAAAAACATGGGAGAACAAGGAATGGGATTGCATCAATCTTTATGGATGTGCAAAATATAGAGAAAAAAGTAAAGGAGGTGGAAATTATCCACTTAGGTCCTCCAATTAACCACAATGAAACAATATGAATAAAATATAAAAGCATAAAAGGCAATCATTCATAAATTAAAGCACAACAAAATGAATGAAACCTAATCAAGTAATAAATCCCTCACCACTAAATTTGAGTCCATCTATTACTCATTAGATCTCAACACACAACTGTTAGCCCTAAGGCTACATGATAATTTTGATGATAACAATACACATTGATTAACTGAGATTTACTAACATGTTTATTTATGTGCAAGAGTAAGATCATTGAAATAATTTTAAAATCAAGAATAGGCTTATTAAAATGAAGTGTTGAAG
This sequence comes from Boswellia sacra, assembly GCA_013180625.2. Classification (NCBI taxonomy): domain Eukaryota; kingdom Viridiplantae; phylum Streptophyta; class Magnoliopsida; order Sapindales; family Burseraceae; genus Boswellia; species Boswellia sacra. The sequence goes on from SNVD02002574.1 coordinate 14,041, forward strand.
CTAAGGAGAAGACTACATGTTAAAGGCACCAAAGTTTAAGAACAAGGATTGACTCAAGGAATGTGATACATGAGCAATGTTCAATCAATTTGTCATATATATCTCTACAAATATCCAAATGATGTGATTCTTGAGCTTTTGGAAATCTTACTCAATTTATAACATTTCATATGTTTTAATGAAATTCAAATTTCAAGTGCAATGTTGTCCAATCATCATGCAAGTTGGAAGACAAATGGAAGTGCTGCATTGAGCGAACCGGGGGGGGGGGGGGAATAACTCCTTTGGAAATATTGGAAGAGCTCAGAAAATCAAATGAACTTGATTCTTATGGCATTGGAAAGATGACTTAATGAGGAACATTTCATATGTTTTGAAAAAATTCAAATTTCAAACAGAAGGCCGACATAATTGACATGCAATTCGTGGACTGACACAAAGAAGAAAAATCAACTCACATGAGCACCGAATGGTGTTTTGGCCATATCTTAAGATAGAGATATCCAAATGCTTTGATTCTTAATGTTTTGGAACGATTATTCAATTATACAGATCTTTTATGTTTTTTTGATTTTCAAATTTCAAACGAAACGTTGACAAAAATTTCAGACAAGATTTTAGTTTTTATGGTGGGCAGAAAATTTGGAGTTGGTGTCTTCACTTGATTAAGTTCATCCTATTTGCCTATAAAAGGAGCCCTTCTCCCATGCATTCAGGAAGAGCAAGAGAAGCATCTATCAAGCAAAAAACAAGAGAAATATAAAGTCTAGAGAGCTTTTATATTCTTTATCTACTCTTTGAAGAGAGTTGTACTTTTGTTGTAAAAACTTTTCTTTGTTCTTGTATTGTGGTGAGAGTGAGTATTCTTGTAAAGGATAATAGTTATCCTTGAGAGAACTCTTGGTGTGGTGTTATCAAGGGTTGAAGGAAGTTGCCTTGGTGAGGTTGTTCATCAAGAAGAACTCTTGGTGTGGTGTTATCAAGAGTTGAAGGAAGTTGCTTGGTGAGGTTGTTCATCAAGAAGAACTCTTGGTGTGGTGTTATCAAGGGTTGAAGAAAGTTGCCTTGGTGAGGTTGTTCATCAAGAGAAACTCTTGGTGTGGTGTTATCAAGAGTTGAAGAAAGTTGCCTTGTTGAGGTTGTTCATCAAGAAGAACTCTTGGTGTGGTGTTATCAAGAGTTGAAGGAAGTTGCCTTGGTGAGGTTGTTCATCAAGAAGAACTCTTGGTGTGGTGTAATCAAGAGTTGGAAGAAAAAGTCTTGGTGAGGTTGTTCATCAAGCAAGTTGTAAAGATTTCTACAACTTGGTGGAAAGCTTAGCTCGTGGAGCTAGGAGCCCGTGGACGTAGGCAAGGTTTGCCGAACCACGTAAATTGAGTTTGCACTCTCTCTATCCCTTTTATCTTTACATTTACTTGCACTTGTGATTGTTCATCATTATTATTCTTTTGATTGCATCTTTGATAAATTCTAATTTTATCTTCTTCACCTTTATTTTCAAAGAAAGAGTGAACTAATTTTGATCTTTCAAGAAAAGTTTTCTAAATCCGTTTTGATAAATAAAAAACCAATTCACCCCCCCTCTTGGGTTGCCATACCTGGGTCAACAAGTGGTATCAGAGCAAGGTTGCTCAATTTTTTAAATCTTAATCGATTTTTGAGCTATGGCAACTTTTAATTCAACTTCATATATTGAGGGACTTTCTATCTCTAGACCTCCATTTTTTTAATGGAAGTGATTACTCTTATTGGAAAACTAGAATGAGTATTTTCTTGAAATCTTTTGATTATGATTTGTGGTCTATTATTTTGGAAGGACCTTTTGTTCCTACCAAAATTGAAATGGGGAATGCATGCTTAAAGAACCTAAAGAGTTTAGTGAAGATGATAAAAAGAAATTGAGTTTGAATGCTAAAGCTATGAATGTGTTGTATTGTGCTCTAGATAGAAATGAGTTTAATAGAATATCTACTTGTTCTACGTCACAAGAAATATGGCACACACTTGAAGTAACTCATGAAGGAACTATTCAAGTTAAAGAATCCAAAATTAGTATGCTAGTTCATAGTTATGAGCTTTTTAAGATGAAATCGGATGAATCAATTTCTGAAATGTTTACTAGATTTACGGATATTATTAATAGTTTGAAATCTCTTGGTAAATCTTATTCTAATGTTGAAATGGTGAGAAAGATTCTTAGTTGTCTACCAAAATCTTGGGAGCCAAAGGTGACGGCAATTCAAGAAGCAAAGGACCTCACCAAACTACCATTAGAAGAACTTATGGGTTCTCTCATGACTCATGAAATCACCTTGAAGGAGAATGAAGAATATTTCAAGAAAAAGAAAAATATCACTTTCAAATCTTCAACAAAAGAAGATGATGAGTCCGAT
>SNVD02002575.1:0-168063 GCA_013180625.2 Boswellia sacra
AACCAGCCCACATTAAGAAAAGAAATTAAAGCAAACCAGCCTATTAATGTCCAAAAAAAGAAAAGAATAGAGAACCAGCCCGCTACACAAAGAAGAACCAAACCATCTCACACTAAGAAAAGAAATTAGCGCAAACCAGCCCACTAATGCCCAAAAAAAGAAAAGAATAGAGAACCAATCCGCTACACTAAGAAGAACCAAACCATCCCACACTAAGAAAAGAAATTAAAGCAAACCAGCCCACTAATGCCAAAAAAAAAAAAGAATAGAGAACCGACCCGCTAAACAAAGAAGTACCAAACCAGCCCACACTAAGAAAAGAAATTAATGCAAACCAACCCACTAATGCTCAAAAAAAGAAAAGAATAAAGAACCAGCCCAATATACATAGAAGTACAAAACCAGCCCACACTAAGAAAAGAAATTAAAGCAAACCAGCCCACCAATGCCCAAAAGAATAAAAGAATACAGAACCAGCCCGCTAAACAAAGAAGTACCAAACCAGCCAACATTAAGAAAAGAAATTAAAGCAAAGCAGCCCACTAATGCCAAAAAAAAGAAAAGAATAGAGAACCAGCCCACTAAACAAAGAAGTACCAAACCAGCCCACACTAAGAAAAGAAATTAAAGCAAACCAACCCACTAATGCCCAAAAAAATAAAAGAATAGAGAACCAGCCCAATATACAAAGAAGTACCAAACCCGCCCACACTAAGAAAATAAATTAAAGCAAACCAGCCCACTAATGCCCAAAAAAAGAAAAGAATAGAGAACCAGCCCGCTAAACAAAGAAGTACCCAACCAGCCCACACTATTCTCCAGTTTATTAACATGGATTATAGTTGTCATATTCATTTGTTACTTACGCATGTAAGCTTAGACCCCGTTCAAGAATTATTATTCAATATATATCTTCTTTTCATTTTCACCGATAGATGACAATGAAGAGTGTATGTCTAGTAATGATTCTTGAATTGTCCGAACTTGGACAGTTTGAGAATGCATAAGTTTTTATTATAAATTAGTATGTAATGTTTTGTTCCATCTAAACGAAAAATTTGGTTACATTTCCTCATGTTCTCTAAGTACATAATAGATGATTGTGTGTTTTGTGTTAATTTTCGAACTTCGAAATGACACATATATTCAATCAACTATATATGTGTGTACTTGGAGAACTAGGGGGAGATGCTGCCAAATTTTTTATTAAGATGGAGCAACACATAACTACTAATTTATAGTCCAAACTTATTCATTCTTGAATGGGATAGGACCACCAACCTTTTACACAAATGTTTACAATAAGGTTTTCCTTTGTAAACAACAGCACAAAAAGTTTCTTAATTTCTAACAAAGATCAAGCTTTAAGGCCAAATCGGACGGCTGCAATTCCATCTCCAGAGGCTCCGGTAGCAGCAGCCAATCAAAGCAAGATAATGGTGAAGGAGAATAGTGGGGACAATACTGGAAAGCTAGTAATATTGTATTATAATTATTCACTGTATCAGTAGTGATGGCACATAAAAAAAAAGCAAAATAAACAAAATATGAAATACAAACTTTAAAGAGAAAAAAATCGAATTTTGAAATCAACCCAACAATGAAAACAATGGATATTTACAAAAAAGAAAATAATCAAAAAGCCCAAAGCAGAGAAATCAAGAAAAACCAAAAAAAGGTGGAAACTCACTATATAAATAAGGGAAGAGATGCTTGTTGATGAATCTAGAGGCTTCAGGGCCACCATGGCCGTTATAAACGCCAACATAAGTGGCGGAAGGAAAGGTGTAGACTTTCTTTGGTCTTCAACGTTGGATTGGTTAAAAAAAATTGATTTTTAATTCTTTAATTTGTATTTCTTTTAAATATTTGGATTTTGATTCGTAAAAATTTTTGCAATTTTGATCATATAGTAATTAAATTATCTGAAATCCAAATTGTTAGTGGGTTTTTTCATTTTCTCAAGAAGCTCCAATTGTTGGTGGTGATGGTTTTGTGGAGACATCAGGGAAGGAGGTGGTGCCCCAAAGAGTGGTAGTTTGTTAAGATATATCTAATTAGTACAAATCATTATTGTTATTATTATAATTATAATCATTTTAAACGTTGCTAATTTTTAATTATGATTTTCTTTAATTTATTTGAGAAAATTGAAAAAATAGATAAAATTAGGGGTTTGAAAAGAAATATGGACACATCCTAATAAATTTTGATTGCATAGACATTTTCTTTGTGAAATGACTAAAATGCCCTTTGAAATTTAAATTATTCTTAAGCTATTTATTTCTCTCTTCTGTCCATTTACCTCTTCATATTTCCATAACCGTTTGTTGTTGTCGAGCTTCAAATACCCCTCAACACTGTCCGAAACGCAGTCCGAAAGACAGCAAGAGGAACGAGGAACGAGGAACGACCATCCTTTGAGAATAAAAGCAAGAGGAACGAGGAGAGAAGCAAAAAGCATTCGGTTCGAGTAAGTTATGATGTCGGTTTTTTTTGTTTTTTAATTTTTTGCTTGTTTTCTTGATTGTTTAAAGTGATATTTGCCTTATGAAGAATGAATATAATGTTTACATTTGGCATGACACGAAGGAATAGAGATGTGTATAGGAAATTCACACATTTGAATTAATTAGGGATTTGGGTTAGATTTAGGGATTTTGAATTCGGGATTTGAGTTTCCGATTGTATTTTGTACTTCTTCTGTGTTTGTGGGGCTAAATGAAGTGCTATTTGGTTGATTTTGTGGTTTGATTTGTGTAAAAATGGTGAAAACCGACGCGTTTCGTCGCAACGAAGATGATGACGAGTGTCGATCTTCGCTCGAAACTCGACATAATGTGTCGAGTCCTGTCAGATGCATGAACCGATAGTCGCCATCAGGGTATATTCGAATACATCAAGTGTCGATTTCGTGTAAACTGACATCTCGATGTATCGAAACCATGTCTTCGACACTTGACATCATTGTAATTGGGAATGTTAAGTGTCGGTTTTATGTTAAATGCCCTGATGACGAGTGTCAGTTGAAGCATCCAATAGGACTCAACACATTTATTCAAGGAACCTATTTTCATTTTCATCGAGTCTTAGTTTCATGTAAACCAACAATCGATAAAAGTGAAAACACTTGCATCGAGTGTCGGATACATCAACCAAAGAGTATACAATGTGGGATTATGAATCTGACACTCGACTAGGCCGACATCTGACACAATCGTATTGTCGGATGTCTAACTTAGTGTATGTCAGTTCCAAGAATCTGACAAAAGTTTCATTGATTTCTCTATTCGAGCTCTATCAAGCAGGTCGTGTTCCGTCGATTTGTGTCCAGTGTTTTGACAGATTGCTCCTTGTAACCTTGTTTTTGGCCCTTTTCCATCATATTTAACTATAACATACTCTTTTTTTGCAGGTCGAAGCAAATGACAAATGAATTTGGACTCTTCTTCACCTTGAAGACTTCGTATGGTGAGCACTACCATGCGATTATCACAAACTTAGCAAGTTTGGACTATAGAATGGATTCGTGTGAACTTGAATGAGAGGCAACAAAACATGTTTCATAATACATGTTTTGGGTTTCTCCTAGATATTCAGGAGCTATCCTTTCCATCTTAGTTGGTGCATAATATGCTTGAGTGGGAGGTTAACACAGTGGGGTACGATGAAGAGATGTGGTTCCTTGTTGAAGGTAAAAATATGGTTTAGAAGTATAATGTAGTAAAATAATTTAATTTTTTAGCATTTGATGGTTGTAGTTTTTTTTTTTTTACCATTATTGGCGTCTTATGTTTTTTTCTTCTTTCCAGGAAGATTAATTCATTTTTCTGCCCATGAGTTCAGTTTGATGACCGGTTTGAGATTTGCTACCCCGGTGCCACTAATAATGAATGTCTTGAATCCGTGTCATTTGTTGGATACATAATTTAACGGCGAGGACATGGAGCTCATGCATTTCTATCCAAGACTTCAGGCATTAAATGTGTCAGCTATGCCAGACACGGATATTGTAAAGCTGGTCTTGTATTACGTGCTTGAGAGGTTTTTTATGGGATGGGATCTATGCCGATATGTCTCCCGTAAGTGGTTGAATTCTGTCAACACATTGGATAGTTTTAACAATAATCCATGGGGTTCGGTGTCTTATGATAAGACACTTAAATGGATGAAAAAAATTTTGGATGGGAGGTTGGAAAAGTATGAGAAGCGAGTCGAAGCTAAGAAGAAGAAGACAATGGGGAAAGGGAAGCATTTGAAGACATATAACTTAGAAGGGTGCCCTTACGCTATTCAGGTACATACTGAAAAATAAATGTTGAATGTGTTTATTAGTTTCTTCGAATTACATTTTTAAATACCTATTGTCACTAAAAAACCCTTATGTTATTAAGGTTTGGTTGTACAAGGTCGTGCCATAGATTGGTGCGATGTATGGGCGAGCAGATGAGGTGTTTGCGAAGAGGATACCGTGGTTGTTGAAGTGGGAGACACAAAAAACCCTGTCAGAGGACATCGTCAAAAGCGATGTAATGTTGGTTAGGAGGCGAGTACATCAGGTTCCACTGATTGTTTTTCCTGTTATTGGTCATAACGAATCACTGTTTAATTTGATGACATTTTGTTGACGCAGGCTCGTCCATTCGTCGTTTTGGAGCCATCTGAGATGGAGCAGATGACAGATTGTTATATTAGGCTTGCTACAATAGTTGGCAACTGAAGAGGTGCACATGTAGCATAGGCAGCATTTGTGGATGCTCCTTTATTGCTTGATGAGAGGATTAAGCCACTTCCCATAAGGGATCCATCAGCTCCACCTCCTTCTGGTCAGAGTTTCCCTATTAGACCTGAGGTAGAGCCAATGATCGACACAACCAGTCCTACAGATGATCGTGTGCAGTCTCCGTCGCTGGCTTCCCCCATTAGTCCTACCCCTCTAACATAGAAGAGTCATGGTCATGAGGATCCATAAGGAACTCATCCCGCTGGACATACTTCCGTCGATAGACCTGATATAGGGGCAGTCATGGACATAGTCGGTCTCCCAATCAGTCTTGCACCAACCATATTCAACAACTATGATCTTGCAAGCGATTCGATTCCTCCTTCGGGTCGCGTGACCATCTACCATGACATTTTCCCTCGTGTACATGATGTCCCTTCCAGCTCGAAGGTATATAATGAAAATTTACATTTGTATACTTTTTCATTTACATTAGTAGTTGGTTGGTTTCCCATGGTGATTGTGAATAATGATATATAGGTGCAGCCATTCCATGATAGGTTCGAGACCAAGTTTTGTGTGAGCTTGTAGGACTTTGGTATTAGCCCTAAGGCTACATGATAATTTTGATGATAATAATACACATTGATTCATTGTGATTTACTAACACATTTATTTATGAGAAAGAGTAATATCATTGAAATAATTGTAAAATCAAGAAGAGGCTTATTAAAATGAAATGTTGAAGCTAAGGAGAAGACTACATGTTAAAGGCACCAAAGTTTAAGAACAAGGTTTGACTTAAGGAATGTGATATATGAGCAATGTTTAATCAATTGGTCATATATTTCTCTACAAATGTCCAAATAATATGATTCTTGAGCCTTTGAAAAGCTTACTCAATTTATAAGATTTCATATGTTTTAAATAAATTCAAATTTCAAGTGCAAGGTTGTCCAAATCATCATGAAATTTGAAAGACAAATGGAAGCAGCTGACATGAGCACCGAGTACTATTTTGGACATATCTTGAGCTAGAAATATCAACATGACTTGATTCTTATGGCATTGGAAAGAGGACTTAATGAGGCACATTTCATATGTTTTAAAGAAATTCAAAATTGAAATGAAAGGCTGACATAATTGATATGCAATTTGGTAGACTTACACAGAGAAGAAAAATCAACTCATATGAGCACTGAATGATTTTTTATTCATATCTTGAGCTAAAGATATCCAAATGACTTGATTTTTATGTCATTGGAAATATGATTCAATGGAACAAATTTCATATTCTTTGAAAAAATTCAAATTTCAAATGGAAGGCCGACATAATACACATGCAAGTCGATGGACTAACACAAGAAAGAAAAATCAAGTCACATGAGCACTGAATGGTGTTTTAGCCATATCTTGAGCTACAGATATCCCAATGACTTGGTTCTTGATGCGTTGGAAGGGTTATTCAATTTTGCAGATCTTTTATGTTTTACAAATTTTCAAATTTTAAACAGAACATTGACAAAAATGGAAGACAATATTTTAGTTTTATGGTGGGCAGAAAATTTGGAGTTGGTGTCTTCACTTGATTAAGTTTATCCCATTTGCCTATAAAAGGAGCCATTCTCCCATGCATTCAAAAGCATCTATCAAGCAAAAAAATAAGAGAAATATCAAGTCTAGAGAGCTTTTATATTCTTTATCTACTCAATAAAAAGAGTTATACTTTTGTTGTAAAAATTTTCTTTGTTCTTGTACTGTGGTGAGAGAGAGATCTTCTTGTAAAGGATAAAAGTTATCCTTGAGAGAACTCTTGGTGTGGTGTTATCAAGAGTTGAAAGAAGAAGCTTTGGTGAGGTTGTTCATCAAGAAAAACTCTTGGTGTGGTGTTATCAAGAGTTGAAGGAAAAAGTCTTGGTGAAGTTGTTCATCAAGCAAGTTGTAAAGTATTCTATAACTTAGTGGAAAGCCTAGCTTGTGGAGGAGCTAGGAGCCCGTGGACGTAGGCAAGGTTGCCGAACCACGTAAATTGAGTTTGCACTCTCTCTTTCCCTATCCTCTTTACATTTACTTGCACTTGTGATTGTTCAATATTGTTATGCTCTTGATTGCATCTTAGATAACTTATATTTTCATATTCTTCACCTTAATTTATTCTTAAAGAAAGAGCGAGCTAATTTTAATCTTTCAAGAAAAGTTTTTTAAATCCATTTTTATAAATAAAAAACCCAATTCACATACCCCCCCCCCCCCCTTTTTGGATTGCCATACCTGGGTCAACATCTAGGAGGAGATAACAATGTTACGGGCGGAGAACAAGGACATACGGGAGGAGATAGTACTTCTGCGTGAGGCTATTGTGCTACTGGGTGGCCATTTTGGATACGCTACCATGGTACGTCGCACAAGTTAATAAAAGGATTTAATGATTTTCATGATGCCACATTGGTTAACCCAATGTTCTGGTTTGCTGTAATACAAGATTCGGATGATGGTATGAACGATTAAGGTGAAAGTCAGGAGGCAACGGAACCTCAACCTATGGACACGAGTGTTCGTGCCATCGATGCCACTATCACGAGTTCATTTCACTCCGAGGTCGACAACTTTTCTTGGGAAAGTATAAACAAAGCCCCTTCGTCAGTCCACCTGGTAGAAGGAGAGCGAGGGCTGAGCCACATGAGATAGCCTCTGACATTCTGCATGTATAGCCAGAGGACCTAGTTGTTCAGCCCGCAAAGGGTCTAGTTCTTCAGCCCACCAAGGAGCCCACTTTACAGCCTTGCGACCCTGTGACACAGGATTTAGACAATGTATCCCATGGCATCCTGTGAACTGGGCTTTCCCTATTTGACTCATATGCCCCCATACCAAAGGTTGATTACATCAGCTTCGATATGTGGATGAGTGAGGAATCGGGCGATGTTGATTTGAGCGTCTGCGTAGCTGGTCATGAGTCCTTTAGGATGTTGACCACGCCGATCGAGTGGCTTGCATTTGAGATTTGTTTCACTCCTTGTCGTCTCCTCCTAAACAATATACTATTGCAATATTTATTGATTACTATTACTATATGCAACATATTAACAGCTACTTGTGGACGTTACGCTATAGAGCTCACGATATAGGTGCAGGTGATGTCCAGGGGTCTGCTTTCCTGGACACCACATTCTGGGTAGATATTCGCAAAACATCTAAATTTATTGTTAATTTGTGATTCCATCATTGTGCCTGCTCGAGAGTTATCTAACCGTACTCATGAAATTACAATGAAAAGTGCAATCATTATGGACACTATTCTCAAACAGACTGGATGATATTGATTGAGTGAACGAGTCAGATATTGTCCAGTTTCTCCTTGGAAAGATGTCCATCATTGGACGACCATGGGTCGATGTGGACAGGGTAAGTCCATTTATATTCAATGTGTTAGTATGTGTTGTTTTAATCAAAATGTTGTCATTGATTTCCATGTTGTTAATTTTCTTTTTAGCTCTATGTCCCTGTTAACATCGGCAGCAAACATTGGGTGGCAGCTGAGATGGATTTGAATCGCCATGTCATAGTCATATGTGACTCATATGTTATCTACAATTCTACCTACATAGTGAGAGATGCATTCTGGTGCCTGGCAGAGTTGATACCACGTATGGTGTCAATGGATGTTTACGGTCTTCCTGACTACACCGCAACCCATATGACATTGAGTGCATCGAAGATTCGTCTGGGGTGCCACAGCAAGAGGCTGGGGGAGGAGCATACGGCGTGTATTGTTTGAAGTACATGGAGTTCTTACCGGGGGGGTGGGGGGGGTGGGGGGGGTGTTCCTTTGGCAAACATTAAGGCATTCATGGACGAGACACTTCAGCAAAGAATGACATTATAGCTTTGGCCTTATCGCGTTCTTCCACATGCGAAGGAGGTCGTCTCAGCCACTACAAGGCTTGCCGATGTTGTTTTAGCGGATGTTGAGCTGCAGCCCAGCACGACTCTATCATGATATTGTGTCATGCATGGTAGACTTATTGTCCCATGGTTTTTTCCTACATGTTACACATTTTTTGTAGTGATACACATTTTTGTATATTTACAAATTTTTATATAGTTACACATCTTTGTATATTTACATATATTTGTGTAGTTACACATTTTGTATATTATCAAATTTTTTTCATTTATAGGGGTACATACTTGTATAGTCAAGTGAAAAGGTTAGTATGAAAAAATGTAAATACATTTTTACCCGAATGTATTGGTACATACATGTACGTCGTCAGATGCTATTCATACATGAATGTTTTATGCATTGACAAAGCACATAAATTCGTGTTTCATAGATGAATGTTTAATTCATTGACAAAGCACATAAATTTATGTTTAATACATGAATGTTTTATACATTGACGAAGCACATAAATGAATGTTTCATACATAAATGTTTTATACATTGACGAAACACATAAATGAATTTTTCATATATGAATGTTTTATACATTGATGAAACACATAAATGAAAGTTTAGTCATTTGAAATAGCCTCCGATGGAATAAAATTAATACACTACATCGCTTAGAGCAAACAAATAATATTACATAGAGAAAAATACCCGTTGCGTATATTTGGGTGACATCATCCCCTATCACATTGCGCCCCAGCAACAACATCAAGTGGAACTGGGTTTCGACAAGTCTGATGATTATGCCTAAAACTTCCGCACCGCTCGCAATTTCGAGACGAGCTAGACTCTCTGATGGAAGGGATTTGTTTCCTCTGAGGACGACTGGCTGGTCTCTTCATGACTAGCAGTAGAACCACTCTGCTGCGTACCTCCTCAAGAACCATCCAATCCTTACTGACTCCAACAGGAACAACTGGTAGAGCATATGCATGTAGTAATATTTTAGTTGTGTACCAATGGGCACAATAATCATGGCATGTCAGTAAGTTCATACGTTTGCACAGCTAATACATGTGCACACGGAAGTTGTTCAATATCAAACACCCTACATGTGCATGTCTGAGCGTGCATGTCAACGACATTGACACGGTTGTTGCCTCTCACCTCGTACATAATAAGAGAGATACCAGCTACCCTCATATATTCACCCTCCTCTAAATGCTCTTCCATTAACTTGTTTGCCCATGGTGATAGATGTAATTCTGAGTTAGCAAATAACTATCGACTCTCATAAAACCATTGCTACAAGTTTGCCCGGTAATAATCTGCTAACAATGTAACCGAAAGGAATCGCGCATGTCGCAAGCATCTATTCATCGACTCAACAATATTTGTTGTCATGATGTTATACCATCAGCCATGAAACTGTGAACGGGCCCATTTATCAACTCTAATCTCTTGAAGATAAATCGCTACTATAGGCATATACGATTCAATTTGTCGCATATAATAGTTGAAATCAGCACAGTGATATGTCCTTGCAGCTTGGGAGTATATATCCAACAAAGTCTTGTCCTTGAATGTGGCCTTCAAGTTACCCTTCAGATGATAAGTGCACAATTCATGCAGTGCATGAGAAAAACTTCTATAACAGCTCATTCAATGCTACGATGACGGTCAAAAATGAAAACAAGATCTTGGACATTTCATACTATATGCTCACGTAACTGTCTCATGAACGAGTTAAACGAGTCATCATTTTTAGAATGCCCAACTCCAAATGCCAATGGGTATATTTGTTTATTTCCATCCATACAAGAAGCCATAAACATTTTACCTCTATATTTCCCTTTCAGAAAAGATCCATCAACTACGATAACTGGCCTAATTGATGATGTAAAACCAGCAATAGAGGCCTCCATACTTAGGAAAAAGTATCTGAAATGGTTATTGTTATAAGTTTTTAAAGTCATTTTGGTCCCCAGGTTTGCTTTCTCAATCATGTACATATACTGGGGGAGTAGTGTGAATGATTCCTCATGAGATCCGTGAAGTTCTTGTAAAGCTGCCTCCTTTGCCCTCGATGCCTTGTTGTATATGATATTAACACCCAATGACTCTTAAACATCAAATACAATATCCTTCGGACGATATATTCTTGGTGCCTGAATGAATTTGCTCTTAATAGGTTTGTCAGTGACATGTGCAGTTGTCCGTTTGTGATTTAGGTGAAGTCCAACTCCAAAACATGTGTGATGGTTCTTATATTTTTTCACTTGGAAGAAATGTGAATCAACTACGTTTATGGCACGTAAACGCCATTTACAAGATTCAGCACGACATAGGACCTCAAACCTTGTTACGTTAGAGTTCCTCACCTTGAATTGAAAGTTGTATCTTAATGCCAAATTTGATAACTTCTCACGAAGCTCGGTTTTGCTATTAAACATCTGCCCAACTGCAACCTTAATCTCATCAACTATAAATGATAAAGCATCATCGTCAACTGCGGATGATGAATGCACAATAGGCGACATCCACCTAAATGTGTTAGCTCAACGATTGTCATTTTCAAAGCCCAATTAGCTTCTTGATGTATAGAATTTGCATCCATTCTCGGCTCATTATTCAACACCGGATCTTGTTGATGTCCGTATAGTGAAGGAGTAGGTGTGGAGTGAATTGGAGAAGGAATGGTAAACGACACATCCTGGTTCACATCATTCAAAATCTTCGTCTGTTCATCATTATCAAAATATGAACCGTCTACATTCTGCCCATCAACAATAAAATCATTCAAACCCTCAGCCAAATCTTCAATCCGAATAGTGCAATCATCATTCTCATCGTCACCATGCTCACTAACATCATCACTACCATCAACATAATCTTCATCACCACCGTCGTCATCATTAAAATCATCACTAGCATTATTAACATCAATATTGCCTAAACTCTCAAACTCTCTAATTCTATCAAGATGACGTACTAATCTCAATGGCATCAATGGGGGCACCCCTTCTTCATTTTCACCTAACACCCTAACTGACTCATGCCCTACATGTCGTGAATATTGCCCAAACACAATGCCAAATATCATCACTCAATTGTGGTTATGCACAAACAAGAGTGGACTCACTTAATTGGTTACTTCCACTTGCATAGCGAAACAATGAGGGATGAGAAGATCTTTATCGCCTTTGTACTGCATCGGATCCTGACCTCTGTCTTTGCTTCTCCCTATCTTCAACTTTGACAATTAATGGTGTATATGACTGTTGGTCGTCCAAAAAATATTGTATAAAAAATAAACATCTTTGTTAGTCTCAATAGGAGTCGACAATGGCGGAACACCCTTAAAAGCAAATTGAACCTCTAAACTTATGTTATACTTACGAAGATCCCAACTCATTTTAGCACTAACACAGTCAACCAACTCATTATAAGTAGCACACCTACAAATTATCAATGGCTTCGCCCTCCCACCGGTGTACAAATAACCACCATTCTCTTGCATAATCCAAGAACCATTATATAGAATAAGTATGTGTAAAGTTTTCATATCCTGCATGATAGAGACATATCATATAAGGTCCGTGGACAAAAAAGTGTTAGCCCTAAGGCTATATGATAATTTTGATGATAACAATACACATTGATTCATTGAGATTTACTAATATATTTATTTATGTGCAAGAATAAGATTATTGAAATAATTATAAAATCAAGAAGGGGTTTATTAAAATGAAGTGTTGAAGCTTAGGAGAAGACTACATGTTAAAGGCATCAAAGTTTAAGTACAAGGTTTGATTCAAGGAATGTGATATATGAGCAATGTTCTATCAATTGGTCATATATTTCTCTACAAATGTCCAAATAATGTGATTCTTGAGCCTTTGGAAAACTTACTCAATTTATAACATTTCATATGTTTTAAAGAAATTCAAATTTTAAGTGCAAGATCGTCCAAATCATCATGCAAAGTGAAAGACAAATGGAAGCAGCTGACATGAGCACAGAATACTCTTTTGGACATATCTTGAGCTAGAAAAATCAAAATGACTTGATTCTTGCGGCATTAGAAAGATGACTTAATGGGGCACATTTCATATGTTTTGAAGAAATTCAAATTTCAAATGGAAGACCGACATAATTGACATGCAATTCGGTGGACTGACACAGAGAAGAAAAATCAACTCACATGAGCACCGAATGGTGTTTTGGCCATATCTTAAGATAGAGATATCCAATTCTTTGATTCTTAATGTTTTGGAAAGCTTATTCAAATATGAAGATCTTTTATGTTTTGAAGAAATTCAAATTTCAAATGGAAGGCTGACAGAATTATCATTCAAGTCAGTGGACAGACACATGGAAGAAAAATCAAGTCACTTGAGCACCGAATGGTGTTTTGGCCATATCTTGAGCTACAGATATCCAAATGACTTGGTTCTTGATGCGTTGGAAAGCTTATTCAAATTTGCAGATCTTTTATGTTTTACAGATTTTCAAATTTCAAACGGAACATTGACAAAAATGGCAGACAAGATTACGGTTTTTATGGTGGGCAGAAAATTTGGAGATGGTGTCTTCACTTGATTAAGTTCATCTCATTTGCCTATAAAAGGAGCCATTCTCCCATGCATTCAACAAGTGCAAGAGAAGCATTTTATCAAGCAAAAAGCCAAGAGAAATATCAAGTTTATAGAGCTTTTATATTCTTTATCTACTCTTTGAAGAGAGTTGTACTTTTGTTGTAAAAACTTTTCTTTGTTCTTATATTGTGTGAGAGTGAGATCTTCTTGTAAAGGATAAAAGATATCCTTGAGAGAACTCTTTCCTTGGTGAGGTTGTTCATCAAGAAGAACTCTTGGTGTGGTGTTATCAAGAGTTGAAGGAAAAAAGTCTTGGTGAAGTTGTTCATCAAGCAAGTTGTAAAGTATTCTACAACTTAGTGGAAAGCCTAGCTTGTGGAGGAGCTAGGAGCCCGTGGACGTAGGCAAGGTTTGCCGAACCACGTAAATTGAGTTTGCACTCTCTCTATCCCTATACTCTTTACATTTACTTGCACTTGAGATTATTTATTATTGCTATTCTCTTGATTGCATCTTAGATAACTTCTATTTTCATCTTCTTCACTTCTATTCTCAAAAGAAAAAGTGAAATAATTTTTATCTTTCAAGAAAAGTTTTATAAATTCGTTTTAATAAATAAAACCCAATTCACCCCCTCTCTTGGGTTGTCATACCTGGGTCAACAAGTGGTATCAGAGCAAGGTTGCTCATTTTTTTTTTTTAAATCTTAACCGATTTTGAGCTATGGCAACTTTTAATTCAACTTTATATGTTGAGGGGCTTTCTATTTCTAGACCTCCATTTTTTAATGGAAGTGATTACTCTTATTGGAAAACTAGAATGAGTATTTTCTTGAAATTTTTTGATTATGATTTGTGATCTATTGTTTTGGAAGGACCTTTTGTTCCTACCAAAATTGAAAATGGGGAATGCATGCTTAAAGAACCTAAGAGTTTAGTGAAGATGATAAAAAGAAATTGAGTTTGAATGCTAAAGCTATGAATGTGTTGTATTGTGCTCTAGATAGAAATGAGTTTAATAGAATATCTACTAGTTCTACGGCACAA
The DNA here is from genome assembly GCA_013180625.2 of Boswellia sacra. Classification (NCBI taxonomy): domain Eukaryota; kingdom Viridiplantae; phylum Streptophyta; class Magnoliopsida; order Sapindales; family Burseraceae; genus Boswellia; species Boswellia sacra. The sequence continues at coordinate 14,263 of SNVD02002575.1, forward strand.
GAAATATGACACACACTTGAAGTAACTCATGAAGGAACTAGTCAAGTTAAAGAATCCAAAATTAGTATGCTAGTTCATAGTTATGAGCTTTTTAAGATGAATCCGGATGAATCAATTTCTGAAATGTTTACTAGATTTACGGATATTATTAATAGTTTGAAATCTCTTGGTAAATCTTATTCTAATGTTGAAATGGTGAGAAAGATTCTTAGGTGTCTACCAAAATCTTGGGAGCCAAAGGTGACGCAATTCAAGAAGCAAAGGACCTCACCAAACTACCATTAGAAGAACTTATGGGTTCTCTCATGACTCATGAAATCACCTTGAAGGAGAATGAAGAAGATTTCAAGAAAAAGAAAAATATCGCTTTCAAATCTTCAACAAAAGAAGATGATGAGTCCGACGATGAAGGAGATGATGAAGATCTTGCATTCATCACAAGAAAGCTAAAAAGGATGATTAGAAGAAACCAAGGATTCAAGAAGAATTCTAGAAGGGAGTACAAAGGGCAAAGCTCAAAGCAAGATAAGAAAAATGATCAAGTCATTTGCTATGAGTGCAAGAAACCGGGACATGTAAAGATGGATTGTCCTTACTTCAAAAGTCAAAACAAGAAATCCAAAGCAATGAAAGCCACAAATTGGGATGATAGTGAAGCTAGCTCTACCGAAGAAGAAGATTGTGAAATGGCAAACATGTGCTTCATGGCTTTAAGTGACGATGAGGTAAATATTCTAAACTATGATCCTAAACTTTCATATGATGAATTACTTGAAGCATTCCAAAATTTACATGTGCAAATTGATAAGAAAAACTCAAAAATCAATGCTTTCAAACAGAAGTCAAAAATCATGTTATCTCAATTAGAAGAGTTGGTAGAAATAAATGAAGCTTTAGAAAATGAAAATGAAATTTTAAAGCAAAAAGATTTTGAAAGTTTGGAAAGTCAAATATATTTTTTAAAAACTGAAAATGAGATTTTTAAACAAAAGGATTTTGATAAATTAGAGAAAGAAAATGTTATTTTGAAAAAGGAAAATAATGACTTAAGAAATATTGTTGATAGTTTTACAAAAAGCACAAAAAATTTGAATTCTATGTTACAAAACAAAAGGTGTGTTTTTGATAAAAGAGGCTTAGGATATAAAACTCATAAAAATCAAAAGTATTTTAAAAATTATTTTGCTCATGCATCTTTTATGAATAATCCTAATCATTCATGTACTTATTGTGCAAGAAAAGGACACAATATGCATTCTTGCTCCATTAAAAGAAATCCTAATTTGAAACAAATATGGGTTCCAAAAAGTATCATAACTAACCCCCAAGGACCCAAGAACTTTTGGGTACCAAAAAGTTACTCCTTGAATGTTGATTGTAGAGAAAAAGGAGTGCAAACACAAGTGGTACTTAGATAGTGGATGCTCAAGGCATATGACCGGAGATGCCTCCAAGTTCTCAAGATTAATCATGAAGAAAGGAGGATATGTGACCTTCGGTGATAATGCAAAAGGAAGGGTAATCGGACATGGTGATATTGGTAACCCTTCTTCACCTATTATTAAAGATTTTTTGCTTGTTCATGGTTTAAGACATGATTTGATTAGCATTAGTCAATTGTGTGATAAGGGATATTTTGTTACTTTTGAGCCTAATAGATGTGTGATTAAGGATGTCAGTAACAATAAGACATTATTTGTTGGTAATAGATGTGGTAATATTTATACAATTGATATTGATGTTAATGATCATGTAGAAAATTGTTTCATTGTTAATCATGATGCTTGGTTATGGCATAGAAGGTTAGGTCATGCTAGAATGGACACAATTTCAAAAATTTCTAAAAATGATTTAGTTGATGGTCTTCCAAAAATAAAATTTGAAAAGGATAAGATTTGTGATGCTTGTCAATTTGGAAAACAAGTGAAAACTTCTTTTAAGCAAAAAAAAATTTATTTCAACAAACAAACCTCTACAATTACTTTATTTGGATTTATTTGGACCATTAAGAACTCAAAGCCCTGGTGGAAAGTATTATTGTTTTGGTATTGTAGATGATTATTCAAGATTCACTTGGGTGTTATTCTTGAAAACTAAAAATGAGGCCACACAAGCTTTTTCAAAATTTACAAAAAGAGTCCAAAATCAAAAAAGGTATTCTATTGTGTCCATTAGGAGTGATCATGGTGGTGAAGTAGACAATGTTGCATTTGAAAATCTTTGTGATGAAAATGGTTTTGAGTATAATTTTTCCTCACCTAGAACTCCACAACAAAATGGTGTTGTTGAAAGGAAAAATAGGGCTATCCAAGAAATGGCTAGGACCATGTTACTTGAAAATAATTTACCAAAATATTTTTGGGTCGAAGCCGTTAATACCGCATGCTTTATAATCAATAGAGTCCATATTAGAGCTTTAATAAAGAAAACTCCTTATGAACTTTGGAAAGGAAGAAAAACCAACATTGGATTTTTTAAAGTTTTTGGATGTAAATGTTTTATTTTAAACACCAAGGATAACCTTGAAAATTTGATGCAAAAGCCGATGTTGGAATTTTTGTTGGCTACTCCAACCATAGTAAAGCATATAGAGTTTTTAACAAAAAGACTCTTACTAATGAAGAATCTATGCATGTTGAATTTGATGAAACTAATGTTATTTCTTCAAAGAATTTAGATGATGATATTGTTGAGGTAGAAAGGCAAATCAAGGAATCAAGGCTTGATAAAAAGAGCCAAGATGAATTACAATTTCAACAAGAAAAGCTTGAGGAAGTAAATGATTCTTTCCAAGAATTACCAAAGGAATGGAGGTATGCAAAAGCTCACCCTAAAGATCTCATTATTGGTGAACCATCACAAGGTATGAAAACTAGATCTTCTTTTAAGAACTTTTGTAATCATTTTGCTTTTGTCTCTCAATTTGAACCAAAATCTTTTAAAGAAGCCGAAATGACGAAAGTTGGATTTTAGCTATGCAAGAAGAATTGAATCAATTTGAGAGAAATCAAGTTTGGGAATTAGTCCCTAGACCTAAAAATCATTCTATTAAAGGCACTAAATGGATTTTTAGAAATAAAGTAGATGAAAATGGCACCATTATTAGAAACAAAGCTAGACTTGTTGTTCAAGGATACAATCAAGAAGAAGGTATTGATTATGAGGAAACCTTTGCACCGGTTGCTAGATTAGAATCCATTAGAATGTTGTGTGCATTTGCATGTTATAAAAATGTTACATTATACCAAATGGATGTCAAAAGTGCATTTTTAAATGGTTACATTATGGAGGAAGTATATGTAGAGCAACCTCTTGGTTTTCAAAATCATGATTTTCCAAACAATGTTTTCAAACTCAAAACGGCACTTTATGGCTTGAAACAAGCACCAAGAGCATGGTATGATAGATTGAGCAAATTTCTCATTGATAATGGTTTCGAAATGAAAAAAGTTGATACTACTCTTTTTGTTAAAACAAAAAATGATGATTTATTAATTGTTCAAATCTATGTTGATGATATTATATTTGTGCTACTAATATTTCTATGTGTGAAGAATTTTCCAAGTGTATGCAACAAGAATTTGAAATGAGCTTAATGGGAGAATTAAATTTCTTCCTTGGACTTCAAATCAAGCAATCAATGGATGGGATCTTCATAAATCAAGCTAAATACACAAGAGATCTTCTCAAGAAGTTTGGCATGGATAATTCAAGGACATATAACACACCTATTGGTACATTAACCAATCTTGACAAAGATGAGAAAGGAAAAGATGTTGAGGTAACAAAATATCGAGGTATGATTGGCTCTCTTTTGTATTTAACTGCTAGTAGACCCAATATTATGTTTAGTGTATGTATGTGTGCTAGATTTTAATCTTGTCCAAAGGAATCTCACCTTAAGGCTGTAAAGAGGATATTTAGATATCTTCTTGGTACCATAAATCTAGGTCTTTGGTATCCTAAGTGTGATAATTTTGATCTAATTAGTTATTCGGATGCGGACTTTGCTGGAAGTCTTCTTGATAGAAAGATCACTAGTGGCTCTTGCCATTTTCTAGGACATGCATTAGTCTCATGGTTTAGTAGAAAACAAAATTCTATTGCCTTATCAACCGCGGAAGCCGAGTATATTGCAGTAGGAAGTTGTTGTGCACAAGCTCTTGGGATGAAACAAATTTTAAAAGATTATGGTGTGGTATTTGATCACATTCCCATCAAATGTGACAATACAAGGCCATCACATTCAAAAAAATCCAATACAAAAAACCCCCCAACCCTTAGACTAAGCATATAGGATTAGACATCATTTATAGAGATATGTGCAAAAAGGATATTTCTTTAGAATTTGTTCACACGAGAAACAATTAGCCGATATATTACTAAAACCCTTAGTCAGATAGATTTAGCATAATTAGAGAGATTAGGCATGTTGGATAGTCTTAATTTTGCTTTAATATGATAGCATAGTTAAGGGGGAGAACTATATTTAGGGGGAGTAGTAAGTAATTTGATTACATTTTCTTTTTATAATAACCAAAAGGGGGAGAAATAGTTGGATTGGTATATTCATAACAAGTGTCATTTTTTTATTTATTCTTGATTTTATTTTCATTCTTGATTTAGATATTATTTTAAAGAAATCAATGGTTTGTCATCATCAAAAAGGGGGAGATTGTTAGCCCTAAGGCTACATGATAATTTTGATGATAACAATACACATTGATTAATTGAGATTTACTAACATGTTTATTTATGTGCAAGAGTAAGATCATTGAAATAATTTTAAAATCAAGAAGAGGTTTATTAAAATGAAGTGTTGAAGCTTAGGAGAAGACTACATGTTAAAGGCATCAAAGTTTAAGTACAAGGTTTGATTCAAGGAATATGATATATGAGCAATGTTCTATCAATTGGTCATATATTTCTCTACAAATGTCCAAATAATGTGATTCTTGAGCCTTGGGAAAACTTACTCAATTTATAACATTTCATATGTTTTAAAGAAATTCAAATTTTAAGTGCAAGATCGTCCAAATAATCATGCAAAGTGAAAGACAAATGGAAGCAGCTGACATGAGCACCGAATACTCATTTGGACATATCTTGAGCTAGAAAAATCAAAATGACTTGATTCTTGTGGCATTAGAAAGATGACTTAATGGGCACATTTCATATTTTTTGAAGAAATTCAAATTTCAAATGGAAGGCCGACATAATTGACATGCAATTCGGTGGACTGACACAGAGAAGAAAAATCAACTCACATAAGTACCGAATGGTGTTTTGGCCATATCTTAAGATAGAGATATCCAATTGCTTTGATTCTTAATGTTTTGGAAAGCTTATTCAAATATGAAGATTTTTATGTTTTGAAGAAATTCAAATTTCAAATGGAAGGCTGACAGAATTATCATTCAAGTCAGTGGATAGACACATGGAAGAAAAATCAAGTCACTTGAGCACCGAATGGTGTTTTGGCCATATCTTGAGCTACAGATATCCAAATGACTTGATTCTTGATGCGTTGGAAAGCTTGTTCAAATGTGCAGATCTTTATGTTTTGCAGATTTTCAAATTTCAAACAAAACATTGAAAAAAAGGGCAGACAAGATTACGGTTTTTATGGTGGGCAGAAAATTTGGAGATGGTGTCTTCACTTGATTAAGTTAATCGATTTGCCTATAAAAGGAGCCATTCTAACATGCATTCAACACGTGCAAGGAGAAGCATTTTATCAAGCAAAAAGCAGAGAAATATCAAGTTTATAGAGCTTTTAGTTCTTTATCTACTCTTTGAAGAGAGTTGTACTTTTGTTGTAAAACCTTTTCTTGTTTCTTATATTGTGTGAGAGTGAGAGATCTTCTTGTAAAAAGGAAAAAAGATATCCTCTATTGAGAACTCTTTCCTTGGTGAGGTTGTGTTCATCAAGAAGAACTCTTGGTGTGGTGTTATCAAGAGTTGAAGCGAAAAAAAGTCTGTGAGTTGTTCATCAAGCAAGTGTAAAGTATCTACAACTTAGTGGAAAGCCTAGCTTGTGGAGAAGCTAAGAGCCCGTGGACGTAGGCAAGGTTTGCCGAACCACGAAATTGAGTTTGCACTCTCTCTATCCCTATACTCTTTACATTTACTTGCACTTGAGATTATTTATTATTGCTATTCTCTTGATTGCATCTTAGATAACTTCTATTTTCATCTTCTTCACTTCTATTCTCAAAAGAAAAAGTGAAATAATTTTTATCTTTCAAGAAAAGTTTTATAAATTCGTTTTGATAAATAAAACCAAATTCACTCCCCCTCTTGGGTTGTCATACCTGGGTCAACAAAAAGTCATTACGAAATTGCTTAAATAGGTCACAAAAATGACAATTCTACACAAACGCTTGACATATCTCGACGGAATATGCTCGACGCTTAGCACTCGACACACTAACTTGACATACAAACTCGACACAAAAACTTGACAAAAATATACATCCGACAACCAACACATTCGACACTCCACTCAACGGACTAACTCGACACTTGACCATAGACTTGACACAATCTCTCGACACTCAACATGACCCCTCGACATGTCGAGAGTCGGTTTTATATATCTGACACATCGAGCGATCTTGCTCGACAAATCGTGTCTTCTTTCCCCTCGACTGCGATACCAGATTTTCTCCACGATTTACAATTTTCAGCAAATTTTGGCAAAAACCGTACTATGTCTAAACTTAGTTCACATACATATCCCTATTTTAGGCTACATAATGTGGTTGAAAGCTACAAAAACAAGAAATAATGAAAACATTACAACCTACTTCAACATTCTTGTGCCGTTTAGAGAGAAATTACGGAGAATTGTCTTACCTTATTGCTCAGCTTCAACTCTAAGATTAAACAATAAGATGAAATAAAACAAAGTTGTTGAAGAGTGTTTCAGACAGTGAAGGAGTGACAATGTTTCTTTCTTTCTTCTTTCTTTTCAAGTTTGAGTTTCGAATGGCATTTTAATCATTTCACGAAGAAAGTGTCTATGTAATCAAAATTTATCATAATGTGTCTATATTTCGTTTCAAACCCCTAATTTTGTCTATTTTTTCAATTTACTTTTGCAAACTTATTTATCCTTCTTTAAATTGTTAGTTGATTAATTTTGATTAATGTTAGAGGTAAAATGGTCATTTCCTGTCTTAGTTTTTAATTTAGTTATGGACATGTTTTTTTTAAAACTTTGGTTAGGGATATTTTGGTAATTATAGTGAAATTGGATGAAAAGTTGATGTCATCTGAGGATCAAATTAATAGAAAGATGATCTCTAATAAATTTTTAAAAATATAAGGTTGTCTCTCACACAAAAATGTAAAAGATGTTTTTTTTTTATGATAATAAGTTAAAAGATAGAGGTTGTTTGTGAAATTTTCCCTCCATTTAATTGTAAGAAGTGATAAAGCAAAAACTTAAAGGTGTATAAGTATGAGTTTTGGGATTATCAAAGGTGTAATTATTAAGAAAAAATGTATAAAATGAATTTAATTTGTGTGTGGTTAACATCTGCCTTCGTGAATATAATAATGTAAAAGTAAGAGGAGCCAAGAAGGCTTCTTCTTTTTGAGTTTTTGAAATTAATCATATAGGTGCCACTTCTATCTCCTTAAAAAATATCATATGTTTCATTTATACGAAATTATTTTTTTATTAATTAAAAAAATATAGTTTGTTAAGATCTTTTAAGTATTTAGAAATCAATCAACCATTTAATTAATTTGGTAATTTCTTAAATAATAAATGTTTTGTTTATAAGAAACAACTTTAAAAATTTGTAAGTTTATATAAAATATATTTTCATTCAAACAAATTTCTTAATGCAACATTGCTCCCTTTGAAAAACGGCCAAGCAAACTTTAAATAAAAATAAATAAAGATTCAATTGTTAATTTGCTTGACAATGCTAGAAGTACAACACTCTTCAATTGCTTTTTAGAAACAATTTATTTGTTTGATTAAAGACTTACAACTTAGTTTTATAATTTCTAGTTATACACCATAATTTCAGTATTTGTTGTATGTGTTATATTAAAAGCTTCTTGTGGCAAATACAAATTTTAGAATTCATTGCTTACAATGATGTTGAGAATTAACGATCTTTAACCAACCAATTCCATCCATGAATCAAGCAATAGACAAAGTTACACAATAAAGAAATCAATTAGATTGCAAAAAATCAAGCAAGCAACCACAATGAAGAACACCAAGATTTAAGTGGTTAGGCTCACTTTGAAGAAAACATATTACAAGGCTTTACAACTCTCAATAATCTGATATCAACACTCTCTCTAGGTGTGTTTTCGTTCCCGAAGAAACCCTATAAGAGAATGCCCTAAAAGTCACCCTCAATTCTCTCAAAATATAATTAGGAATCCTTTAATTATGTGTCAATTTGCAACGTGGCACGGCAACTCCAAACTCATTACGCCGCGGCTTGGGGGAAAAAAAAGTCCTTGTCTTCGATGATGTGCCACGGCTTAATCTCCTCTGCATTGCAGCCTTAAACTCGCTTCCTGGAATACATACTTATTCTAGAGACTACTATGCCGCAACTCGCTACCCTTGCACCATAGCTCTAGTGTTTCTCTCTAAATTCTGAATTTCTTTAAATTTGAGAGCCACACATAACAAATCTACACCCGTCTTCATACCACTGTAGCCTTCCATCAATACAACTCATCAAGGAACCTTATCTTAGACCTTCAACAAATCCAAGCAATGTAATAACTTATTCAAAGGTACCACCTTTGTAGTCATATCAACTGGATTATCTTCTATAGGTATATTCTCTACCTTCACAGGCCTTTTAGCTACAACATCATGAGCAAATGCAATCTCACATCAAGATGTTTAGTACATTCATGATACATTTGATTCTTCGTCAGATGTATAACACTTTGACTATCACAAAACACGGTCATAGACTCTTGTGACACTCCAAGTTCAGCTACCAATCCTTTAAGCCACAAAGCTTCCTTTATAGTTTCAGTAACAACCGTATATTCTGACTCCATAGTTGATAAAGAAACAATCAACTGCAACTGAGCTTTCCAACTAATACATCCTTCACTCAATGTGAACACATAAGCCCTTTAAGACCTCCTTTTATCAAAATCCCCTCCATAATTCACATTTACAAAACCCTTCAAAAATGTTCCTTCTTACTCTATTATACTAAAAGATCAATCCTCCATTGATTGATCCCTTCAAATAGCTTAGTAGTCATTTAACTACATCTCAATGAATCTTGCCCAGATTTACCATAAACCTACTGACAACTGACACAGCCTATTCAATATTTGGACGAGTGCACACTATCAAGTACATAACACTTAACACTTTCTATTGCATTCGTATATGGAATCTTGTTCATATGTAGTTTCTCCTCATCTATCTTGGGATATTGCTCAGATGATAGTCTAAAATATGCTGGTAATGGTACATTAACAGGCTTTGCACCATCCATGTTAAACAGATGCAAGATTTTTCAAGATAATTTTTCTGAGATAAAAAGTGTACCTTTGTCTCTATCCCTATGAATGTCCATCCCCGATACCCTATTAGCCTTCCCTAAGTCTTTCATGTCAAGCTTAGTCTGTAATAATCTTTTCAAGTTCTAAACATCTAGATATCATCAACATACAAGAGCAAGTAAACCATATTAAGACTTGTAGTTCCCTCACAGTAAACACAACTATAATAAGAGCACCTTAGAAACCATTACTCATTATAAATGTATCAAACTACAGAATCCATTGCCTTGGACTTTTCTTTAAACCATAAAATGATTTGTTCAACAAGAAAATATATTGTTCTTTACCTGAAAGTTTGAATCCCTCAAGTTGGCTCATGTAGATCTTCTCTTCTAACTTACCATGTAAGAACATAGTTTTAAAGTCCATCTACTCAAGCTCAAGATTAAAACATGCCACAAGTGATGGAAGAACCCCAATCGATATGTGTTTTACCACAGGAGAGAAAATCTCATTATAATCAATTCCTTCACAATGTATAAACCCCTTAGTCACTATTCTAGCCTTGTACCTAGGCTTCTCACTTAACAACCCTTCCTTTCATTTGAATATCCATTTACAACTAACAAGTTTTTGTTTTTCCGGTCTCTTTACAATCTCCCAAGTTTTATTCTTATTTCAAGAATTAATCTCATTTACCATTGCCTCTTTTCATTGGACGAACTCATCAGAATTCATGGCCTCAACCTCAAGATATGTAAGCGACTTGTTCCCATCAATAACATCAGCCGTATTTAAAGCATAACCCATGAAGTCAAAATTTCTCTTACCCTACTGGAGGTTTTATCTGCCTCCTCTCTATGGCCCTTGCCAAACTATAACCCTGTTATGGTACGTTGTTGTTATTGCTCAACGTCAGGTGCATCCTCAATTACTTGTTGACGAATAACTCTAGTGGGCTCCACCTCAAAACCAACTCTTTGCAACTCTGAATAAATCAAGTCAAATTTGTCTATCCTAAAACCCCATCATGCTACACAACCAAGCATGGAATTTCATCATCATTGAAGATGATATCTATACTAATAATAGGTTTTGATACTCTCTTAGCTCTATACCGTAATATGTAGCCTTTTGAACTTTTAGAGTAGCCTAAAAAGATGCATTTTAATGCTCTAGGCTCTAGCTTGTCATCGTTCATGTGTGCATATGCTGTGCAACCAAACACTCTCAATTTGTGGTAATTAGCAAGTCTACCACACTACATCTCCTCAGTCGTGTTATAATCAATGACTATAGATGGACTTCTATTTACTAAGTAAGTTGCAGTACTCACAACGTCTGCCTAGAACTCTTTCCCCAATCTTGCATTAGAACATATGCACTTAACTCTCTCCACCAAAGTCTTATTCATCCTCTTTACTAAGTCATTCTATTGGGGAGCATGTCTAACTATCTTATGTATCACAATCCCATGGTCTTTACAATGAGATTCAAACATGTAACTCTAAAAGTCAAGCCCATTATCTGTCTTAAGTCTTTTCAACTTTTTACGAGTCTGAGTTTCTATAAGCTATTTCCATTGTCTGAACTTTTCAAAACCTTTATTCTTATGCTCAACAAGTAAATCCATACCTTCCTATGGGCGGTCGCACTTGTGCTCAATTCTCTACGTAGGTCCTATTCAATTGCCTAGAGGGCTGTACGGGTTAGGTCACAGATACAAGACCTAGAGAATAAGTCAAAGTCGCCACCTGGGTAAATAACCGAGGAAAAATTTGGATGACCACAGTCACTCCCTAGCTTCGGACCTAACTACCCATCACCCCTTCATAGATGAGTTCAGAAGTTATATATGGGTTAAACCTGTCTAGAAGTTAATGTAGCCTCCACTATGTGTTTACTGAATCCTAGATTCTAAAATCACATTACCGTCTCAAGATCCTAAGTTTTATTATGCAAGCAACTGCTTTTATCTATTTATTACATGTGAGATGTTGACAATTTATATACATACAGAGAAAGAAGAAGGAGAATTGAACATTTCCATCAGACATAGGGGAAGGAATTGAGGATTACAACAATTTTCCATAATAATTGAGATAAAAAATAAATTATTACAAAATAGAGGGGTTTCATCCCTTTATCATCAAATAAAGTCATTAATAAACACAATTTAAATAAATTGAAAATTTAATCGTAACATTGGTCATTGATTAAACTACATTATGTGTAATAGTTGAACACTTAATTGGTTGATAATCATCACATGCTTTATAAATAACTAACCCACAGTCATGGCATAATCATTGACCACCTAATTATACGATTAATTACTAAGCATGCATAATCAGACTACTAATTAAATACAACTAATCTTAAACATGGCATAATTAATTATACTAATCCTAATTAAGCTAAACATGGCATATTTAACTAAACTAATCCTAAACTAAACATGACACAATTAATTAAACTAATCCTAAGCTAAACATGACATAATTAATTAAACTAATCCTAAACTAAACATGCCATAATTTTCTCCTACATATACCTTAGCTAATTATAGGGAATAATTAAAAATAAATAAGATTTAAATACTAGCAAAGGCCTTCAGAACCTTACTTGATTCTAATCACTATCAAAGGAAGAATCTTGACTACGAGAATTACCAGAAGATTGAATTATCCAAGTAATTCCCAAGGATGCTTGACTTGTTCTCTAAATTAGAGCCCCCTGCCTTTATATAGTCCCTCAAGGGCCAAAATAGTGCTCTTTTCCATATGTGGGATTGTGAACCATAAGTGCATGCTTGTAAGCTATAGCGGCACTAGGGTTTTTAGATCTATTAAAGGCACAACTCTAAGGATGTGCGCCTATAATGTTACAAGTAGCACTTTTTTCCTAAAGGTGCACGCCTTGTAATGTTACAAATGGCACTGGGATTTACAAACCTCTTTGAGGCACAACCCTAAAGGCGTTCGACTGTAATTTTATAGGCGACACTCCTTTTGCAAGAGGCATGCACTTGTACAGGCGCTAACCTTATTCCTAGGTTCTTTAACCATTTCACGTCGTTTGGTCTATGAGGGTCGCCCCTAAGCCCTTCGGAGGACCGTGAAGGTCGATCTGTGGGCACGTCGAACGAAAATGATTCTTACGATCTTGAATATTCCAAGCCTACTTGGCTTTTCTATCCTTTCTGGTATCATTCCTATAGTTGAGAGTAATCCTCTAATTTTACGGTCTCTAATTATCATCATTGAGCCTGAAAGAACCATTAGCAAAATTCTAGTGCTTACAGTTTGCCCTGTATTTTGGAGAGGTTTACGGAACATAAACATTAAACAAAATATATTGTACTTTGAACTTGCTTACTCCAGGTCTGATTTATGAGTTACACTAGGATTTTAATGGTTTTTTTTGGGTAATTCTACATCGCCTACTACCCCTGGTGCTATTGTGCACTTTTTGAGCTTGTTAAGATTATAAATTTTGTTGAGGGTCCCAATGCAATTCCATGCTTGTGAGTTTTGCTGTTGTTCTGCTGTCTCTAAAATTTTGGTGCGACAACACACCCTCTGAAAGTCTCTGGTGCGATTCTACACTCTCTAAAGACACGTCCATGCAATTTCACGATAAAAAGGATTTTGGCATAATTTTGCACTCTCTGACAGTCTTCAATGTGATTTCATACTCTCTAAAGACATCTCTACGCGATTCCATGTTGAAAAGGATTTCGGTGTAGTTACGCACTCTCTAACAGTCTTCGATGTGATTTCATACTCTCTGGAGATACCCTTGCGCTATTCCATGCTGAAAAGGGTTTCGATGCAATTTCGTACTCTTTGACAATCTCCAGTGTGATTCCACACTCTCGGAAGACACCTCCGCGTAATTCCACATTGAAAAAGGGTTTGGGTACAGTTTTGAGCTCTATAAAAGTCTGCTTTGTGCTTCAGGGTTTCTTAAGAGGTTTCAAATCCATAAGGGATTTTGTTTTAATTTTCATACCCCACCGGGAATTTCGAATGTGATTCTATATCGAGAGATTTCTAAGGTGATTATGTGTCCATTAAGGTTTTTAGGTGTGATTATGTACTCTGAAGTTTCTGCGTAGAATTTTATGTGTTTTGGAAAGTCTAGTTGTAATTTTGCAAATTTAGAATTTTATGTGTTTTGGAAGGTTTAGTTATAATTTTGCAAATTTCTGGCATTTTGGATTTGGGTGTGTAAGTATAATGTATTACTCATTGGGATTGGGGACATGGATTTCTAGGTTCCAGAGTGATCCTATGTTTATAGGAGATTTAGTTGTAATTTTCTGTCCACTTAGAATTTTTGGTGCGATTCTGCATTCCTGAGGGGTCTTGGATGAAATTCTACCATTTTGAGGGGTTCTAGATGTAATTTTGTTCTTCACAGAGGTCTTGATTAATTCTATTATCTTGATGGGTTGTGGATGAAGTTCTGACATTCCAAGGGTCTTGGTGTAATTCTACAATTTTGAGGTGTTCTGAATGTAATCCTGTTCTTCCTCTAATTATACCTAAACTAAATATAGCAAATACTTAAAAATAAACAATATTTAAATACTAGAAAAGGCCCCATAGAACCTTACCTAATTCTGATCATTATCAAAGGAAGAATCTTGACTACAAAAATCACCAGAAGATTGAATTCTCCAAGTATTTCCTAAGGATGCTTGGCTTGTTCTTGAAATTATAGCCCCTTGCCTTTATATAAGTCACCTCAACGCCCAAAATGGTGCTCTTTTCTTGATGTGGGATTGTAGACTACAGACGCGTGCCTATAACCTACAGGTGGCACTAGGGTTTTCAGATCTGTTAATGGCGTAACCCTAAGGATGCACGTTTGTAATGTTACAAGCAACACTTTTTTCCTAAAGGCGTACGCTTGTCGCGTTACAAGTGGCACTAGGGTTTACAATCCCATTTGAGGCGTAACCGTAAAGGCATGCGATTGTGATGTTACATGCAACATTCTTTTTACTAGAGGCGTGTTCTTGTAGTGCTAGAGGTGCTATCCCTAGCCTACAGGCGCCAAACCTATTCCTAGGTTTCTTTACTGTTTCATGTCGTTTGGGCCAGGGGCGCTACCCGCGAGCCCTTAGGAAGGAGCCTTTTGCCCCCTTCCAACCACACAACGACCTGACACGAAAGTTGATCCGCGTGTGCTTCCAACAGACATGATTCCTAGGTCTTAACTATTCCCATATTGGTATCGAATTGGTCCTAAGCCTACTTGGCCTTTCTGGTGTCATTCCTATAGTTGAGAGTAATCTGTTGATTTTACTATCTCTGGTTATCATTATTAGGCCTAAAAAAATCATAAGCAAAATTTTAGTGCTCATACTTCTTAGAGTAATCATCAATCAAGGATAAGAAACACCTATTACCACTATGTTAAGGCTTACTAGCTGAACTCCAGAGATTTGAATATACATAATCAAGAGTACCTTTGTAGTATAAACACCTATTGGAAATGTAGTCGACATTGCTTCCCAAAGACATAGTGTTCGCAAAACTCAAGCTTACCAACATGATCACCACACAATAACCTTTGACTGCTCAACTCCTTTAGATCTCACTCACTGATATGGCCTAGTCTTTAATGTCAAAGCATGGTTTTATCCCTATCAGAAGCTTTTTCAATTGCTAGTCCACTAGTTAAGACCTCCCCTTGAAGCACATATAAGTCATTCTGAATCTTAGTTTTCATGACAACTAGTGCTCCTTTTATCACACGTCACATCCTAAATGATGCCTTGTACTCACAACATATTTTATCCGATGTGCCCAAAGAAATCAAGGTCCTTTTTAACCTAGGAGCATGCCTAACTTCCTTCAAGATTTTAACAGTCCTATGAAATATCCTAAACTTGACACATTCAACTCCCACAACTTCACAAGCCACATCATTCCCGATCTACTAACTTATAAGAAGCAAAAAATTCTTTCTTAGGACACATGTGGAATGTGCAGCCTGAATCAAGAAACTACTCACCATCAGATTTCATGTCTGAAACTATCAAAACCTATGTACCCTCATAATCAGATATTGACACTACAGCTGCATCAACATCCTTAACTGCCTTTTCCCTTTTGTTCTTCCACTTAGGGTAGTTATATTTGAAGAAGCCCTCTTTTTTACATTGATAACACTTCTTGCTTTGCTTGAACTTCGACTTCAATCTTTATTTTCCTTTGCCTTCTGTTTTCTCTTCTTCGATCTATCCTCATTGTTAAACCCACTCCACTATTTCCAGTTTGTCTTTCAGTCTGATCTCGAGTTTTGTAGGTCTCAAAGCCCTAAGTATATCATCCATATCAATATTATCTCTACCATATTTAATAACAGATTTAACCTTCCTTAAATTGACTGGTAGAGAGTTCAAGAGAATAACTGCCTAATTTTTCTTACTAATTTTCTTATCAACATTAGCAAGATCAACTACAATCATTTTAAAGTCATCAAGATTATCTTCTAGTGCCTTGGAAACAGTTGCTCTTTAAGATAAATCTTATTAAACTTAGATTTAGTCGCATACAAAGATTCATGTTTAGTCCAAACCTTTGCCACAGTATCCTCTTTATCAATTTGACATAACACATTATCTGACAGGTAAAGAATAAGTGTGTTATAGGCAATTCTCCTCCTCAGAAAGTTCTTTACCACTACGAGCTTTTGCGTACTTCTATTGCATTAGGATAGCCTTCATCTTCTTTCCCCAAAGATTGAAATCACCAACCATTGTTTCTCACTTAGGAATTTTCACGAACAAGTTGTATGCGAAAACAAGCCAACCAATGGCTTTGACACCAAATGGTTGAGAACTAAGGATCTTTAACCAACCAATTCCACCTAAGATTCAAGTAATAAACAAAGTGACATAATTAAGAAATCAATCAGATGGCAAACAATTAAGAAGGCAACCATAAAGAAGAACATGAAGATTTAAGTGGTTCAACTCAATATAAACCTATATCCATTGGAAGACTGCAGAATAACTTTCACTATGAAGAAAACGGATTACAACACTTTACAACTCTTAATAATCTAAGATCAACACTCTCTTTTAGGTGTGTTCTTGTTCCCCATGAAACCCTATTAGAGAATGCCTTGAAAGTCGCCCTCAAGTTTCTCAAAATACAATTAGGAATCCTTTAAATATGTGTCAATTTGCAGCTCCAAGGACATGGTCGTGGCTTAGGAGAAAAAAGAGTACTTGTCTTCAACATTGCACCGCGGCTTAATCTTCTCTACACCACGGCCCCAAGCTCTCTACCTAAAATACATATTTATCCTAGAGACTACTACATTGTGACTTGCTAACCCTTACACCGTGGCTCCAATGCTTCTGTCTAGATTTCGAATTTCCTTAGATTTGAGAGCCACACATAACAATGATAGGTTTCTTATAACTATTGTTACTTTTCCAAACAAAAAGTTTAAAATATAGTTTTTTAGTGTTGAACGAAACTTGAGGTTTATCATGTTGACGGAGAGGATAATTACTATAAAACAAAGAAAATAAAGATTTTTTTTCTAATTAAACAAACAATTTGAATGTATCTTTTGAAAAATGAACTTGGTATTCTCATAAAAGTATTTTGTAACCAGTGTCTAAAAATGCTTTTATTTAAAATTGTAAAATTAATTTTCTTCAAGGTAGTACTTCTTGTTCTTTTGTGCTTATTAAGACATGAAGCAATTGGGGTATCTCTTGAAAATGCATTTGGTTAATTTAATTTTCTTTTCAGAATTACACTAGTATGTGAAAGAATGTTCAAGAAAAATATTTAGATAAAATATTTTTAAATTAATGCAATTTTCATATATGTCAAAACAAAAAAGTAGATGCATTTGACAAGAAGGTTTTGGCAAATATTTTCTTAGTTTGTAGTTAGTTTAATACATCATTTACATTTTGTTTTCTAATAACATGCATGCATTCCTCATGATCCTTTTCATCACAACTTTATGACAATCAAACACCTCCAAATGTGTAAAAAAGATCATAATAGAAAGTGAGAACTTCTTTCTTAATTTCATTAGTGATAATTGTTTATCTACCAAAATCTATTTATAAGATGTTAGAGAAAATTAAATGGTTGCATAGATTAATATCAAATTGTATTATATCATCCAAACATGAAAGTAATATTGTCCTTCAAGCTCAACACATATCATTTCATCATTTGTATTATAAAAATAAAAATACAACATAGTATTTTTATCATAGGTTAACAAAAAGTTTTAGTAAATGATTTAGAACCAGTGTAGTATATTAGTTTAATGTAATTCTATTCGAACAAAAAAAAATCTTTGAAATTTTTTGTCCAGCAATAAAAATGTTTATATTGATTGACAACAAAAATTAAATTAAAAATTCTACAGCATATATTATATTATATATAATAAAATTGGGAATTGAAAAGCCTAAACATAGGTAATTTAGTGAACTAGAATAATATAAGTAAAGAAGATAAATTTACATAAGGTCAAATAAAATTTAAATAATCAAAATTTGAAAAGTTGAGAAAAAAAAATTAAGATTGTAGTTAATGACAAAGCCAAAAAAATTTGTGGGGGCAAAATTAGGATTAGAAACTTCGGCATAAGTCTAGAGAGAGCCCTTGTTGATTACTTTGCCTAAAACATTCGAGACAGAGAATTCTATCTGACACAAAAAAAAAATAGATTTGCAGAACAAGAAGAACTTTAAGACCATCAATGATTCCATTAGAGACTTCAAAGAAATTTGTGATGAGCTAGAAGCAATAGGGAGGCCACTGTAGGATCAACAAAAATTTTTCAACCTTTTAAAAGATTTAGGTAATGTTTAGGATTCTTTTGTCATATCTAGGATGAA
The DNA here is from genome assembly GCA_013180625.2 of Boswellia sacra. NCBI lineage: Eukaryota > Viridiplantae > Streptophyta > Magnoliopsida > Sapindales > Burseraceae > Boswellia > Boswellia sacra. Next base: position 32,669 of record SNVD02002575.1, read on the forward strand.
ACCTCCTATACCTTCATATAGTCATCTAGTAGCACTATTCAATTACTTCAAAGTCATGAGAATATGAAATCACTTCATCATTCTCTATCCTCACATATCTCTTAGTTTTACATCAACAACATAATAATTGGAAGATCTAAATGTATGGATCAGTTATATGTAATATAACAGAAAATATAAAATGGTATAGGAGGATTTTATATATCTCGGTTATAAAATCTACATCCACAAATAGCTTAGAGTTGCAATTCACTAAGTTCTTGTTTGTACAATTTTTAGGAACATTTATAGTGCTAACTTACTCTCATACACAGACCTAATCCTTGTAAAACAAGATCCTAACAAGATCTTAAACTTTAGTGACACTGCCCACTCTCTATTGCTAATGACTTAATAACAAACTGTGAAGTAACACTTAACAAATATATATGATGCTGAATTACATAAACACTCAACTCGTAAGTTCTCTCGAGTGTATACTAACTCATACAGGCTAAATAAAATGCATGTACTATTACAATCTCTTATACATGAATAAACTCTCATAATCAAAGATGCATTCCAATTTTGTATTGAAGCTCTTCCATTGATTACTTGAAATACGGTGCAACCACTAGACATAAGTTATAGGAAATAACATTATATATAGTGTAAAGTTCAGCTACCTATCTCATCAATATCCTATATAATCTCAGTCAAACCCAATTGATAAGTACAGGATATCAATCAACATTATAAGAAGTGATATAAATAAACTCCTAAGTAAATTAGGATACAAATAAAATATTCTCCTAAGTGAAATAGGATACTAGTACAATATCCTAATCTAATGAGAGATACTCAATATGAATGAAATACTTTCTAATAAAGACTTCCAGAAACAGTAAAATTAGATAGAATATAACCTAATTTTTTTATTACAAGTTTGTCCAAAAATCAATCATGTCTATGGCACATGCTTAAGTGTCACGTTTGACACTAACAATCTCCCTTTTTTTGATAAGTTCAAATGGTTATTTGATTTTTTAGAACAAATGAATTAAAGCAGTAAATGACTTAGATTCAAAATTTGATTTTAATGAAAATAAGAATTCCATTAGAGAAAGGATTCTCGTCACTAAAAACTCTCCCCCTCAAACCAATAATGCTGACATGGCATTTTTTGACACATGGATACAAATAAAACAAATCAAATTTCAATTAGGCACAAACGACATCGAATTTTATAAATAATGTAACAAAAAACAATTATAATTAATATAACAATAATATCTGAATATCATATAAATCATTCTAAAAAAGCATATTTCATAATTGTTTATAATCATCATAAGAAAGCTTTTTAACTTTATTTTTCATTCGAATGAGATGTCAAAAATAACATTTTGATATATTCACAAAGATTAATCACATGGGATTATGAATTAAACATAGTAACTTTCAAACAATATAGAGGTAGCCATTTTTACTTGAATGGATGGCCTTAACTTGAGTGGATGACCTTAAGGTTACTCTTAATGATGGCTTTCACATATCGTATATTGGTAGCTCTCTCTGTATTTTTCATTTTTAACCAGTATCTTAATTAAGAACACAACATAGATTGCAGCTTACACATGTTTGATTAGAAGAAAACTTATGATATTTCAGATATAATTAACATAACAAAAAGCAACCCTATTCAGAAAATTGACAAATATCTAAGGCCTTTCTTAGATTCTCAAATCTTTTTGCATCTATTGCCTTAATGAACAGGTCAGCTAATTGATTTTCAGTGGAGATGTTTTTCAATGGCTATCACCTTTGACTTTGCAAGCTCCCTTATAAAATATTATCTGTTATGTTAATGTGTTTTGTTCTTGAGTGCTAGACTGGAAATATTTTGGCACTTTTTGGAAAAAATTTATAGTGCTACTATTATCACAAAACACAGTTTAGGTTTTTGTTCGATACCATAATCACTTAGCATTTGCCTTATCCATAGCAACTGTGTACAACAACTCCTTGCTGTAATATATTCTGCTCAATGGATAAGGAGATGGAATTTTTCTTCTTGCTATGCCAAGAAACCATGTTAGTTCCAAGATATAAACATCCACCTAATATGCTTTTTTTGTCATCAGCATTGACTGCCTAATCAGCATCACTAAACCCTGGAAGAGAAGTATTTGTTTCTTTAGATAACTATATCCCATAATCATAAATTTCATGTACATACATGATAATTCTCTTGGCTGCTATCGAGTGGGATTCCTTAGGATTTGCTTGAAATATTGCATAAAGTCGTACACTAAAACATAAATTTGGTTTAGTTGTAGTGTGGTAAAGTAAGCTATGAATTATGCTTCTATATAGACTTGCTTTAATCTCCTTTTCTATATCATCTTTTGAAAGTTTCAAGTTAGTACACATAGAAGTTCTCATAGGTTTTGACTTCTCAAGTTCAAATTTCTTGACAAGATTCTTTGTATATTTTGATTTAAATATGCATATCTCATCATTCATTTGTTTAACATGCAATCTAAGAAAGAAATTTAATTCTCCTACCATGCTCATCTCAAACTCTTCCTATATCAACTCACCAAACTTATCAGTCTTGTTTTGTATGTTGAGCTAAACACAATATCACCTACATATACTGAAGCAACAATAAAATAACTAGATACATGTTTGATAAATAAAGTCTTATCATTGCTACCCATAGTGTAACCTCTCTTAATCAAAAAATTTGTCAACCTTTCAGACCAAGCTCTAGGAGCTTGTCTCAAATCATGCATAACTTTATGCAACTTATACACAAAATTAGGATGTTTAGGATCTTCAAATCCTTTGGGTTGTTCAACAAAAGCCTCTTCATTAAGATAGCCATTCAAGAAGACTATCTTAACATCCATTTGATACAATTTAAAAGCAAACAAGCAAGTAATAGCAAGTAATAATCTAATAGACTAAAGTCTAGCTACTGATGCAAAGGTTTTATCAAAGTCTATGCCTTTAACTTGTGTGTAACCTTGTGCTACTAGCCTAACCTTATTTCTAACTACTTGTCCATTCTCATCAGTTTTATTCTTGAATATCTACTTAATTCCAACGACGTTAGCATTCTGTGGCTTAGAAACTAATTCCCAAACTTTATTTCTTTAAACCTGATTAAGTTCATCCTATATAGGTTGAATCCAAACATCTTGCTTTGAAGCTTCTTTCGTATTTTTAAGCTCAATTAATGAAACATAACAAGTAAAATTTACCTGATTTCTTACCTTGCTCCTAATCTTCATCATGCCATCTGAACTTCCAATGATTGAGTTGGTTGGATGAGCTTTTCGTATCCAAGTAGGTAGATCTCTCGTTTTATCATCATTCCTGATTAAGTTCCTATCCAGGTCTGCGCTGTTAGATGTTGTTGTTGTGTTTGATGTAACAGCCGTTATTTCTTCTTTCATAATTGAATATTCCTTGTTGTTATTGTTGACTGGTGCTTGACTTTATGCATTTTTTGTGAAGCAGGTTATGCTTTCTTCATAGGAATACTTTGCATAATCTTCAAGATCATCAAACACTACATTTGGAGACTCTATTATAGTCTTAGATCAAATGTTATAAATATGAAATGCTTTGCTGCTTAGTGCATATCCCACAAAGACTCGTTCATCACCTTTTGGATCAAATTTTTCTAACTGTTCTCTATCATTTAAGATGTAACACCTGCATCCAAAAATATTAAAATACTTCAAGTTAGGTTTTCTTCCTTTTAAAATTTCATAAAGAGTTGGTTAGTGCTAAGTCTTAGAAAAACTTTATTTGAAATATAGCAAGTAATGCTAATTGCTAAAGCCTATAGCTTTGTGGTCAACTTCTTGTTATTGAGCATTACTTTAGCCATCTCTTGAAGTGTTATGTTCTTTCTCTCTATAACATCATTCTTTTCAGGTGTTTTAGGGGATGAAAACTCATGAGCAATTCCATGGTATTTGCAGAAATGAACATAACTAAAATTTTCAAACTATTTGCCATGGTCACTTCTTATCCTTACTATCATACCAATGTTCTTGTTTTGCTCATTCTCAAGCTTCACACAAAGATTCCTAAAAGCTTTAAAAGTATTAGACTTTTCTCTAATAAAATCAATCCATGTGTATCTAAAGAAATCATCAACATAAACAAATACATATCTCTTATCATAAATGCTTTCGATCTACATGGGACCCATGAGACCTATGTGAAGAAAATTAAGTATTTTAGATGTGCTAAGATGTGACATTGACTTATGTAACCCTCTAATTTGTTTTTCCAATTGACATGGTCCACATGTTCCAAGTCTTTGTAGGACCACCTCTTACAATATCTAACTTAGTCAATCTAACTAAGTCTTTGTAATCTAAATATCCTAACTTTTGATGCCACAATTCCAAATCTAATATCCTAGCATGAAATGCATTTATTGCTAAGCAAATATTATTAGAAGATCTTTTTCCTTCTAAAATGCATTCTCCAACATCATCTAAAACTATGAGTTTTTTTTATTAAAATTAACAACATACCTGTCATCACATATCTGACTAATACTAATCACGTTAGCTTTCAATCCATTAACAAGCAAAACATTTTGAAATTCAGGTAAGCCTTTAACATTTCAAGTACCCTTACCAAATCACATTACTCTTTGCACCATCACCAAAAGTGATATTTCCTTCATTATATGACTCAACGTTTTTCAAAAAATACTTTTTTCTAGTCATATGTCTGGAACAACCACTATCAAAATATCAAATATCATTAGCATATTCATTAAGTGAAGTAAGAGCAACTTTACAGGTAATTATGTCTTTCTTAACCTATTGTTATCGTGTCTTAGGTAACTGCTTTGAACTGTTTCGACCTTCCATTCAAAAGACTCAATAATTTAAAACATCTAGGTTCGGTATATCCTTTGACACCATAAAAATAGCATGTTGGAACAAATCTCATTACCTTTTTAGGACTGGACTTAAATGACCTTAATGGAGAAACAAAACATCATTATTTTTTGAGCTAGGACTTGAACTTTTTGAGCTAGTTTCAGAAGTGTTACCTAATATTGAAGCTTTCATAAACACTATATTTGATGAAGATGCTATGTTACCTTATGAATAACCCAAGCCATGTTTGTTGGAATTGTCTCTTCTAAGACTCAAAACTTGGTCAAGTTTAGACCCAATTCTGAGTTGGTCTATACACTTTCTACTCTCAGCTAGTTCTACTGTAATTTTTTCAACATGTTTTGTTTTGCCTTTTAAAGCAGACTCTAGTTCACTAATGCAATTATCAGCGACGGCTTTCTCACATTTTAGCACTTTATTTTCCTTCTCAAAGCCTTGATTTCTTCTTTCTGATTCAGCCATTCAACATAGAATGCATTATAGGTTTCTTGTAACTCTTTATAATATTCAAGATCATTTCTGCCTCTGAAATCTATCAATTCTGCATCGTTCTGTTATATTTAACATAATGGCTTTCCTTTTGTCAACTACAAATGTTGTGAATGCTACAAAGTTGCTAATGCATTCTTGGTCATTGATGCGTTCGAAACTAGCAAGTAGACTAGTCGCATAAGTAATCAAGTGATAAGTAAGATATCGTTCCCATGAGGATTGATTCTAATTAAATGTGTTATTTTTCAGCAACAATAAACTAAATAAGGGGGGGTTTTGTTGAATGATTAATTAAACTGAATACGAAGGCAAATAAAGAATAACACAACACAAGATTAAATGAATTGAAAAATCAATGAGAGACACCTGGTTAAGGGTTCATTCTCTGCCACAAGATATGAATTTGTGAATTAACATAGAATTATCATCCAATTACAGCATTGAAGTTATCAACCGTAGATAACAACAAGCTCTGTTACCCCAATCTTTCCTTACTTTGTTGTTAATTAAAAGAAGTTCTTTATTTAATCTCTATCTATTAAACAATCTAGAATAAGCTCTCTAAGTTTAATTCAATGGAAGCATTACGAAAAGAAAGATAGGTTGATCTAAGCAATAATCACACAGGTTCGGATTATTTAACCTAAGTTATATTTTCCAATTGCAATCTCTCATCACAATTTTGCTACTAATGATTGGAAATTCAAGACAATTATGGATCAAGATTTCTAATCTAGCAATAGACAACAACCAGATTATATTCAGTTGGCCACCCCAAATACAATCAGCAAGCAATCATAAGCATTAGATATGGGAAAATACAAGCAACTTCAATTAGAGAATTGGATAACAACTTCTTACACAATCAACTCACAAAAACCATATCAAGGGCTTTGAAATCACCCTCAACCAATTCAGATTCAGTTACACATGTTAAAAAACGTGGTAAATACAATACAACATACAAACTTTCTAGAAAATGAAAGGGAAGGGAAAAACTTAGCAATTCTGATGTAAATCTCTTTGAATTATAGTTCTTCCTCTTTCCAAGCTTTCTTTCTCCTTCAAGAACTTCAGGAGATGAGAGAATTCTAGAGTTGCAGCCTCCACCACGTTCTCTCCTCTTCAAGTTATGAAAATAAAACCCTAAAATATGTTTATATACTCTGCTACAGTAACTTGCTACAGTGCCCCCGTATTTAATAATATCCTGCAGTGATATGTAGAATTACAATATACACTTCTCATACCATTTTTATCATAACTTTTGATACACTACATAAATTCATGAACCGTAAGTTTCTCCAAAAAATAGACTTCGACAGCTTTTCAATGGTATATAGCATGTTATCCGGTTAATTGTATATCGATACAATTAACTCCGAGAAATTGGTTGACTAGCAGAGGTGAAAATGAAGGGTTTTACTCTATTTTGTGCAAGTTGCTTCAAAACTCCTACAAACATCAAAACCACACAAAAACATGAAAATACCAAGGAATATAACAAAGAAACATAGACGAATTGATATGAAAGTAATACATAAATAGACACCTATCAATCATCTAAATTAGTCTCTGAATCATCACTCCATGTAGCCGACATCCCTTTATTCTTTTTCTTTTTTTTTTTATGTTATCACATTCAAATTGAATATGCACATAATCAGAACATTCATGGCACTGAATTTGCCCATTTTTTGGTCAAAGTTTTGGACTCTTCTTGTCATTCTCCTTGCTGAATTTCTTAAACTTGTCATCATTTAAGCTTGACATCTTTCCTTAATTCTTTTTTCTGAAATTCTTTTTCATGGACTTAACATAATTCTTTGTTAACAAAGTAATCTGTTGTGAATCAGTTTCATTAAACTCATCATTACTTTCACCTTTAGATTTTTCAGCTTTAACAATAAATGCAATGGTTTTACTCTTTTACTTCCTTGTGTTATGGTTAATCTTGATCAAATTTTGAAGAATGTCAACAAGTTCATCAACCCTCATCTCATTAGTATTATTGACTTCTTCAATGGCAGAGATTTTTGGTTGAATTTTGTCAGGAATAGACCTAATGATCTTGCAAAAAATTTTTGCATATGTAAAAGCTCTACCAAGCATATATGCAGAATTTGTAATATGACACAGCTTTGAATAAAAATTAGATATTGGCTCATCCTCATGCAACATTAGATTCTCAAGTAGTGAATTTAATCTCATCGATTTAGATCTTTTAACAGAAGTTATACCTTCATGTTTTACCTCAAGAATGTCCCACGCTTCTTTAGCCACTTTGCATCTTGAAATCTGACCAATTTTGTTGGATCAACTGCAATAAAAATTGCATTGACCGCTTTTGAATTCCAACTGGAATGCTTGTACACCTCATCAGTCGATTCCTCCTCAGGCTTAAGTTCTGCAGCTTGGAATGCATTTAATTTTGTTAGTGGTGTGCAACCTCTTAGAACACTAGTCCATACATGATCATCAACTAACTTGATGTACATCATCATTCTCACTTTCCAATAGAAATTATTTCCATCATCTAGAGTTGGTGGTTCTAAACCAGATCCCCCATTTAGTATGAACTCCATGCCTTCAAATTAACGTGATTTTTCTTCACTTATATGTCAGTAAACCTGCTCTGATACAAATTGTAAGATTTGAAAGTATGGATTAGTTCAAAGTAATATAACAAAAAACCGTAATATAAAATGACACAGAAGGATTTTACGCGGTTCAGTTATAAAACCTACATCACGAATAGCTTAGAGCTGCAATTTACTAAGTTCCTATTTTTATAATCTTTAGGAACATTTATAGTGCTGACTCACTCTCACCCACAGACCTAATCTTTGTAAAACAAAATCCCAACAAGCTCTTAAACTCTAGTGACACTACTTACTCTTTGTTGTTGATAACTTAATGATAAACTATTAAGAAACATATAACAACGATGTTTAACGCTGAAATACATAAACACTCAACTCACAAGTTCTCTCAAGTTTATACTAACTCACATAGGCTGAATAAAATTCATACACTATTACAATCTCTCATAGATGAATAAACTCTCATAATCAAATATGCAATCCAATTTTGTCTTAAAGTTCTTCTCTTCGTTACTTGAAATGCAATGCAACCACTACATATAAGTTATAAGAAATAACATTATATATAGTGTGAAGTTCAGTTGCCCGTCTCATCAATATCTTCTAGAATTTCAATCAAAGTCAATTGGTAAGTACAAGACACCAATCAACATTATAGGAAGTAATATGAATAAACTCCTAAGTAAATTAGGATACAAATAAAATATTCTCTTAAATGAAATAAGATACTAGTACAATATTCTAATCTAATGAGAGATACTAAATACGAGCAAAATACATCATAATAATGACTTCTAAAAAAAGTAAAATTAAAAAGAATATAACCTAAGATTTTTATTATAAATTTGTTTAAAAATCAATCATGTACATGCTAAAATGTCACAATTGACACTAATAATAATAATAATTGTTTCATGCCTGGACTCCATATGCAACTCCTAGTCCCGCCAGCTTGGCACTGTGTTAGGAGAATGATACTATCCTAATTTTCTTGTCTTATTGTCTTACAAAAAACAAGAACGAAGATGTCAAAATTAGTCTTGTCCCATCCAACAGTCCCGCCTCTCAAATATTGTAAAATATTTCTCCAACCAGATGGTCAGCAAGTTGATGTTTTAACATTTTTTTAACAATAATATTGTTGGAAGATGTTGGATGAGAAACATCACTTGATTTTCACGCGGCTTGTTGACAAACTATAGCGGCCTCCCCTTGTTGACAAACTGATCTCGGCCTCCCCTCGCTACCAGTCAACAACTTGTAAATTAATTGCCTCACGGTCACGGTTAGTGGCAGAGTTGGAAATGTGATCCAATAACGACAAATTTATACTAATATTCGAAAAATAATTTATCTCAAATTATGATACCATTTCTTCAACAAATAAAATAAAATAAAATTAGTACCGAAAAATATAAATTAGCCTATTGCTTACTCATTTGTGAAAATCAATCTCATTGTTGCACTATAATATCATTTTTGTACTTTTATGAGACCATAAATAAATAAAAATAAAAAAGAATTGGTAATTTTAAGGAGTTTGTGCTTTAGACTAACAATTCTTAGCTAGTCGAGACATGGTAATTTTTTTTTTTTTGGTTGAATTTATTAGTTTTGGTAGTCACAATAGAGCAGTAGATTACAATATCATTAACACGGTTAATTTTAATGGGAGATCACTAACTGTAAAGTCATGAATAATATTATGAAAAACGTTTTAATAATATATAATATTAAACTTTAGCGTATGGTTATCTACAATATTTTTTCTAAAACGAGTGAGTATTACAACAATAGAAACAGGCCTCGGATTACACTCTAAAAATTAAAGGGGCCAAAAAAATTTATAATTTGGAGGCCCAAATCACAAATAAACTACTAGAAAATTCATAAAATGGGGGGCCCCCAGCAAAATGGACGAACGGCCACTGATTAAAAATGAAAAACACTAATTCATAAAATATTATTAATAAGAAAATAATATATATCATGTCCAAACTAAAAGATATATTTACAAGTTTCTACATCTTGTTGAAACCGAAGAAGATATTTACTTAACAAAAATAACTGAAATTAGTAAAAACATTAATTTATTTTTCTGGTATTAAAAAAACTCGTAGAGTTAAAATGATAATAATAATAATTAGGAAAACACTTTGGCGCTTGGCGCTACAGAATTACTTATATATTTAATGTTATCGAATTGTATACGTATATTTTAAATTGTTGGTCAGAGTGGTGGAATTAAAAAAACAAAATGCAAGACAACTGGAGTTCAGCAAAGAGGGAATCCGTGTAATCATTTTATATTGAGTTCACTATTCGTCCCCACCGCCACTTGCGGGGACCTTCCTCGGATGTGGAGGAGGCAAATTCAAACTGCATTATCATTTATTATACAAAGCTACCAAATCAATAAAATCAACTTATGTAAACCGATGTTTTTTTTTCTTTTAAGTGCTAAACTCAAAAAAAAAAGTTAAATATTGAATTGACCAAGATTTAAGCGGAAATGAAAAAAATAAAGGAAAATTCTAAAATGACCCAAATTTAGAGACCTCGTTAAATTTAGGGACCTCGTTACAAAATGACTCACTCCCATAAAATTTTGATGCTATGATCCTTTTGACCACGAAATTTTTCATATCCTTTTGACCATGAAATTTTTCATATGCCCTTAACAATTTAATTAATTACAAAAGCTTTTTATTCCCTCCATATCATAACCGTCCACTCCACTCGTAACACAAAAAATCGATCACCACTTATACCACAGCATTTCAATTTACATTTTTTTTTTCCTTTTTGTATTTTCCATCTACATTTGGACATCATTTGGACCTTTGAGGAGATTGAAAGTCTAGAACGAGGGAATACCATTTTTCAAGTAGAAAGAGGAAGCGAATCAGACAGTAAAGAAACCAATAAGTTTTCACAAACTTTGTTACATATTTTTCTTGGTTCAAAAATCATACAATGTTAGCATGGTAAGAATGGTAATTAGAGTGGCTTGGATCCAACTATTGGTGTCAATTTTGGTTGTATATCTACTCAAAATTTTGAATTTCAAATATATAGGGATTCTAGGGATTTCAGTTGATTTAGGGATGGATTTAGATGTTTTGGAAATTAGTTGTGGTTGTTTGTGGATTTTAGTATATTTTCTCAATGATTCGAAGCTTGAATTGTGTAAAAATGGTGAAATATTGGTTTCTCAATGACAGAGGTAGAAGATGATAAGTGTCGATTCGATGTCAATTTCAATGCTCAACACTCAACAAATGAAGGGAAAGAGATGTCGGTTGTCGGATATAATGTAACTGCCACTCGATGACCGTTAAATGAAAGGTCATCGAGTGTCGATCTACATGACATCTGACTCTCGAAACTTGATTTCTATGTAACTGACACTCTAGGATCAGAAGCAAAGAGTCATCGAGTGTTGGTTACAAGACCTGTTTGTCAATTGTTGAGCTCGACACTCGACTTATGTATCTGATAGGATCTGGATGTCGGCTGTTTGAATCTGACACACGATAAGACAAACTCTCGATGCTCTATGAAACTGTCGAGTGTCATTCATATTGTGTGTCGGATTCCTAAAACTGATGCAGTACATCATCGAACACTCAACACAGCATAAGTGTATCGATTGTTGGTTTTTTGCATGTGTCGAGCCTTGTCGAGTCTTGTCGAGCATTTTGGCAGATTCACTGATTTTTCACTTTTTTGAATATTTTTCATAATCTAAATGTTTTATGTGTTGTTCTTTGAAGTTTGGACATGGCAAATCAACGTGGCTTATGTTTAACATGAAGACTCCATAAGGCGAGCATTATCATGTCGTAATCTCTAATTTGGCCAGTTGGGACTATATATAGTGGATTCTTTCTACTTTAATCGAGCGACAATAGGACATGTTTCTCAGTAAATGTTTCATGTACCTTTTAGAGATTCCGGATCTTACTTTTCCATCTTAACTAGTTCACAATATACTAGAAGAGGACGTCAAAATAGTTGGATATGATAACAAAATATGGTTTCTTACTCAAGATATGTTATAGCATTGCGTACAAAGTTAATTTTTATCCTTATTTTTTCATTCATTTGTTATAACAATCAATATTTTTGGTTTCAGGGAGGCTTATTCATTTCTCTACACATGACTTTGGTTTGGTTACTAATCTGAAGTTTGTTGTCTAATTACTAGACATTCCTAATGTCCTACATCTATACAGATTGTTGGATACATATTTTGGGGATAACGATATGTAGCTGATAGATTTTTATCGGTTGCCTCAGGAAATAAATGTTACAGTTATGCCAAGCGATGATATAGTTAAGTCGGAGGCATTTTACATTTTGGAGTGGTTTTTCATGGGAAGGGATCGATGTCCATTCGTTTCTCGATAGTGGTTGAATTTTGTGGATACGTTCGATAGGTTTAATGAGTATCCATGGGTTTCAGTGTCGTACAAAAGGACCACTAAAGGAATGAAGACAGTGTTGCTTATGAGGTTGGAGAAGTATAAGAAACAAAAGGCTAAAAATAAGGGCAAGAGGTCCCTTGATGAGAGGTATAACTCAGTAGGGTGCCCTTCCGCTATTCAGATATATTTAAATGTCTATCATTATTTTTTTGATTATTGTGAGTAATAAGCATTTACTTCTATTATTGAAAGGTTTATAATTCATTAGTTGTCTATTACAAGTTTGGCTGTATGAGGTCGTGCCTTATATTGCTGCTATATATAATTGTGCAAACAATGCATTTGCAAAGAAGATTTTGTAGTTGTTGAAGTGGAAGACATTGAAGACCTCACTTGAGGAGATCGTCATACGCGATGTGATGAACATTATGAGGAGGTTTTGTCCTATCCCAAATATTCTGTTTTGTGTACACATATATACATGTTCATATCGTATTTAACCGTATTTAACTTTTGGTCCTGTAGACTAGTTACTTTCATCATTTTGGAGCCAACTAAGGCAGAGAGGATAATAGATTAGTACAGAAGCTCAGTGGAGGTCATGGAAATTCGAAACGGTGCACATGTGCATCGGGCTACATCTGAGTATGCTCTTTTACATCAATACAAGTCTGTTAAGCTACCGCAAGAAGAGGAGTCCAAGTTGAGCCCCAACATGGCTTGAGGGTTCTGATTTCTACGACACCTAAATCTCAGGAGAGTGTCCCAACCCCCACTATGACTTCTCCATTTTCCTCGCCATATGTCCATTTTTCTCTTCTATTAGGACATGCCCATCTCGCTCACATGTCCATATACTAGTCCACTAGCTAAGTTTGCATTCTCTACACACGTGCACACCGCTATTCCTCTAGCACCGACCACATTCTCCTTACAATATGTCCATAGTAAGCCGCACACATATGGCATAGTGCATCCTAAGGTGCATTATCACATCTCTTTTACATTGTCCAAAATCCATTATGTTAGGAATACCGACAACTATAATTATGATGTAGGCTACACCAGTGATGATAAGGTTCTAGTCGACTGTCATCCGCAAGTTAATGCATGTTAAGGACGAGATGAAAGCACTACGAGCAGAGAACAATATGATAAAGGAGCAAAACATTGAGCTATTAGAGGACAACAATGAGATACGACAAGTGATGCGTTCGAAACTAGCAAGTATACTAGTCGCACAAGTAATAAAGTGATAAGTAAGATATCGTTCCCACGAGGATTGATTCTAATTGAATTTGTTATTTCCAGCAACAATAAACTACTCAGGGGGGGATTTTTGTTGAATGCTTTACTAAATGAAATAAGAATGCAAGTAAAGAATAACAAAACAGAAAGTAAATTTGAATGAAAAATCAATGGGAGAAAGCTGGTTAAGGGATCCTTCTCTACCACAAAATATGGATTTGCGAATTAATTGTAGAATTGTCATCTAATTACAGCATTGAAGTTATCAACCGTAGATAATAACAAGCTCTATTACCCCAATCTTTCCTTACTTTGTTGTTAAATAAAACAAGCTCTTTATTTAATCTCTATCCATTAAACAACCTAGAACAAGCTCTCTGAGTTTAATTCAATGGATGCATTATTATAAGAAAGATAGGTTGATCTAAGCAATAAACACACAAGCTCGGATTATTTAACTTAGGTTATCTTCTCCAATTGCAATCTCTGATCACAATTTTGCTACTAATGATTAGAAATTCAAGACAATTACGGATCAAGATTTCTAGTCTAGCAATAAATCACAAACAGATTATATTCAGTTGGCAACTCAAATACAATCAGCAAGCAATCATAAGCATTAAATATGGGAGAATCCAAGCAACTTCAATTAGAGAATTGGATAACAATTCCTTACACAATCAACTTACAAAAACCATATCAGGGGCTTTGAAATCACCCTCAACAAATTCAGATTCAGTTACACATGTTTAAGAACGTGGTAAATACAATACAACATGGAGACATTCCAGAAAATGAAAAGGAAGGGAAAAAACTTAGCAAATTTGATATAATTCTCTTTGGATTGTAGTTCTTCCTCTTTCCAAGCTTCCTTTCTCCTTCAAGAACTCCAATAGATGAAAGAATTCCAGAGCTTCAGCCTCCACCACGTTCTCCCCTCTTCAAGTTATGAAAATAAAACCCTAAAATGTGTTTAAATACTCTGCTACAGTGACTTGCTACAGTGCCCCGTATTATACATGCTACAGGGACTTGTGGAATTATATTTCTATACATCTCACACTGTTTTGATTACAACTTTTGGTACACTGAATGGATTTATAAACCGTAAATTTCTCCAGAAAATAGACTTCGAGAGCTTTCCAACGGTATATAACATGTCATCGGGTTCATTGTATATCAATACAATTAAATCCGAGAAGATCACTGACTAGCAGAGGTGACAATGAAGGGTTTTACTCCATTTTTGTGCAAGTTGCTCCAAAACTCCTACAAACATCAAAACCACACGAAAACATAAAAATACCAAGGAATATAGCAAAGAAACATGGACGAATTGATATGAAAATGATATATAAATAGACACTTATCAACAAGAGATGAAACTCCTTCATCAGGCTATTATATTATTAGTTGGACATTTTGGCTAAGCAAATAGAGCACCTCTTTTAATCACTGCAGTACTTTAACTTCTCAATATTTCATCTTTGGTTTTATTTTTTGGTAGTAATATTTGTTCACTATGTAGAGGATGATGAAGATAATGATCATAAGCCCAAGGATATCAACACAATTGTTAATCTCTTGTAGGACAATGTCGAGGTTATAGAGCCATCATTAGCTAGTTTTGTTTCTCTATGGGGTCAACATCTTTTTCCTCAAAAGCACAAGCATAGCCTTTTCGCCAACCCTCCTAGATGAAAGAAGTAGAAAGTTCATTATGATGAACAAGTCTAGATTCAGCCCCAACCAGCAACGATTCCTCATATAGATCCCATGGCAGAGCCACTTATTGCATTTGACCCTCGTAGCACAATACCTATTGCACAGATGCTAAGCCTGATGGGCATACTACCCTATCGATAGGAGTGCCACTATTCGACTCCCTTGCACCTATTGGTAATGATGAGTTGAGGACTTCCAATCACTGGATATCGGTGTGGGTTGGAGACATCAACTTTGATATGACCCATATTGATCGAAAGTTCTTTAGGATTTTCACTTCCATTGGGGCTTAGCTTGGTTTCAACGTGAGTACATTTTTTTCTCTAACAATGAATTAATTATAAACATCGATTTATTCGTGTATTCTAATCCCAAATATTATGTGCAGCATGTTGATGTGTACATGTGGACATTATGTTGTAAGGGAAAGGAGCTCGGATTTGACCTTGTGGAGAAATCCATCTTCTTGGACACGACATTCTAGGTACGATAACGTATCTTCATGCCCATTAAATTATTTTGACAATTTCATAGAACAACTCAATTTACTAAGGCTTAGTGCAAGTAATTAGATTTTTTGATTATTCCAGGAAAAGGTGTAAGTTTTGTGGCAGCAATATCCAGATATGTTGGATGACATCAACTGGAAGAATGAGGTAGAGATAGTCTTGTATGTAAATGGGTACTATCCATTGATTGGTTGGTTGTGGTATGAAATTGAATGGGTAACTGACCATTTCATAAAGCAGTAAATTTTACTTGAAAAGTCTATTTTCTTTTATCCTAACTCTTTACTTTTATGTGCAGATATATGTTTTGGTTAACCATGAGGGGTCAGCATTGGGTGGCGGCATATTGAATCATTAAAATGCTATCATATATGATTCATATATTGCCACCACATCACTCGAAACGATCAAGGGCACTTGCCATTATCTGGCGGAGATCATCCCACAGCTTATGGCACAGGGCGAGTTCAATGATCATAACTTTCTAAGCGATCTTTTGACATTGAACATATCAAGGATTGTGCTTAGTTTCCTCAACATGATCTTGGTGGCGGCACCTGTGAAGGTCTACGGATTAAAGTTCAGGGAGTATCTAGCTAGAGGTGTGCCTTTCTCTAACATTAAGGCATTCACCGAGGATACATTCTAGCAAAGGATTGCCATGCATTGTTGGAGACGCAAGTTAAGTGAGGCCTATTTTGATACCACCACTATAATGGCACCAATGCATGACACAACACTTGCTACCTAACAATTCGCTTCCTCAGACAGTGCTTGTATTAAGCTTTAGTATCCAACTTCCCACCTAATTCCTAGTGCTCATCAGGTCGATGCCTTGGACATCGGACATACCGGTAATTTAAACCTAGCTCAGATCTGATGATGATAGTAAATATTTTTATACTTTTGATTTTTTTGGTTTCATAGAATTACCTTGTACATGACAATTAGTACATTTTGTTTTGTATAGTTTAAAAAATGTTTCCAATAGTGTTCATTGTTGCACATAATCATTAATTACAACATACAAAACGACAATGCATAACATAAGATTAGAGGTTTTTGTTTTTATTAATAATTTTATTAGCACATCTAGTCTCAAATTATAGAATAATTATACCTAACAAGAATAATACAATGGATAAAAATCGAAACATAAAATGACACTAGTACAAATCCAGTGTGGATGAGAAACCTCACGTAAGATTTCAGATACCTACTGCAACATCCAAGGGGACTGGCTTGCGTTAGCTAATCCTCCATACCTATCACAATTGCGCGATGAGCTAGATTCACTAATGGAAGGGATCTGATTCCTCCTATGTTGCCTTGGTCTTCTTATCACCAATGGAGGAACAACTCTACTGCTTACCTCCTCTAGAATCACCCAATCCTCACTTACCTCAACTAGAACAGTAGGCAAAGCATATGCATAGAGGAATGGTTCATTTATGTACCAAGGGTACAGTAATAATGGCATGTGAGTAGGCTGATATGCTTGCAAACAGCTAATGCATGTGACAATGATAACTGGTCAAGATCAGACACCTTACACATGAAGTTCGGGCATGCATGTCAACAATGTTAACTCACTCATTTTCGAACACCTTATATATAGTAAAAGAGATGACACTAACTCTCATCTTATCGCCCTCTTTTAAACGATCATCCATCAACTTGTAAGCTCATAGAGTGAGACGTAATTATGGGTTACCAAATATTTTCCTCTGCTCGTAGAACTATTGTTGAAGATTCACGCAGTAATAATTTGCCAATAGTGTAATCGGGAGGAAATATATGTGTCTTAAACAACTGTTTATGGACTCAATGATATAGGTTGTCATGATGTTATATTGTCTCCTAGAAAACTGTGAACGTGCCCATTTCTCCACGCCAATCTGTCAATGATATGTTGCAGCTATAGGCATATATGATTCAATTATAAACATATGGTAGTTAAAATCATTATAGTGATAAGTCCTTGCAACTTAAGTGAACACGCCTGACAATGTCTTATCCTTAAACCAAGCCTTCAAGTTTCCCTTCAGATTATGAGTGCATAGATCATGAATTATACTAGGGAAAACTGCAAAAACAACTCTTTCAATATTGGCATGGCAATCAGAAATTAACATTAAATCTTGGACATTTCCAACTACATGATCACGGAGTTGTGTCATGAACCAATTCCAAGAATCATCATTTTCATAATAACCAACTCTACAAATCGATATATTTGTTTATTTTCATCCATACATAATGTCAAAAACATGGTACCTTTATATTTCTCCTCTAGGTGAGACCCATTAACTACAATAACTGGCTTGATATATGTTGTAGAATGTGTAATAAAAGCACCCAAACTCGTGAAAAAGTAATTGAAATAATCATTACCATCAGTTTCTAAAGTCATTCTTGTCCTGAGATTTGTTTTCTTAACCATGTACATATACTAAGGGAGAAGTATGAATAATTCCTCATGAGATCCATGAAGTTCTTTTAAAGCTACCTCGTTTGCCCTTCATGCCTTGTTGTATATGATGCTAGCACCCAATGCTTCCGGAACATCATAGATAATGTCCTTGGGCCGGTATATTTTGGATGCTTGAATGAATTTGCTCTTTATGTATTTCCCAATAATATTTGAAGTAGCTTGTTTGTGATTCGGGTGAAGTCCAGCTCCTGAACATATATGCTAGTTGTTTTACTTCTTGACCTTAAAGAAATTGGAATAGACTACCTTGGTTGCCTATAACTGCCACTTACAAGACTAACCACGAAGACCTCAAACTTTATTGTGGTAGACTTTTTCACCTTAAATTGAAAGTTGCATCGTAATGCCAAATTGGATGACTTCTCATGAAGCTTGATTTTGTTATTAAAAATATGTCGAATCACAACCTAAATTCCATTAACTATAAATGATGTAGCATCATCATCAACTGTAAATGTTATGCATAATAGGAGGAATCTATCTGAATATGTTTGCTCGATGCTCATCATTCTAAGGGCCCAAATTTGCTTCATTTACCATAAAATCCGATCTTGGCTTACCTTTTGTCCTTTAGATGGAAAAGGAGGTGTACATTAAATTAGAGTAGGAAAGATCAAAGGCACATTCTGGTTCAAATCATTCACAACCTATGTGCAACCATCATTAGGGCTATGTAAACCATCAACAAAACCTTCGTTTACATTTTAACAATCAACATTACGGTCGTCTAAACTATCAATCAAATCGTCATTCAAGTCCTAACAGTTGACAGCACAATCATCATTGTTATCATCATCATGTTGATCATCCTCATCATTATCTTCATTATCACCATCACCATCACCATCACTCTAAAGATTGTCTAAGCTCTCAAATTCTCTAAAGCTATCAAGGTGACAAACTAACCTTAATGGCAATGATTGGTTCAAGCCTACATCTCCTAAAATAATGATTGATTGATACTCAACATGTCCAGCAGACTTCTAAAAGTCAAGGCCAATTTCTTCATTAAGTTGTGCCTGTGCACAAACAAGGGTGGACTCACTTACTTGGTTGCTTCCATTTGCTGAGTGAAACAAAGGCAGATGAGAAGAACTCCGCCTCTTCATTAATGGATCAAATTGTGACCTTGTTCTCTGCTTGTCCCTATCTTCAACTATGACAATTAGTGGTGTATATGAATGTTGGTCCTCCAAACTATGTTCTACCATTATGCTCAATGAAGGTTGACAAACACTGTGAGAAATCCGAAACACGATGATGCTTGACAAAGCTCAACACTAGACATATTAGGCGTGACACATGTTGTCGAGTGTCAACCAAACAAATTGGACAAAACACTAGATTAGACAAAGCTCCACTAGACAAATCAGGCTTGACACATGTTATTGAGCATTAGCTAAACATATCTGACATAAGATACACAATCATCAATCAACGTCAGATAGAGGAGCTCAACACTCGACAAAATATGTTGAGCATTGTCAAGCTACCTTATCTAATAAAAACTGACACTGCGCATTCTGTGTCAAACACTGTGCTCAACACTCGACAGTGCCCAATAGAATGTCGAGTTATCGTTTTGTTCAGGCAAAATCCCAACCTTTCACTACAAATTCTAGTTTATTTACTTCTAAAGTACTAAGAACACTTCACATAAGCTAAGTTCATTTTTTTCTAAGCTAATACTACGTTTTTAGACAATAAATATTTGAACAACCTAAAATGTATGAATTAAATCAAGAAAAATTCATTTAGAGAGAGACACCTTACCTTTGAATGCTCAGATCTTGAAGATTGGTGGATACAAATGATAGAGACAATAAGATTTTGTAATAGTTTGAGCAAAATAGATAGGTGTAGAAGAGTTTTGCACAAGGTTTAGAAGAAAAGAATAAGAAAAGGGAAAATAACATAAGTTGTTGCCTTATTTAATAAAAAAGAATATTTAGATAATTTTGAGGCCATGGCATGAAAATTTTGAAGGAGTGGATTACTTTTCAAACGGGTCCCTAAATTTGGGTCAATTTTTAATTTTCTAAAAAAAAATCTTAAGTTTGTTTTTCAAAATTTATTATTTATAATAATTATTATTATATTAGTGTTGAACAAGACAAATGAGACTAAATATTCTATGCATAAAAAAATTCTGATTTAGATAAAGATTTGTAAGGGCATATGGAATATGGAGGATATTAAGTTTATTTCGACAAAACTATGGGGTGTTTATGGTTGCTCTTATTTTAACACATGATCCATAATTCAAGAGGATAAAGATAAGGTGATACCGTACACTTTGAGTATTCTCCATCAAAAAAACATTACGCATAATGGCGGGTTCATAAATTTTCATTAGAGGGGGTACCACATAGTTTAGAATTAAAATAAGTATGTAGCTAAATATAATAATTAAGATTTAATTATATTTAAAATAATTTTTAGATAAATTAAAAATTAGATTATTTTTTATCTTTGAAAATATATATATATATATATATATATGTATATGTAAGACTAAAGTAATATATTATAGTTTGAAAAAGTTTTCTAACCTATATATAAGTTTTAAAGTCTTTTGATTATAATTAAATTACTATATTTTGAATAATTTTTTTTAACACTTTTAATAAGATTTAAACGTATTTAATACCTGGATTTTGATATTCTATAACTAGAGAATTTATTTTTTTGTACTATTTAATTATCTAAATTTTATTCTATGTAAATTAATATATTGATGATGAATTATATTCAAAGAATATTTATAAAAATTTAGATGGATGTAATAAATATATTGCACTAATCTTTCAAAATACATTATGATTATATATATTCTAAATATCTTCTAAATAAATTATATAAGCATATATCATGATATTTTAATCATGCAATAACATAAAATGTAGGCATCATAAATGAACTCATCTAACTACGTAACTCTAAAAGGGTTTAATAGAAACACCAGCTAAAGTTAAGGGTGAACTCAAGGGTAGGAGGTATATTTATTAAAATCAGATAATTTATATATATATATATGTTAAAATCGAGTAATTTTTATATAGGGTTATATTTGTAACTCTTGAAACTTAGGGGTTAAAATGATTTTAAATCTTCTAGCCCAACCCCTCCCCTGCCTATGACTACGCAGAAACGTGAAGAAAGGTTGTTGGCCTCTAAGACCGCTGGATTCAAGCAATATACCATCCCTTGGTCTTGCTGTAAACTAGCTAGTTGTCTTTCAGCCTAGCTGTCTCTTACAAATTCACATAGCTCTTAGTGTTACTCTTAGTATTCCAAATAAAGAGAAACTAAGCAATGGCTTCTGACTCTCTTAATCAGGTGAATAATGGGGCAGCATCCTCTCCCGTCCGTCCTCCCAGTAATGGGAAGGAGGCAGCATCCTCTCCCGTCGGTTCTCCCAGTAATGGGAACGAGGCAGCATCCTCTCCCGTCGGTTCTCCCAGTAATGGGAAGGAGGCACCATCCTCTCCCGTCCATTCACCCAGTAATGGGAAGGAGGCACCATCCTCTCCCGTTCCTCCTCCTAGTAATGGAAAGGGGGCAGCATCCTCTCCCGTCGGTTCTCCCAGTAATGCGAACGAGGCACCATCCTCTCCCGTCCACTCGCCCAGCAATGGGAAGGAGGCATCATCCTCACCGGTCCGTCCTGTCAGTAAAGGGAAGAAGGCAGCATCCTCTCCCGTCGGTTCTCCCAGTAATGGGAAGGAGGCAGCATCCTTTTCCGTCCATTCTCCCGGTAATTGGAACATGAGAGCATCAAGCAGCAACATAGAGATTCAGCCTATGACCGCCATAATCACGCATCCTGATTTGTACAAGGCTGCTGTTGAGGGTGATTTAGACACTATCAAGCAAAAGGTGCAATCTCTTGAGCAGATCATATTTACGCAATCGGATACAGTCATACATGTTAACATCAAAGGCCGAAAAAAAGGGGATACTTCGACGGAGTTTTTGGAACAGGTACTCGTCGAGTATCCATCACTGCTGTTCCAATCTAATGAGAAGGATGAAACTCCACTTCATGTTGCGGCTAAATTGGGCCATTATGAAATAGTAGAATTTCTTATTGAGCATGTAAAAGCCCAACCTAATGACCCGGAGAGCCAGCTAAGAGCTGACTCTCGTATGCTGAGAATGACGAACAATGAAAAGAATACAGCATTGCATGAGGCAGTTAAACATAATTGCCACAATGTGGTGAAATTATTAACCAGAGAAGACCCGAATTATTCGTATTCTGCGAATATGTATGGCGAAACTCCACTTTATTTAGCTGCGCGTAAAGGATATTCTCAGATGGTGAAGCTAATATTAGAAAAAGACGAATCAGCAGTCAATGGAGGTCCCAAAGGAAAGACGGCTTTGCATGCGGCAGTCATGAGTGATAATGAAGGTAATCTTATACTATTCGAATGTGAATGCCAACATTATTTTATTTGAATTATATATACAGTCAATGTTAAAAACATATCTTAATATTAAAATAATAACCTAGTGACTACAGAACCAAAGTTTATAATAGGACTAATTGGGTTTAAAAGCAACAATCTAGACGTTATGTAACACCCACGACTCAAACTCTCAAGACATAGTATAACTAAAATAAAAACCATCTATATTCACACATCACTTGTAGAGATGAAGTGATGATGAGTTTTAATTTAGATTCACATAGCACTTATAGAGATGATCAATGAAGTATATATATTTATCGAATACAAAACCATGTGGGCTTGGTCTCAAAATGAAAATATCACACTATATGGAGCTGATCTTTACACAAAAATTAATAAATATTAAAGGAATATTTTAACGAGTCTTATCTAGTAGAACTATAAATTATTTTGTTATTTCGCCAACAGTCCAAGTAGTCATTTTGTTTATTGTTCTGGGACAAGCTTTCCTTTTGTTATTTCCAGTGTTTTTCGGCTAAGCAAATTCTTTTGAATTAGGGTCCTCTTTTGATCTTAGTTTCACCTTAACTTTTACAGATATTGTGTCGCATGAAATTTATTAATTTTGAGTGATTGAGATTTATTGTATTCTCTTTCATCTCTCATTTATTGTGTATTAACCACCAATAATATGTTTATATTAATTATAAGTTACAAACAGTTTTTATATGAAAAATAAGCAAAGGAAGCATAACAGATTTTCACAGCCAAATCTGGTTTAAGGTGGAAGAGTCCACATCGCTATGTATAGTGATCTATGGATTTGACCTTTTAAAATAGGTTTTCTGATCACCATTTATTTGATTCGATATTATCCTTCATTTCAGAACTTGTACAACAAATACTTGCGGCAAGGTGGGAATTGATAAAAAAAACAGATGACCACGGTTGGACTCCACTCCATTACGCTGCATATCATGGTCGTATTTCAAGCGTAAAACATTTTCTAAAAATCGATCCGTCTGCTGCAATGATAGCTGAAAATGATCACAAAATGACAGCTCTTCATATGGCAGCCGGTCAAGGGCATATAGAGATAATAAAAGAAATTCTTTCTGAGCCGTCAGTATCATGCTTTGAGGCTGTGGATGTCAAACGTTGGAATTTTCTTCACTACGCTATGATAAGTCTAAGTAAAAAGGAATTGGATGATCTTTTAACAAAGTATGAAATACTCAGGAGTCTTATTGGTGAGAAGAATGATAAGGGTAATACTCCTTTCCATATCCGAGCTGCTGCCTACAGAGATTCATCTTCTTTCATTGGCGTTGACAGTCAAGTTGACAACATCCAAGGTGTCACTATCGGGGACATGGTAGAATATGGCTGTCGCGAACTAGAGGTAATACCCTCCGTTAACTCAATATTATATCGCAGATACAATTAACTAGAGTAACGTGTCACCTAATTAACTATATATGATACTTCATTTTCAAATTGAATATTGCATAAAATGTATCTTTTCTGAAAAAATTTTAACACATTTTGCATGTAATTAAAATACTATCCAAATGGAAATCCGTATATATATATTTTTGTAAACCTTGTGCTTTCATCTTGCTTGTCATTACTTTTTTAATTTTTTTCCAGAATCAAATAAATTCAAATATTGAAGCTCTCCTTTTTATTTAGAATATCTAAATTTTCTATCAAATTTGAACTAGAAATTCAATTCTTTATTATTATTATTACTGTTGTTGTTGTTGTTGTTGGTATATAATATCTTTTCAAACTCTCATCAAATAAAGTAATCTCTTGTTATATTCATATGACTTATTAAGCCCATAGAAAACTATCCGCATCCTTTCTTCTAATTAAGTATATATATCAAATTTTAATGTCCAAAGAATTACTATTAAACATTGATATTGTGTTAGTTTTATATTGACTAAGTCAGTTAGTTTTAAAAAATAATATTTTATATGATTAAATAAATTAAATAAATCTATTTAGAAAAATTGATATAGATAGTATTTTAGAGGTTTGTTCTAATTATATATATATATATATATATATATATATATTGTAATATTACTCTCTTCAATTAATTTTTTGGCTTATATATTTTCCATAAATTTTATCAATGTGCCACACAGCAAGAAATTGAAGAATTGTCCAAAGATTTTGGACAATTTACGAAAGGTATTATCTGCAAAATAAAAGAGGATTACCGCTCGCAAATTCTAGAGAAACGAAAACAGGAATATTACCAAGAACTCAAGAAGACAAGAACATCACATCTGGTAGTAGCTGCGCTCGTAGCAACAGTAACTTTTACTGCAGCTTTCACTACTCCTGGTGGTTATAACAGCAGTGGGAAAGAACAAGGCACAGCAGTCCTAAGAAATAAATCAACTTTTCAAATCTTTATTATTGCAGATACAACAGCTTTTACCCTCTCGCTTTTTGCTGTCCTTGTCCACTTCATTATGTCATGCAGAACATTTCACAAATTCTACAAATTATTCGCTCTTGCCTCATGGCTGACCATGCTTTCAATGATCGCAGTCGTGGTTGCATTTGTCACAGGTATGTTTGCAGTGTTAGCACTTTCTTACTGGCTTGCCGTTAGCACTTGTATCGTTGGATTGAGCTTTTTCGCCTTAGTAACTTGCGCACTTAGTTTCATATGGAAAGATTTCGTTAAATGGCAAAGCGCAATATGGAAAGAAGCACTCCGTGAATGGAAGGGAATGACAAGAGCAGCCCGACCGTGACAATTTGCAATCATTCTTGATCAGCTTGATATTCTCTGTTTTAATATAAGAAATTGATGACTTGTGTGAGTTGTTGTAATCCCATTAGTCCTTTTCCCATTTATCTGTTATAACAATGCTTAATGATGGGGGAAGACAATGGAATCTTCTCTGTAAAATTTGGTACTGTTCCTATTAATTCTTAACTGGCTAGTCTAGAGTTTTATCTCTGATTGAAGGAAGTTGAAATAAAACATTTATGAGTATTGTGTGTGCAATGTGCATGAATGTAAAATTATTTTAAAAAAATAAAAAAAATTAATTTGAATGGAAAAAGATGAATAAGGATCTTTTTTTTTCTGACGATGAATAGAGTGTAGAGTGTTTATTTAGAAAATATGAGATTTAGCATATTATAAGTTGGATAAGTACTTCAATTAGAAGTTACATACATGGTAAAATAGTAGAGGTTATAAATTATTTTTTTCATCATTAGTGTTGAATTTTAATAGAATAGTAATGTATTTTCTCCATCACTTAAAATTCAAATTTAAGATAAAAGTTAATTTTAAATATAAAACAGATATATGTACTTATCATCATACCCACCTATGTTAAGCTAAAATACTACAACCCCAAGCTCTTCAGAAATATTCAGTAACTCAGCCAGCCACTGTTAGTCTATGTCTAGTTAACATTTGTTGAAAAATGGATAGTATGGTCTTGTGAAAAAATAACATAAACCATAACTCTTATATTTCAAAACTAGATCGATCCTTCAAAGATTGAATTAAACAAAAGAGGAAAAAAGAAAAATTGCAACATCACCCCTTCCTGCCACCATCTCTCTGTGAGAAAATCCCACCACCACAACTGTCGTCACTGTTCCATCTTAGGTGTCCGCTAGTGTTGGCACGCAACCACACTAATTGAATGCCCTTTGATTAATCTGCAGAAATCGATAAGTTTTGGCTCAAAATACCGTTTTCTCCATGACAAAATCCCTTAACCATTACCGCTTTTCCACCCTATAACGTTGGAAAGTGGTGATTGACAGCCAGCATCAATCAAAACCTCTCTGATTACCATTCATTTAGCTTATTGCTTTTGCTTTCATGACCCAAAATCAACAATTTCCCAGTTTAAGAGATTGATTGGTGCAGAAGGATCTTAAGTACCCTTTCCAAAACTTGTTAAGGTCATGATGGACGAATTTTAGTTCAGGTAGAGTACTTAATTGGGTAAATTTTTCTTTTTTTTTATAATCGTGGGTCTCTTGATCGGGTCCCTCCTCAACTGATCCCGTGGAGTCAAGCACCCAATTCCAAACCCCTCAATCAATTAGGCTGCCCCTTGAAAAATATTACACCCATATGTTTAATCCGGTTCAGTTATAGAGGATGTTTTCGAATTTGAAGTAAATAGCTGAGACCTTAAAAAGTGCCGGTCTCAGATTGTGTGATTGGAATTCCATGCTACTCACATATTTACAGGGACTTGCTTATTTAGATGTAGGGACAATTGCCATGCTGAAGCCATTGAGGCTAATGCATGATTTGTACTACAGCTACCAATTGATGATTCGGTGGCAAAGGATAACTCTATACTATATTACTATTAGGGCATGTTTAGTACACGACACTGTATAGCACTATTTTATTACATTGTATTAAATACTGTAATACATGTGTTTGGTGCTAATTTAGTATAGTATTAATTAATACAAAATACAACCCTCAGATACATCAACATTGTATTAAATTATGTAGAGCTAATCCATGACATTAGCATTATATTGTAGAACACTAATAAAAAATATCAAAATTATCCCTATAAAATTCTATATATCCAATAATACCTTCTAATTTTTAAAAATTTTAAAATAAATAAAGATGAATTTAATAGATAAATTATAAAATCAAATTTAATTTAAAATTTATTTTTTAAAAATAAAGAAGGGATGAACAGAGTCATCGTCCTCACTGGGTGACACCAAAGGTCCACTGCCTCTATTGGACCAATTGACATCTAGCATGTTACCATAAACTCGAATTGTCTAATAGGTCTAGTGGGGGCATTGGACCCCAAGTAATTTTTTCAACAATTAGCAATTGTTTGATAAATAACCAAATAACTAATTTTACAAATAAACTAAAAATATATTTATACTTTGTATATCTTTTTTGAAAAAAAATTCTTACTTTTTTGTACAAATTAATACAATACGTGAATATACTAAACATTATGTAATTTTGATATAACGTTATTTTTAGTATTATACAACGCAATGTTGTATAATATAATACTATACTATACTATACAATGTCGCATACCAAACATGCCCTTAAAGAACAAAGTCTTAATTGCCTCAATTAATTATGATTCCTTTCAGTGAATGTGTTCAATTGGCTATATGTATATATAAGAAGCTCAGAGTACAAGCTCTGATACCATTACTAGAGAAAGGGTTTACACAAAGGATAGACTCACGAGAGACTCGGCTAGTATTCCGTGTCCCCAATACAAAGCCATGGTATCCTTTATATAGGCAAAGCCAGGATATTATGCTAGGATGCTTCCTTATCTCTAAGGAATCTCCTTTACACGTTATTACATACTTTATGTCACATCACACTACTTTACAACTCATACCTTATCGCTAACATCATTACACTGGACATGCAAAGTAATAAAGTATGAGATGAGTTGTGCTAGTGTAATAATGTAATATTGTCTTTATGTATGAGTCATGTAGAGAGGTGTCTAGTCTAATGATGTTAATGATAAGGTATGAGTTGTAAAGTAGTGAGATGTGACTTAAAGTAAGGTGAGTCATGTATTAACATGTAAAGGAGATTCCTTAGAGATAAAGAAGCATCCTAGCATAGCATCCAGGCTTTGCCTAAATAAAGGATACCATGGCTTTGTGTTGGGGACACGGAATACTAGCCGAGTCTCTCGTGAGTCTATCCTTTGTGTAAACCCCTTCTCTAGTAATGGTATCAGAGCTTGTACTCTGAGCTTCTTAGTTTTTATGGTATCAGAGCCTATCCTCCCAAAAGGAGTTTAGTCTTTCGTTAGCTAGAACCTTACCTTTCAATTCCTAAAAGGAGTATAAGGTTCAAATAATAAAGTTCTCTCAGTTCGGCCCTGCCGTCGGTTGAATTTTATCATTTTGATATCTTATGAATTTCTGAGTTAGAAGTTGTGATTCAGTTAAGGCTATCCAGAGTGAAGAAATATAGATTGAGGATACTTTTCTATTGTGGTGTGAATGCTCGAAAAGAAAGCCAAGGTGGCATGAGAAAAAAAGCTAAGATCCACAGGAAAAGTTATATCTATATTCTCCTTTTGTAGTAAGACCCTGAAAGTCAACATAAGGACAATGGATAACCAAGAGATGGCAAAGACTAAATTTGCAAAGTCTTCTTCAGAAATTCCTTCTTCTTCTAGTTTGGTCACAAACTTTCATTATGAGGCAGAGTACGAGTCAGATACCAAACCCAACTCTCTACAACCCTTTCATCTAGATCCTCTTAATCCTTATAAGTTCTATCATGTCAATGTTCTTATTCCTAAACTAAAAACCCTTGTTCCCTTTAGAACCCCAAAACTCAAGTCGGTGTATAAGTCCTCGGAAGTGCCCATCCAGTCCATTTCCTCTAGTTCATCAGAAACCTATCTTTCTATTATTTCTGCACCAGATATCCAAAGATATAGTCGTGAAGGCTACCGTGGAATTCATCTGGAAGCAATTCAAATAGGATTGCAACCATTATTCCTTGGTGGTAAAAATGTTACTTGTTTCATTGCTGTTCTAGATACTCGTTGGCAATCTTTTGAAAAAGCTTTGATATCAGCTGTTGAGGTAGGTCTTAATTACATGTCATCATACAAGTTGAGCCTAACTTTACCCTTGATATTTCCAAGCCTACTTTGCCAAACACTATCAAAGTCATGATCCAGTTACATGGATTAGAAATGAATCCCCATGAGTCAGCCCTTACAATTCATCATTCCATGACCTATAAAGTCCAAACACATCTCTTTCCTTGAACCACACAAATATGCCTATTACTAGACTTACTGGTAATGGTATAATCATTCAACCTCAAACTTCCAAGCAAAATCAGCTCATTTTTCCTCCCAAATGGATTAATGAGTATGAGTAGAGTAACAAGCCTCAAACTATCCATGACAAACCAGAAATAGAAAAGCTGTCTGTTGGCAGACCATCAGTTTCTTTTCCAAGAGAATCAGTTCCGATCTATCCTTGTGAAAAGTGTCAGCTGGAAGGCAAGAATCCTAGATCTTGCACTCATATGCCCAGAAATCATTTCCTTCCTAGATCTCATTTAGTGAGATATGGCGGATCAATCAACATGTTCAAATTTCCAGAAAATGATTTTGTCTCTAATGCCTCTGGAAATTATGTTGATGGAAGCTGGGTTGTTTAGAAGCTTGATAACAGAGTTCGGTCCTATTGATGGTCTGGCACAACACTAATGCTTTACAACAAAATAAAGCATTAGAAGCTATTGCTGAGCAGCAGGAGCAGATAAAGCAAGAACTTCATGAGATACGCAGGAGACTGAAGAAAGTTCATAGGCTTATAGTCAAACAACTTTCAGATGCGCATGAAAAGCCTCGTCTGATCAACATGATTGTCAGCACTGGAGTTGATAGTGACTATTTTCTTAATCTAGTTCGTGAGGAGCAGCGGAGATACTTTGAGCAAAAGAAGAAAAAGAAGATTTCTTGGAAGAAAGATAAGCCAAAAAAGAATTCAGATATTTGGGAAGAAAGTCCTACAGGCAACAGTATCAAAGGCTTTTGGAGAAATTATGATATGCCACATGTGCAGCCTTGGCCTATTCATGCCTCTGGTTAGGATGAAGATCAATCTGGTTCTACATCAGATGGATCAAACAATTCCTCAGATTCTTCCTCTTCCTCAATTGCTGAACCAGTTATGATGGAGCAGCCTCATATCCTCCCAAATCTGACTTATGTCGATACTACTGGCAGATTTAGGCAAAGAACTCCTCAGTTCAAATCAGATATGAGCAGAGGAGAAACATCAGGAGTTTCTTCTTCAGCAAATGTTGGTGAAAACCAAAATCAAGAAAATCACGAAGAGCTCGATGTTCAAATTCAGGTGCCTAACGCTCCAAATGTTAAAACTTTTTGGAATATTGATGGTCTAAAACTGCAAAAAAGGCCAACATATTTCCAAAAGATGCTAGCTTGGGCAGAAGAAGAAATTCAACGTGTTCCACATCTTAGTAAAAAAGCAGTCACTCTTAGACTTGTCTCAGGATTTCTTGGATCCTTGAGAAGATGATGGACAGATACATTTACTCTGGCAGAGAAAGAGTATATCCTTAGTCGTGATCAGCCATATAATGAGTTAATCAGATATATGGTTGCTCATTTCTTTGGTACTGGAGAGCGAGAAAGTGAAATTTTTTAAAATGAGTATCTTCAAAACAAGTGTTGTGATTTTCAAATGCTTGAGCAATATTTTCTCAAACAAGAATCTCTCTACTTCAAATTTAACAAGCAGACGGATACAATCAAAAGAACTTTTGTTCTTAATATGCCAGGCCCAATAGTAGAGATGCTTGAAGCAAAACTGAAAGCAGATGGAGTCACTGATCTTGCACCATGCAGCCTTGCAAGCCTTTATCAGCTGGCAACAGAAGTGATTCAAACTCATTGTCACAATCAGGATCTTAAAAAGCACATGAAGTAGATTGAGAAAACTTCTCTTGGAAAATACTGCAACAAAAAGCACAAGAATTTGGATGTTCTCATCTATCACCTTGCAAGTGCAAAAAAGAAAAGAATTCTAAGAAGAAATTTGCGAAGTTTTGGAAGCAGAGCATAAAAGCCAAGTATCGTTCTGTCAAAAAACGAAAGTTTCCAAAGCAAACAGGCAAATGTTTTATTTGTGAAAAGAAGGGACATTTTACCAAGTAATGCAAGAACAAAAAGAAAGCTCTAATCAGACTTCTTCAACTTATCAACGAGCCAGAATTTTCAGATGATTGGTATTACTGGTCAAATGATCCAGATGATGTTTTGTTCTCAATTGAAGTCCAATCAGATGATTCAAAAGTTGAAACTAGCAGTGCATCTGAAGTCATCATGAACATTCCTTGTGAGGTGCCTATTGATCTTACTAAGCAGTCCGGTCCAATTTTTCATCCATATGTCAAAGTGGTAATTCAAATTTCTGATCAAGAACAAGTTGCTCTCTCTGCACTCATCGATACAGGAGCAGTTTCCTCTATCATTCATAGCAGCTTTCTTCCAAAGTCTCTATTCATTCCTATAGCAGTTCGTTTTTCAGCCGCTAGTAGAGATTTGTTTCAAAGTAACAAATACACTAGAGCTATTAATCTATTGCCATTTCATAAAAGGCATAGCTTTTTTGCATTTGATCAGTCAGGCAAAGATCTATTGCTTGGGATGGATTTCCTAAGTATTCTCTCTCCATTCACTTTTCATCCTGAAGGATTTGCATTCACTATACTAGATCCTATTACTCAGAACTCTCGTTCTTATCTTTTACCATGGATAGAGAAATTCTCCATCTCTAGGAGGGGTGAAAATGTCAAATCCCTTGCTCCAAAGTTCGAAATATAGCACAAAGAACTTCTAGAAGCTGTGGAGATGTTCCAAATAAGTTTTGGTCACGTGAACAATACTTTGTTTCTCTTCCTTATAAAGATAATGGGGAGATGCCTCATCAAACAACTTCACATCCAGGATTACCACATGATGAAGATCTTTGCAGAGAAGAAATCTCTAAACTACTCAAAATAAATCTCATCAGACCTTCAAAACCTGAATGGGCAAGTCAAGCTTTCTATGTCAACAATCGAGCAGAACGTGTTCGTGGAAAGAAAAGATTCTTTATTGATTACAGAAAGCTCAATGACTGGTTGCGTGATATTCGATATCCTATTCCAAGAAAGATTTGTCTATTAAAGAGAATGGCTAAGTCAAAGATCTATTCGAAGTTCGATATGAAGTCAAGATTTTGGCAAGTGGGAGTCAAAAGAGAAGATCGCTATAAAATAGCTTTCATTGTGTCACATGGTCATTATGAGTGGAACGTGATGCCTTTTGGTCTCAAGAATGCACCTTCAGAATATCAGCATAGAATGGATGATGTGTACAAAGACATAATAAAATTTTGTCTTGTACACATTGATGATGTCCTTATCTTCAGCAATAATAAAAAAGATCATGTCCAGCATCTTAAACAGTTCAAGAGTTTAACTTTTGAACATGGTTTGGTCTTATCTGAAAAGAAGATGTTCATTGGAATCCCGGAAGTAGATTTTCTTGGATTGCATATCAAAGATGGCTACACTACGCCAATGCCACATATTGCTGAAAAGATATTCTTGTTCCCTGACAAGTTGACAAGCAGAAAGATGATTCAACAATTCTTGAGAATTATCAATTATGCAGGAGATTATATAAAGAATCTGTCCAGATACACAAGTAAAATCTCGAGGCATATAAAGAAGAAAGCAGCAGCATGGTTAGACGAAGCAACTCAAGCTGTAATTGATTTGAAAGAAAAATGCAGGTCTCTTCCTCCTTTAAAGATTCCTGACAAGGGACAACTCATCCTCCAAATAGACGTAAGTGACAAATTTTGAGGAGCAGTGCTACTCGAGCAAGAAGGGAGCTATAAAAGAATTTATACATATAAATCCGGACAGTTCTCAGATTCTCAACAACACTATCCTTCATCCAAAAAAGAAGTGTTAGCAGTCATCAACGCTATCAAGAAATTTCAATTCTATCTCTCTCTTGAAGAATTTGTAGTAGAAACAGACTACAAATATTTTGAAGGATTGCTCAGAAGAAGAGAAGGCGAGATTCCAGATCCTCAGCTCGCTAGATGGTCAGAGTCTCTTTCGAGATTCAAGTTCACTGTTCGCTACATCAAAGGTGAATCAAACGTGTTAGCAGATTTTCTATCTAGACCAATTCCTAGACCAATTCAAGTGATCATAATGGCTTCTAGTTCCTCTAAGCCATACATGCTGGGTCATGATGCTTTTAAAAGAAGGCAAAATTTCCTCAAACTTTCGAAGATTACAAAGGCAAGACAAAGGTGGAAACAAAAGAATATTCTTATGATCTTCCACTATTATGTTCTCTTTTTCCTCCATAAATCAAAGCAGATATTGAAGATCGAGTGTTTTATGCACGTGACTATCCAGAAACATCAGACAAAACTTTTGGAAGAACGTGGGATCTTTTGTATCAATGCATGATGAGTCCCAGCACAGAAGAAAGAAAGTTTCAATTATTTTCTCCTACACCAAATCCAGATCAAATTTTTGAGACGATCTACAGATCTCTCCAAATTTTCATGTGGTCCATGATGAAGACACTAATTGGGGTCATTCAGTCATACCTCAAGCTTCTTCTCTCGGTTACTATTTCTATTGGTTATTGTTCAACCTATATCCAATAGCGATGGTATTTGATCCTATAATAATTCACAGAAGCCGAAGGTAAAGTCTAAATCGATGGTTTGATCGAATGTTCTCTCCAATATTTGAAGATCTCTTGATGCTTACGCTCAAAGGTGGATTTCAAATTGTCGACATGATGATAGTAATTTTTCAGTTAAGAGACATATGGGGAAGAACGAGAGAGCCATTTATTGAGCCAACTATCCATGATCATGTGAGTGATGATATCCAGACGTGTTGGGAAGGATGTCTGCATACTAGAAAAAGATTAGCAGAAGTCTATCAAATGCCATTATTATACTGTACTCACAGTCCTGTTTCAGACAATGTCCTCAACCCACCAGGTCTCTTTTACAAAGAGAGGATAAAAAATCTGCAGCTCTTGAATGACAGTTCAGATGATGATTCGATTCAGGAATATAGACATGATTACCATGAATGGCTTCGCAAGCAAGGAAGAGCTAATGAGATTCAAAATCTGTCACCACCATGGGAAGATCTTGAAGAAGAATGGGAAGATTGGCCACAATCGCAAATGCCTAATGAACCAATTGATCCACAAGTTCCACCCATCAATCAGGTTCCATGGCAGGATGATTTCTTTGACACAGATGAAGATTGAAGCGGAAGCAAAGTGGACCCATCAGCAGAAGCAATGGTGAATAGATAAGGATGTGACTTGATGTGACATAAAGTAATAAAGCATGAGATGAGTCATGCTAGTGTAATAATGTAATGTTGTCTTTATGTGTGAGTCATGAAGAGAGGTGTCTAGTGTAATGATGTTAGTGATAAGGTGTGAGTTGTAAAGTAGTGAGATGTGACTTAAAGTAAGGTGCGTCATGTATTAACATGTAAAGGAGATTCCTTAGAGATAATGAAGCATCCTAGCATAGTATTCAGGCTTTGCCTATATAAAAGATACAATGGCTTTGTATTGGGGACACGGAATACTAGCTGAGTCTCTTGTGAGTCTATCCTTTGTGTAAACCCCTTCTCTAGTAATGGTATCAGAGCTTGTACTCTAAACTTCCACGATGTGACTTGATGTGACGTAAAGTAATAAAGCATGAGATGAGTCATGCTAATGTAATGATGTAATATTATCTTTATGTGTGAGTCATGTAGTGAGGTGTCCAGTGTAATGATGTTAGTGATAAGGTATGAGTTGTAAAGTAGTGTGATGTGACATAAAGTATGTAATAACGTGTAAAAGAGATTCCTTAGAGATAAGGAAGCATCCTAGCATAGTATCCTAGCATAGTATCCAGGCTTTGCCTATATAAAGGATACCATGGCTTTGTATTGGGGACAAGGAATACTAGTCGAGTCTCTCGTGAGTCTATCTTTTGTGTAAACCCTTTCTCTAGTAATGGTATCAAAGCTTGTACTCTGAGCTTCTTAGTTTTTATGGTATCAGAGCCTATCCTCCCAAAAGGAGTTTAGTCTTTCGTTAGCTAGAACCTTACCTTTCAATTCCTAAAAGGAGTATAAGGTTCAAAATAATAAAGTTCTCTCAGTTTGACCTTGCTGTCGGTTGAATTTTATCATTTTGATATCTTATGAATTTCTAAGTTAGAAGTTGTTATTGAACCAGGTATGGCAACCCAAGAGGGGGGGTGAATTGGGTTTTTATTTATAAAAGCTGATTTAGAAAGCTTTTCTTGAAAGATCAAAATTATTTAACTCTTTCTTTGAGAATAAAGGCGAAGAAGATGAAATTAGAATTTACAAAGATGCAATCAAAAGAATAATAATGATGAACAATCACAAGTGCAAGTAAATGTAAAGAGGAAAGGGATAGAGAGAGTGCAAACTCAATTTACGTGGTTCGGCAAACCTTGCCTACGTCCACGGGCTCCTAGCTCCACGAGCTAAGCTTTCCACTAAGTTGTAGAAATCTTTACAACTTGCTTGATGAACAACCTCACCAAGACTTTTTCTTCCAACTCTTGATAACACCACACCAAGAGTTCTTCTTGATGAACAACCTCACCAAGGCAACTTCCTTCAATCTTTGATAACACCACACCAAGAGTTCTTCTTGATGAACAACCTCACCAAGGAAATAGTTCTCTCAAGGATAACTTTTATCCTTTACAAGAAAATCTCACTCTCATCATAATACAAGAACAAAGTAAATTTTTATAACAAAAGTACAACTCTCTTCAAAGAGTAGATAAAGAATATAAAAGCTCTCTAAACTTAATATTTCTCTTATTTGTGGCTTAATAGATACTTCTCTTATCTACTTGAATGCATGGGAGAAGGGCTCCTTTTATAGGCAAATGGGATGAACTTAATCAAGTGAAGACACCAACTCCAAATTTTCTACCCACCATAAAAATCGAAATAGTGTCTGCCATTTTTGTCAATGTTTCATTTGAAATTTAAAAATCTACAAAACATAAAAGATCTGAAAAATTGAATAAGATTTCCAACGCATTAAGAACCAAGTCATTTGGATATCTCTAGCTCAAGATATGGCCAAAACACCATTCGGTGCTCATGTGACTTGATTTTTCTTCCATGTGTCAGTCCACCAAATTTTATGTATATTATGTCGGCCTTCTGTTTGAAATTTGAATTTCTTCAAAGAATATGAAATCTGATCCATTGGATCATCTTTCCAATGCCATAAGAATCAAGTCATTTGTAAATCTCTAACTCAAGATATGGATAACATATCATTCAGTGCTCAAATGAGTTGAGTTTTCTTCTCTGTGTCATTCCACCAAATTGCATGTCAATTATGTTGGCCTTCTATTTGAAATTTGAATTTATTCAAAACATGTGAAATGTGCTTCATTATGTCCTCTTTCCAATGCCACAAGAAGCAAGTCATTTTGATATTTCTAACTCAAGATATGTCCAACAGAGTATTTGGTGCTCATGTCAGCTGCTTCCATTTGTCTTTCAAATTGCATGATGATTTAGACAACCTTACACTTGAAATTTGAATTTCTTTAAAACATATGAAATGTTATAAATTGAGTAAGCTTTCCAAAGGCTCAAGAATTACATCATTTGGATATTTATAGAGATATATATGACCAATTGATTGAACATTGCTCATATGTCACATTCCTTGAATCAAACCTTGTTCTTAAACTTTGGTGCCTTTAACATATGGTCTTCTCCTTAGCTTCAACACTTCATTTTAATAAGCCTTTTCTTGATTTTACAATTATTTCAATGATATTACTCTTGTATATAAATAAACATGTTAGTAAATATCAATGAGTCAATGTGTATTGTTATCATCAAAATTATCATGTAACCTTAGGGCTAACAATCTCTCCCTTTTTTATGATGATAAATCATTGATTGCTTTAAAATAATATCTAAAATCTAGAATGAAAATAAAATCAAGAATAAGTAAAAGGATGGCACTTGTTATGAATATAAGCAATCCAACTATTTCTCCCCCTTTTGTTATAATCAAAAAGATGCAGTCAAATTAATTACTCCCCCTAAATATATTCTCCCCTTTAACATATGCTACCATTTAAAGATTATCATATAAAAGAAAAATTAAGACATATCCAACATGCCTAATTCTCTTCTAATTATGCAAAATCTATTTTGACTAAGGGGTTTAGTCATATTTAGGTCTAGAGACTAATTTTCAAACTTGATTTCTCTCAAATTGGTTCAATTCTTCTTGCATAGCCAAAATCCAACTTTCCTCATTTTTTGCTTCTAAAAAAGATTTTGGTTCAAATTGAGAGACAAATGCAAAATGATTACAAAAGTTCCTAAAAGAAGATCTAGTTCCCATACCTTTTGATGATTCACCAATAATGAGATCTTTAGGGTGAGCTTTTGCATATTTCCATTCCTTCGATAATTCTTGGGAAGAATCATTTACTTCCTCAAGCTTTTCTTGTTGAAGTTGTAATTCATCTTGACTCTTTTCATCAAGCCTTGATTCCTTGATTTGCCTTTCTACCTCAACAATATCATCATCTAAATTCTTTGAAGAAATCACATTAGTTTCATCAAACTCAACATGCATAGATTCTTAAATAGCAAGAGTCTTTTTGTTAAAAACTCTATATGCTTTA
Source organism: Boswellia sacra (assembly GCA_013180625.2). Classification (NCBI taxonomy): domain Eukaryota; kingdom Viridiplantae; phylum Streptophyta; class Magnoliopsida; order Sapindales; family Burseraceae; genus Boswellia; species Boswellia sacra. Next base: position 70,837 of record SNVD02002575.1, read on the forward strand.
CTATGGTTAAAGTACCCAACAAAAATTCCAAAATCGGCTTTTGCATCAAATTTTTCATGGTTATCCTTGGTGTTTAAAATAAAACATTTACGTCCAAAAACTTTAAAAAATCCAATGTTGGGTTTTCTCCCTTTCCGAAGTTCATAAGGAGCTTTCTTTATTAAAACTCTAATATGGACTCTATTGATTATAAAGCATGCGGTATTAATAGCGTTAGCCTAAAAATATTTTGGCAAATTATTTTCAAGTAACATGGTCTTAGCCATTTCTTGAATAGTCATATTTTTTTTCTCTCAACAACACCATTTTGTTGTAGAGTTCTAGGTGCGGAAAAGTTATGTTCAAAACCATTTTCATCACAAAGATTTTCAAATGCAACATTGTCTACTTCACCACCATGATCACTCCTAATGGACACAATAGAATACCCTTTTTGATTTTGGACTCTTTTTGCAAATTTTGAAAAAGCTTTTATGGCCTCATTTTTAGTTTTCAAGAATAATACCCAAGTGAATATTGAATAATCATCCACAATAACAAAAACATAATACTTTCTACCAAGGCTTTGAGTTCTTGATGGTCCAAATAAATCCAAATGAAGTAATTGTAGAGGTTTATTTGTTGAAATAAATTTCTTTTGTTTAAAAGAAGTTCTCACTTGTTTTCCAAATTGACAAGCATCACAAATCTTATCCTTTTCAAATTTTATTTTTGGAAGACCATCAACTAAATCATTTTTAGAAATTTTTGAAATTGTGTCCATGCTAGCATGACCTAACCTTCTATGCCATAACCAAGCATCATGATTAACAATGAAACAATTTTCTACATGATCATTAACATCAATATCAATTGTATAAATATTACCACATCTATTACCAACAAATAATGTCTTATTGTTACTAACATCCTTAATCACATTTCTATTAGGCTCAAAAGTAACAAAATATCCCTTATCACACAATTGGCTAATGCTAATCAAATCATATTTCAAACCATGAACAAGCAAAACATCTTTAATAATAGGTGAAGAAGGGTTACCAATATCACCATGTCCGATTACCCTTCCTTTGGCATTATCACCGAAGGTCACATATCCTCCTTTCTTTATGAATAATCTTGACAACTTGGAGGCATCTCCGGTCATATGCCTTGAGCATCCACTATCTAAGTACCACTTGTGTTTGACACTCCTTTGTTTCTACAATCAACATTTAAAGAGAGACTTTTTGATACCCAAATGTTCTTGGGTCCTTGGGGGTTAGTTATGGTACTTTTTGAAACCCATTTTTGTTTCAAATTAGGATTTTTCCTAATATAACAAGAATACACTTTGTGTCTTTTACTTCCACAATAGGTACATGAATGATTAGGATTATTCCTAGAAGATGCATGAACAAAATAGTTTTTAAAATACTTTTGATTTTTATGAGTTTTATATCCTATCCCTCTTTTATCAAAAACACACATTTGGTTTTGTAACATAGAATTCAAATTTTTTGTGCTTTTTGTAAAACTATCAATAATATTTCTTAAGTCATTACTTTCCTTTTTCAAAATAACATTTTCTTTCTCTAATTTATCAAAATCCTTCTGTTTTAAAATCTCATTTTCAGTTTTTAATAAATGTATTTGATTTTCCAAACTTTCAAAATCTTTTTGCTTTAAAATTTCATTTTCATTTTCTAAAGCTTCATTTATTTCCACCAACTCTTCTAATTGAGATAACATAATTTTTTACTTCTTTTTGAAAGCATCGATTTTTGAATTTTGTTTATCAACTTGCACATATAAATTTTGGAATGCTTCAAGTAATTCATCGTATGAAAGCTTAGGATCATGGTTTAGAATATTTACCTCATCTTCTCTTAAAGCCATGAGGCACATGTTTGCCACTTCGCAATCTTCTTCTTCATTCTCCTTCAAGATGATTTCATGAGTTATGAGAGAACCCATAAGTTCTTCTAATGGTAGTTTGGTGAGGTCCTTTGCTTCTTGAATTGCCGTCACCTTTGGCTCTCAAGATTTTGGTAGACACCTAAGAATCGTTCTCACCATTTCAACATTAGAATAAGATTTACCAAGAGGTTTCAAACAATTAATAATATCCGTAAATCTAGTAAACATTTCAGAAATTGATTCATCCGATTTCATCTTAAAAAACTCATAACTATAAACTAGCATACTAATTTTAGATTCTTTAACTTGACTAGTTCCTTCATGAGTTACTTCAAGTGTGTGCCATATTTCTTGTGCCGTAGAACAAGTAGATATTCTATTAAACTCATTTCTATCTAGAGCACAATATAACACATTCATAGCTTTAGCATTCAAACTCAATTTCTTTTTATCATCTTCACTAAACTCTTTAGGTTCTTTAAGCATGCATTCCCCATTTTCAATTTTGGTAGGAACAAAAGGTCCTTCCAAAACAATAGACCACAAATCATAATCAAAAGATTTCAAGAAAATACTCATTCTAGTTTTCCAATAAGAGTAATCACTTCCATTAAAAAATGGAGGTCTAGAGATAGAAAGTCCCTCAACATATGAAGTTGAATTAAAAGTTGTCATAGCTCAAAAATCGATTAAGATTTAAAAAGTTGAGCAACCTTGCTCTGATACCACTTGTTGACCCAGGTATGGCAACCCAAGAGGGGGGATGAATTGGGTTTTTATTTATAAAAACTGATTTAGAAAGCTTTTCTTGAAAGATCAAAATTATTTAACTCTTTCTTTGAGAATAAAGGTGAAGAAGATGAAATTAGAATTTATCAAAGATGCAATCAAAAGAATAATAATGATGAACAATCACAAGTGCAAGTAAATGTAAAGAGGAAAGGGATAGAGAGAGTGCAAACTCAATTTACGTGGTTCGGCAAACCTTGCCTACGTCCACGGGCTCCTAGCTCCACGAGCTAAGCTTTCCACTAAGTTGTAGAAATCTTTACAACTTGCTTGATGAACAACCTCACCAAGACTTTTTCTTCAACCCTTGATAACACCACACCAAGAGTTCTTCTTGATGAACAACCTCACCAAGGCAACTTCCTTCAACTCTTGATAACACCACACCAAGAGTTATTCTTGATGAACAACCTCACCAAGGCAACTTCCTTCAACTCTTGATAACACCACACCAAGAGTTCTTCTTGATGAACAACCTCACCAAGGCAACTTCCTTCAACCCTTGATAACACCACACCAAGAGTTCTTCTTGATGAACAACCTCACCAAGACAACTTTCTTCAACCCTTGATAATATCACATCAAGAGTTCTTCTTGATGAACAACCTCACCAAGAAAATAATTCTCTCAAGGATAACTTTTATCCTTTACAAGAAAATCTCACTCTCACCACAATACAAGAACAAAGTAAATTTTTACAACAAAAGTACAACTCTCTTCAAAGAGTAGATAAAGAATATAAAAGCTCTCTAAACTTGATATTTCTCTTATTTGTAACTTAATAGATACTTCTCTTATCTACTTGAATGCATGGGATAAGGGCTCCTTTTATAGGCAAATGGGATGAACTTAATCAAGTGAAGACACCAACTCCAAATTTTCTGCCCACCATAAAAACCAAAATCGTGTCTGCCATTTTTGTCAATGTTTCATTTGAAATTTGAAAATCTATAAAACAGAAAAGATCTGGAAAATTGAATAAGCTTTCCAACGCATCAAGAACCAAGTCATTTGGATATCTCTAGCTCAAGATATGGCCAAAAAACCATTTGGTGCTAATGTGACTTGATTTTTCTTCCATGTGTCAGTCCACCGAATTTTATGTGTATTATATCAGCCTTCTGTTTGAAATTTGAATTTCTTCAAAGAATATGAAATCTGCTCCATTGAATCGCCTTTCCAATGCCATAAGAATCAAATCATTTTGAAATCTGTAACTCAAGATATGGATAAAACATCATTCAGTGCTCAAATGAGTTGAGTTTTCTTCTCTGTGTCAGTCCACCGAATTGCATGTCAATTATGTCAGCCTTCCGTTTGAAATTTAAATTTATTCAAAACATATGAAATATGCTTCATTAAGTCCTCTTCCAATGTCGTAAGAAGCAAGTCATTTTGATATTTCTAGCTCAAGATATGTCCAAAACGAGTATTTGGTGCTCATGTCAGCTGCTTCCATTTGTCTTTCAACTTGCATGATGATTTGGACAACCTACCACTTAAAATTTGAATTTTTCTAAAACATATGAAATGTTATAAATTGAGTAAGCTTTCCAAAGGCTTAATAATTATATCATTTGGACATCTATTGAGATATATATGACCAATTGATTGAACATTGCTCATGTGTCACATTCCTTGAATCAAACCTTGTTCTTAAACTTTGGTGCCTTTAACATGTGGTCTTCTCCTTAGCTTCAACACTTCATTTTTATAAGCCTTTTCTTGATTTTACAATTATTTCAATGATATTACTCTTGCACATAAATAAACATGTTAGTAAATCTCAATAAATCAATGTGTATTGTTATCATCAAAATTATCATGTAGCCTTAGAGCTAACAGTTGTGATTTAGTTAAGGCTATCCAGAGTAAAGAAATTAGATTGAGGATGCTTTTCTATTGTGGTGTGAATGCTCGAAAAGAAAGCTAAGGTGGCTTGAGAAAAAGAGCTAAGATCCACAGGAAAAGTTATATCTATATTCTTATTTTGTAGTAAGACCCTGAGAGGCAACATAAGGACAATGGATAACCAAGAGATGGCAAAGACTGAATTTGCAAAGTCTTCTTCAAAAATTCCTTCTTCTTCTAGTTCGGTCATAAACTTTCATTATGAGGCAGAGTATGAGTCAGATACCAAACCCAACTCTCTACAACCCTTTCATCTAGATCCTCTTAATCCTTATAAGTTCTATGATGTCAATGTTCTTATTCCTAAACTAAAAACCCTTGTTCCCTTTAGAACTCCTAAACTCAAGTCGGTGTATAAGTCCTCGGAAGTGTCCGTCCAGTCTATTTCCTCCAGTTCATTAGAAACCTATCTACCTATTATTTCTGCACCAGATATCCAAAGATATAGTCGTGAACGCTACCGTGGAATTCATCTGGGAGCAATTCGAATAGGATTGCAACCATTATTCCTTGGTGGTAAAAATGTTACTTGTTTCATTGCTGTTCTAGATACTCGTTGGCAATCTTTTGAAAAAGCTTTGATATCAGCTATTGAGGTAGGTCTTAATCAGGGTCATGTCATCATACAAGTTGAGCCTAACTTTACCCTTGATATTTCCAAGCCTACTTTGCCAAACACTATCAAAGTCATGATCCAATTACATGGATTAGAAATGAATCCCAACGAGTAAGCCCTTGCAATTCATCATTCCATGACCTATAAAGTCCAAACACATCTCTTTTCCTTGAACCACACAAATATGCCTATTACTAGACTTATTGGTAATAGTATAATCATTCAACCTCAAACTTTCAAGCAAAATCAGCTCGTTTTTCCTCCCAAATGGATTAATGAGTATGAGCAGAGTAACAAGCCTCAAACTGTCCATGACAAACTAAAAATAGAAAAGTTGTCTGCTGGCAGAACATCAGTTTCTTTTCCAAGAGAATCAGTTTCGATCTATCCTCGTGAAAAGTGTCAGTTGGAAAGCAAGAATCCTAGATCTTGCACTCATATGCACATAACTCATTTCCTTCCTAGATCTCATTCAGTGAGATAGGGCGGATCAATCAACATGTTCAAATTTTCAAAAAATGATTTTGTCTCTAATGCCTCTGGAAATTATGTTGCTGGAAGCTGGGTTGTTCAGAAGCTTGATCCAACAGAGTTCGGTCCTATTGAAAAGGCGGTCAACTGGCACAACACTAATGCTTTACAACAAAGCAAAGCATTAGAAGCTATTGTTGAGCAGCCGGAGTAGATAAAGCAAGAACTTCATGAGACATGCAGAAGACTGAAGAAAGTTCATAGGCTTACAGGCAAACAACTTTCAGATGCGCATGAAAAGCCTCGTCCGATCAACATGATTGTCAGCACTAGAGTTGATAGTGACTATTTTCTTAATCAAGTTCGTGAGGAGCAGCGGAGATACTTTGAGCAAAAGAAGAAAAAGAAGATTTCCTGGAAGAAAGATAGCCAAGAAAGAATTCAGATAATTGGGAAGAAAGTCCTACAGACAACAGTATCAAAGGCTTTCAGAGAAACTATGATATGCCATATGTGTAGCCTTGGCCTATTCATGCCTCTGGTTGGGATGAAGATCAATCTGGTTCTACATCAGATGGATCAAACAATTCCTCAGATTCTTCCTCTTCCTCAGTTGCTAAACCGGTTATGATGGAGCAGCCTCATATCCTTGCAAATCCGACTTATGTCGATACTACTGGTAGATTCAGGCAGAGAACTCCTCAGTTAAAACCAGATATGAGCAGAGAAGAGACATCAGGAGTTTCTTCTTCAACAAATGTTGGTGAAAACCAAAATCAAGAAAATCAAGAAGAGCTCGATGTTCAAATTCTGGTGCCTAACACTCTAAATGTTAAAACTTTTTGGAATATTGATAGTCTGAAATCGGAAGAAAGGCCAGCATATTTTGAAAAGATGCTAGCTTGGGCAGAAGGAGAAATTCAACATGCTCCACATCTTGTAAAAGAGCAGTCACTCTTAGACTTGTCTCAGGATTTCTTGGATCCTTGAGAAGATGGTGGGCAGAAATATTTACTCTGGTAGAGAAAAAGTATATCCTTAGTCATGATTAGCCATATAATGAGTTGATCAGATATATGGTTGCTCATTTCTTTGGTACTGGAGAGCGAGAAAATGAAATTTCTGAAAATGAGTATCTTCATAACAAGTGCTGTGATGTTCAAATGCTTGGGCAATATTTTCTCAAACAAGAATCTCTCTACTTCAAATTTATCAAGCAGACGGATACAATCAAAAGAACTTTTGTTCTTAATATGCCAGGCCCAGTAGCAGAGATGCTTGAAGGAAAATTGAAAGCAGATGGAGTCACTGATCTTGCACCATACAGCGTTGCAAGCCTTTATCAGCTGGCAACAGAAGTGATTCAAACTCATTGTCACAATCAGGATCTTAAAAAGCACATGAAGTAGATTGAGAAAACTTCTCTTGCAAAATACTGCAACAAAAAGCCGCAAGAATTTGGATGTTCTCATCTATCACCTTGCAAGTGTAAAAAAGAAAAGAATTCTAAGAAGAAATTTGCCAAGTCCTAGAAGCAGAGCATAAAAGCCAAGTATCGTTTTGTCAAAAAACGAAAGTTTCCAAAGCAAACAGGCAAATGTTTTATTTGTGGAAAGAAAGGACATTTTGCCAAGCAATGCAAGAACAAAAAGAAAGCTCCACTCAGACTTCTTCAACTTATCAATGAGCCAGAATTTTCAGATGATTGGTATTACTGGTCAGATGATCTAGATGATGCTTTGTTCTCAATTGAAGTCCAATTAGATGATTCAGAAGTTGAAACTAGCAGTGCATCTGAAGTCATCATGAACAATCCTCGTGAGGTGCCTATTGATCTTACTATCCAGTCCGGTCCAATTTTTCATCCATATGTCAAAGTGGTAATTCAAATTTCTGATCAAGAACAAGTTGCTCTCTCTGCACTCATCGATACAGGAGCAGTTTCCTCTATCATTCATAGCAGCTGTCTTCCAAAGTCTCTATTAATTCCTACAGCAGTTCGTTTTTCAGCTGCTAGTGGAGATTTCTTTCAAAGTAGCAAATACACTAGAGCTATTAATCTATTGCCATTTCATAAAAGGCATAGCTTTTTTGCATTTGATCAGTCAGGTGAAGATCTATTGCTTGGGGTAGATTTCCTAAGTATTCTCTCTCCATATTCAGTAAGTATAGGGTAACATTGATTTCATTTTTATCATAAATAATTATTCAATTGAAATTTAGTTTGTGACAAAGCAAACGGAATTAGTCAGCTAGACTTAGATGATGCAAATACGCAAATCTTAAGGATCAAATTGATACAAATGCAAAACTACGTTTCTGGATGATATTATACGAAACCTTAAGGGTAGTGTATGACATTGCCCATTTAAAATATATACACATCAAATACCCCCCAAATGTAAGTTTTGCTAGTCCTCGAGCAAAAGAAAAGAAAAGAAGTAAGAAAAAAGATTTTTAAAACCAGACAAGATTCGATTTGATTTCACAAAGCTTGCCTCGAAGATTGCATATAGCATATAGCTCAAATAAAATTTGAAATATTGCAAAGGTTTAGATTTCAATTTAAATGTTGGTTTAACATCTTATGTTGAGCTCTTAAAGTGTGCATGTGAAAAGCCAATCATAAAATTCATGCATGCAACTCGAATTAGTTTATGCAAACAAGATAAAATGAAAGTGACCTCTAGATATAGAAATTTTAAATTTCCATAGGCCTATTTTTCATAGCAACTCTCCACTAATGTAGACAAACATATTACCAAAGATCAAAAGGTCTTTTCAAAGCTTGTACCTTTAGGATAGGGTGTTGGCTACAAGAGAAAGGATAGGATTCAACAAACTGCTCAAAATGACTGTGAGGAAAGAACTTATCTAAAAGAATTGCAAGACATATCAAGAGTTTGGTCAGCACTAATTAAAAAATTAACCATCAATTAAGCTTAATTAGGGCATGCAAAGATTGAAGGCAGGCCAATCAACACTATTATTTATTTATAGCAAATCAAGATTAGATGGACAAATAGAGCTCCCGTCAACACAGTAGTCTAGAAGCAAATGAAGGAAATCGAGATTGGATGAATAGAGCTTCACTACACAATCTAGAAGCTTTTTATATTATAGATCAACATAAACTTTAGTAAACTGATGAACACTTAAATGTGTATGTATAATAAGAGCTTAATTTATCCACTACAAGAAAAAAGCAAATATTTGACTGTTTTTAGCCGTCAAATATGATAATATTTGACGGTTTTTGCGTGTCATATATGTCACCGTCAAATATGATAATAGTTGACCGTTGGTCAAACAGTCAAATATTCACTATAGCATTATTTGACTCTTACAAAACAGTCAAATTTGTATACCTTTGGAATTCAAATTTTAGGCCTTATTTGACGGTTTATTGAAGAATATTTGACATTAACCGTCAAATATGACAAAGTAACGGTCAAAATTTTTAAATTTTTGTTAATAATATTTGACAGTAACTGTCAAATATTATGAACCGAAACCGTCAAGTATTGTGCAGTAACCGTCAAGTTTTACGAAATTTTTTCCATATTTGATTGCTTCTGACCGTCAAGTATGTGAGCATTGAATAATATTTGACTCTTTTTGACAGACAAATATTATTACTATAATACTTGACCCTTTCGATACTGTCAAGTATGACAAATATTTTGGCTCATATTTGACTCTTTACGAAACATATTTGATTGCTTTTGACCGTCAAGTATGTGAGCTTTTGACAGTCAAATATTATTTCTTTAATACTTGACCGTTTCAACACTGTCAAGTATGACAAAAATGAAAACCTAATTTTTTCATATTTGATTCCTTTTGACCGTCAAGTATGTCAGTATTATTATTTGACTCTTTTTTGACCGACAAATATTTTGACTCATATTTGACTCTTCTCATATTTGACTGTTTATTATATTTCTCGATTTTGGATACTGTCATGTATGATAGAACTCATCTTTGACTTATTGTGTCAAATATTACTCCAATTTTTAGCTCCTATTTGACTGTTTATTAATAGGTAACCGTCAAATATGACATATTCAGCCCATATTTGACGGTTTGTTATTGTCAACTTTTTGAGAATGACCAAATCATTAAACCTGAACCGTCAAGTATGTATATATATATTTTATAAATATTTTTCAAAAAAACTAGTCTTTCTACATAATACAAATAGAATTGGTTGATACATTTTAGTTAATAATTACGTACCATGGCTATTATTTGCTTCCTTGCAAGTCTTCAAGGGTGCAACTGATTATAATATAAAAGCATTTCATGGCTTAATATAATTAATAAAGAGATCAAAGTCCTTAGTCTTAAAGAATTAACCCCAAAAACCACTTTAAAATAAATGGATGATGTTAAAGTGTAGGAATAAATCAACTAATTACGCTGCAAAAGTTGGCTGCTTGCTTTTCTCAATACCATGTTTAATTAAGCAATCAGCAAAGGTGGCTTGTATACAAATTTAAAAAGGGATACAAACAACAAATTGAAATTCACATCGCCAATAGGTTATGAACTATCTAATGTATGAATTATAATCACATATCCTAACTGTTGATAATTTAGTGGGAGTGAAGCTAAGTAGACAAATGAAAATAAGCAAGTGATTAAGACATACGTACAATTGAGCATACGTCATAACGAGTTGACAACAATTTAGTATGAGTGAAGCTAAGTAAACAAATGGAAATAAAAAAGTGATTATGGAATTCAAAACAGTATAAAAGCTAGAACTTCATATGACATTTAGTTCTGTTACCTATTTGTATATTCATCAATTTTGCTAAAAGGAAAATATAGAAGGCAAAAAGGGTCCTATATAACCCAAGCCAATACCTCGAACAATTCACAACTATTCACTATGCAAGTAACGGCATAATAAATTGAAATGTGGATGCTCATGGAAACAAAAAACATAGCCCATGAGAAAGCCCAACAACTTACTTCTACAAAAATTCAGAGTCCTTTCTATTCTTAGTGGAGCTCACTATGATGGTTGGAATTTCACTTCTGGGAACAACAATAATCAATTCATGCTCCCTTAGTCTCGGCTTCGACTGCAAGTCACCCAAAAAGGTCAGAAAACAAACAAAAGCATGGTGAAACAAAGTTGTTTTGCCTTCGATATAAAATAAACAATGAAGCAAAGCAGCCAAAAAAATCACTAAGGATTGCTTCATCAACTAGATTACAGTCACTAAGATCCAAGCTTCCTGAAAAAGAACACCGACCTGACAAAGAAGGCAACGTAAAAAATTAACTTATATCTGTATGTTGTTAATTTGTTCGATAAGAAAGGAAAAAGCTAAAGTGAGATGATTCGAAAGAGAAAGTAGAAATGTGGACTACTAGACCTAGTCAAGAACCCTATCAAGACAAAAAATTTTTGGTACACGCCACATGATTAGATAGCTGCATTACAGCCTGTTATACCCAATATTAAGACTAGTTGCAATTGCAAGCTATGTATCCCTACTTTGTTATAACATTACTCTCTGTATCCCAATATTAAGACAAAAAATGCAACGTATATATCGTAGTATAACCTGATAAATCACATAATCAGTACATAGAGAGTTAGGTATCCATTTCCATATCTTTTGGCATCTCCAACTTGACTACCAAACTCTCATAAATGTTTTGACCACAAACTACCAAAGTCCGCAAAATGTTTTAACACAAACAAACAAAAACGTCACATTGTGACAAGAATATGATGCAATGCAATGGGACCCTATCACACAACACAACTTGATGCATGATCACCATGGAATAGCATCAAAAGTTCTTAGCCATAACAAGTTGAACACAAACTTGAATTATGGGTATAACAGGCTCATAAACTAATAGTTTTTAAATACATAACAGCATATGCTCTCATTTCACCATTCAAAATTTTAATTGTTGGGTCCAATTATAGCTTCTCCAAACACTAATAGTTCCAGAGACTTAAACTTTGCAATCCAGAGCAACAATCAATGAATTCTAATCCATTATCACAGACTTCTTTTTCTCTTTTCATTCAACAAGAGCATGGAACTTGCACTAATGCATGGAAAAAACCTAAATGCAAATACAGGTTTTCAACAAGTATTTGAACAGTTGATCCATGCAGTGAAACTAAACCAAGCTAGTAGAAAGAATGTAATAACAGACAACAGTTCGATCAGAATGGCTGCAGAGGAAGTCTTTAAAATATATCTATTTCATGACACTGCAACAAAAGTCAAGTATGTCATGAGACAATTTTCTTAGTAAAGTGAACAGTTCAGAATCCAGATTCAGCAACCACTATGAACCATTTCTCTGTGTGCTCTCTCTGATCATGAGATCACTAAATTGAATAGTTTAAGGACATGATGCAAAAAGAGATGATAAAGTATGTCAATTAGATTAAAATTCAGATCTGACAGCAAAAAGAACATATTGCTTTTCTCATCTTGATTTCTGTATCTTTGATTTAACTAATTTATAGGAATATCAACTGCTGATAATACCAGTGATTCAGGGTATCCATTCCTAGAGAAAGTACAGAATTTACAAACTTTGGCAAACATTTAAATACCATGAGGCTGGGGGAAGCCTCAATTAAGATACCAAGAAAAACTAGGATAAAAAGAGACTTAGGTTTACTAATTTTTCCCTACTATATGGTTGTTTAGTAAAAAGCAAAGCTAAAAAACATTTGAACTAGATGCAGAGAAGACCCTACAAATACTATGAAACCAGGCTGATCTCACTAGCCACCAGAAAAATATAAACAGGACAACACATGTAGTAGAAATGTTGACTTGAAAACCGAAAAAAATGAATAAATAAAAGATGTCTTTTCATCGGAAAGAGAGACAGATTCATATCAAAATTTGTGGAGCCAGAAACTCAACCCAAACTTCAAATGTATTACTCCTCTATAGTGATAGCATATTTATATTTTGAATCCAATTAGCTTTAAGTTAATTGACTCTCATGAGTAAATTATCATCAATGCTGCCAATGCCATAACTTTTGTACATTAAATCGGTCTAACTTAACATGCATTTCATCATATAGATTGCAAAGCTATAAGAATTAAATATCAATATGGACTAAACATGAAAAGTCCTATGACTGATTACGAAACAATGTCCTGCACAAAAAACTCCTCCATGTGGTACATGTAAAAATATGTATAAGCTATTCTACCTTGCTTACTATTCTACCTCTGCCATGTTTTCTATAGTAAAGTAATTTTGCCCATTGCAGTTACACCATTAGCACCATCATACTAAAGGACCCTAAGTTTCCCTTCCTACATTTTACAGTAGAATAATTTCTCAATCCAAAGAATATAAAAGGACAAAATGCAATATAATTTTTTTCAGCACACCAAATATTGACCTTAGTTCCATAAACAAGACCTCCTCCGACAAAAAGATGAAAGCAAGCAACATTGACCTCATCATCTGCACTAGGAAGCACTCTCACAAGTTCCATGTCTAAAACTCTATAACCTGAATGATAGGGATAGGAAATTTACAGTACATTATGACTAATTCCAACAAGGGAGAAAACGTCTTGAGAAACAATCACGGTTAGATAGGGAAAAAAAACCATTTTAAACAAACAATGGAATCTGACATTCTTTATACACATATTAAGCAAGAGTCTACATTGGAAAAATAATAAGTGTCAAAGAAGAGAGATCTATAGCCTAAGAGAGCCAAATAACTGAGTGAAAATTGCCAGAGACTGAGTTGTACTAGCTTGTTTGATAAAGTAAAGCTGTAGGATTAGAGAGGAAAAAGCAATAAAGACAACTATACAATAGCCAACCATATCAAAGCCAGAAAACAGAAAAGTACCTCTAAAACAGTGTATATAGGTGAAGTTGTTTCCCGGTCAATAACAATGCTTTTAAGAAGAGATCCATGACGTCGACCATAAGCGAGTAATATATGCTCAGAAGTAGGTGAAAACTGCATGTGCATAAGAAATGTAAGTTTAACCCAATAGAATATAAACAGATCGGGCATTAAACTAAAGAATAAGCGAACATACAAGGTAACATATTTAAGTAGAATGCAAAGCAAGTTTCTAATCTTCAAGAACCAATGCCTTCACATGCTCACCATACATTCAAATCAGTGTCTAAAATAACAAACTGCTATCTTAATTCTTGGGTCCGTAACAGAGATTTAAACAATCATAAAATCTATTCAACATTATAACTTTCTCTCCTCATTTCTAACAAAGGTTCAAGTTTCAGCAAGACATGACATCATTGGCACAAACAAGACATCCTAAAATGTTCCAGATGGAATTTATCCTCCATTATCAGGCTCAAGATTGCCGAAACACCTTAGAAGGACAGAACCAATTAGTTGGTTTCAAGTATAACTTCCTACAGCACTGAATGTATTGTCTCAAACTGAGCAATAACATGGTGACAACTATAGAGAAAGGAAAGCAAAGCTGTCATTTTAATATAAACTCGCACAAATAGTAAAAGAGTAAGGCTTTGAAATTTTAGGCAAAAGAAGTGTTAGAAGTGAGCCAATGGACCATATAAAAATATATAATATGCATGTATGACTGATTAGGACTAGAAACAACCAACCTGGATCGAAGTCAAACAGTGAGCAACTCCAATTGCTCGAGATGCAAGAACTGAACCAAAACTGCATCAATAAAATGAATATTGTATAAGATGACTATCAAATATATCAGGAAATAGAAAAAAATTTGAGTTCACAATACAAAGCTGGTGAAGAGATTGAGCATTATGTTGACTCCTCAAGTGAGTATATACGAAGCTCGTACATCACTTGGTGTGCGAGATTGGGTGGCGAGTTGGGATGTTGCAGCCCGAGGTTCTTTGTGCAGGAGTTTTTACATGTGTTTTACAGGTAAAAATATGTATAAGCAGTAAAAAGAGAAAGGAAAAATGAGAGAGATTGAGAGATTAAGAATCAAATGAAGATACAGACCTGTTACAGAGGTGCAAATCTTAGTGAGAAGATGGTGATGCCTCTGTGTTGATGATGATGATTACAAGACGATGATGGAGAGATCAAACGATGATAGAGAGAAGGCGAGGAGGCAGAGATCGAGTTGACAAATGAGATGGCAATGAATTTTGTGATTAATGTAGGAGTGATGAAGGAGGAAGTCGGCTAGGGTAGAAACGAAGAGGGCACAACGAAAATGAAAATGAATAGGAGATGAGATATTTATAGCAAATGGAAATTTCGTAAATAAGTTAAAATACTGCAACATTTAATACAAGCAATAATGAGATTCAAAACAAAATAGACTTTAAAGGGGCATAAATCTTAATATTCTGGACACCTTTCCTAAATGGAATAGAGCTTAAAATAAAAATACTTAGTATATTTTAAATAGACTATAATAACACAACTTCAAGGTTTTAAATTCACAAAGAAAGAATGACCTTCAAAGGTTCAAATGGATACTGCTCCCCTACAGCTTCAAGTTCTTTCTTACATTTCTCATTCAAACTGTCAAACATTGCAACAAATAAGCGGTCCACAATATCCATCACCTGCAACAACAAACTCACGTACTAAAACTAAAAAATAAAAAATCAATGACATGACTATCAAACCAACAAAAAATCCAATTCTACCTCAGAATAGTGTTTCTTAATTTCCATTTCAACATCAAGACCCGTAAACTCACACAAATGCCTAAGCGAATGAATTCTCTGCTCTAGAAACGGGACCAATCTCAAAAACCCAACCAAAATCTCCACAAATAGACATTTGCTTGTGAAGTTGAGGAGACTGAGCCAGGCAGGCAGGTTGGCCTTTATAATCCAGCTTAAAAACAGCAGACCCACCTTCACTAGAGCCTGCTTTCAATTTTGGTGTGTGGATCTCAACAAATCCCTCAGACAACAAGAACTGTCTAAATATCTGCACGACAATGGAAGCAATTTAATTTTAAGATGCCTAGTGGTGAAAATGAAAATAATTCAAGTATTTATAGACTAGAGAGAGAGGGAGAGAGAAGAAACGTTACAGCTCCAACTTGACTCTGAATGCGGAAAATCCCTTGATTTGCAGGTGTTCGCACGTCCAGAACTCTGTAGTTCAAACATGTATCCTGATTAACATGAACAAGCTGTTCTCCTTCTTGCATCATTCAAACAAACAATTAACAAAAAATTTAAAAAAAAAAGAGAGAAGAAAAATTCCAATCTAATCCTACAATTAACGACAAGAGAATGAACCTTTAGCGCTTTTTCAATTTCACTTTCACTCCTAGCAGCATCCTCAATATTAATGGGTAGAGTTTATAACATTACTACTACTATAACCAACTTCATCCAAAATAATAAAAACATAAAATCCACCATAAATAATATGTAGTTGTTGTTGGGTATCCAGAATATTTCTTAAACATATAATTAAACATTCTAGATATGATGTATACAAGATAATACCACCATCAAAGATTCAAAAAAAAAGAAAGTAAAACTGAAACCTTCCTTTGGGTTCGTGAAGATTTTTCACAATAATATTACTTTAGTATATTAATTTATTAATCAACCAAGAAAAAGATGGTTACTGTGATGATTCTTTTACTATGCACTAACTTTCACTATTCTATTTTATAGTCAATGCAACACCATCATTATTATGCTTTCATAATTAAATTATGTTCTCGATTTCAAAGAGGATTAAAGCAAAAGCAAGAAAATATAAAAGAATCTTGCTTTTAGGCTTTTAGAGGCCCACTACTTTTCAAAAAAATCTTACTTTAATCTTTCATATAAATATATATTTTAAACTAACCTGCTTCTCTTCAAGTATACTAGCCTTTTGATTTGCAATGGCAAGAGCTTGAGAAACCCTACCAATGGCATCAACTAGACCATTAGAAATTGCATCCTTACCAGTTTAAACTCTGCCTTGTGTCACCTTTTCCATTTTTCTACCTGTTGTAAAAACAGTAGAAAAATCAAAGTTCTCTTTGTCAATTCCAAATAAAAAATTAAAAACTATAAATATGGAAAAGGAAGAAGAAAGAGAAGCATATTCAAATTCCGATAATACTGTCAAAATATAATGAATGGACCTAAAAGTGTTGTTGAGTTCAAGTTGCAACATGACAACTTTGCATGGAATGCGTCCCTGCAAAGTGCAAACAAAATATGTAGTCGCAAATATTGCTCCAATTGCTGTTGTTAAAGGAATAATATAAGTACACAAGAAGAATACTACCCAAATAGTGGAAAATAATATAAAAGGAATAGATTGAGATCAAATATATTTGCACAAAGTTAACAAAATAAATTAAATTCAACAATCAATCTTTGATTTTCAATTAAAATCAATAATCTTTTAATTTTTTATTAGAAATCCATTAATTATAAATATGTTTATATATTAATTTTTCAGAATAGTAGTCTTTTGTTCACTTTTTTTTTTCATTTTATTGAATTTTTTGTTAGCTATATGATAATATGTCTATGATTAAAAAATAAATTAGACTTAAAGATAATTTAAGTCTATTTAATACATTGGAATTGTGACAGTTTTGGTGCAAAATTATGGTTGCAAGTAACTTAATTCTAATTATTTTTCATCCATAAGCTTGTGATGTTAGGTAACAAAAAATTATTTGTACTGATTTTTTAATTTACAAGCTGACATTCACAATTAAAAAATGTGCAAAATGAGGCAGCAAACCTTCAACACTTCAAAACTAATGTCAAACTAAAGGAGACAATTTTATAACAAATTCCAATTGTATTGATTATCAAAATAGCAAGTGCATGCAATTGGTCACTAAAGCAATCATCCCATATGAGAAGATGAAAGAATAATCTAAAACAATCAACCCAGCCACAGAAATGCTAGTCTAGAAATTAAGCATTAGAGAGGAGAAAATCAAAAGGGTACAGCCCAAAAACCAAAAGACAAAATCTCTAAGCACTTCAATTCAGAGCTCCACGAATTTCACTCACTTACGGCCAAATATTAGCTGCAAACCATCAAACCCAAACTTGACAGTAACACATATATATGTAATACACATGGAATCTAATAACAAAGGGAGTGGAAATAATATAATCACTCTATAAATTAAGACAAGAGCATGTGAAGATCAAAGAGCGAAGAAAAAAACAGAGAACAAACTAAGGAAAAGTTTGATTGAAGACAAACCAACAGTATAAAAAGGGGGAAAATAACCAATACTGTAGAAATGAAACAAAAATAATCAAATATATAAGTATAGGGAGGCACGCATATTAGTAGGATTGATCTTACATATCAACTTCATTGAATGTCGTCAGCATTGCAAATGTATTTTGAGAGTCCTTCAATCGTGTTGCAACCCGTTTTCTGAGTCTTGTCAGAAACTCCCTTTGTTATTAGATTCCATGTGTTGCAACCCATCAACATTGCAAAAGTCTCGAGCACCGCAAGCATCTTGTTGATTCTGTCAGCAATCTCTGCTGTTGATGGTACTCTGGGAGAGTAGATGTCATAAACAACAGGGCCAATTCCAGCACCATACTTCACCCCCTCACGGAACACTAACAAGAGCTTCTCGTCAGAGCGAGAGTTCTCAATGGTAATCACATCATCATCCATGCCAATGATCGAGTGGATGATGTCATTGAAGTTGGAATAGCACATGTGGGTGTGGATCTGCCAGTTGGAAATAAGGGTCAGATAAATAATCAGCTACCATATTTGAGATGTCGAATTGGCAGTAAAGAGGAAATCAACCTGAGTAGTGTCCTGGACACCACAGTTTGTGATCCTGAAGGCGTGGACAGCCCATTCCAAGTAGAAAGCATACTCAGACTTCCTCAGAGGCAGCCCTTCTCTCAAGGCAGCCTCATCAATTTGGATAACATTGATACCTGCCTTCTCAAGATCCTCAACCTCATCCTTGATAGCCAAAGCAATCTGATAGCAGGTTTCAAATCTGGAATATTGACCAAAAAAAATTTATGTTGAATAAAAATTGCCATTTGAATAGATTAGCAAACAAATGTAATTACTCTTTTCTTTTGCAACCCAGTTTCTTCTACTGGTTTTCATTTTCTATACCTGGCATGTCATTTCGGATGAAGGACCAGTTGAGAATGGTCACTGGGCCAGTAAGCATTCCCTTCATTGGGTGAGCAGTCATGCTCTAAGCCAGAGAGGATCAGAAGACAGTCATAGCCTTGGGACGGCTTACATCACCATATATGATGGGTGGCTTAACACAGCGAGATCCATAGGATTGCACCCACCCATTGGCAGTGAAAGCGAACCTGACAACTGCTCTCCGAAGTACTCAACCACATCATTTCTCTACAAAAATAAGTGCATCTTTTGTAAGCCGAAAATGAGGAACAAATGAAAGACAGAACTCTTAATTCAAAACCAAGGAGAAAACTACTGCTTTCCTTCCAATTTACAGAGGAAACTTACCTCCGGCTCCCCATGAACCATGAACCAATTTACAACATAATGCTTCAAGTAAACTACTTTTCTGCCTTCATTTGCTTATAATACCACAAAGCAAAACAACAAAAAATCTTAGAAACCCATGGCTCCTCAAACAAACACAAATAGACAACTAAATCAAAATAAAATTCAAAACCCATTAACATTTAAGTAAACATCAAGAAAAAAGTTTTGATAAATAAAAAGTAAAAGCCTAATAACCATTGTTAACTGACATAATGCCTTGATTTTTATCATACTAAACCTTCAAATACTAAAAGAGACACAAATAATTGATAACCAAAAACCCACTTTTTGTTATTTCAAAACCCATTATTGCTAACACAACATACCCATACGTATGTATATCAACAAAATGAGGGAAGATTTGATTTTTACCATACAAAAGTGGTGCTCCCTCAAATAAAATGAATCGGTGACTCATATAATACCAATACACACATTTTTTTAATCATCTTTCCAAAACCAATATCTACTCTATATAAAAACCTTTACATGTAAGATTCAATTTTTATAATAGAAACCCAAATAAGTGAGAAAATCAGCAAGGTTTACACCATTTTCTCAAAGCCTGTAGCTTTTATGCACCATAAATTCACAAATTTTCAGCAGATCAACCTGATGTTGTGGAATGATGGGGGGTTAAAGAAAGGGATAAAAGTTGAAAGATCAAGTTGACTAGGCTGTCAATATGGTTGCTACTTGTTGGGCACATCTATTCCACAACCAGTGTGCAAAAACCATATTATGCCTGCCTACAAGCCTGAATCAATTATCTAATGACCATCGCAAAAATTTCAACAACAAATTTCGGGAGATATAATCATCTTTGTTGAATTAAAGAGCTAGTGTGGATACTTGGCTGTCACTTAATCATGCATTCAAGGTGAACACAATATACAAAGAGTTTGGAAAGTAATGGGCATTCTTCTTTGGGTCCAAAAATCAAATCCCACTAAAAGAAAGAGTCCTCGTAAAAGATATTGCAGTAAAGTAAATGAAAGAAGACAATTAATGGGACACATTCCTGACTTTTCTTGCCAAGGAGAGATCATATCTTCATCAAATGCATTGCATCATAATATCAAGATTTCCATTCAGTTGCAACTGGGAAAGCATAATTATGACTGAAATTGATAGAAAGGATAAGACTCACCTTCTCTTTACTTCCAGCACTTCTAACAACATAGCAACCCAACAATTTAGCAAACTGCCCAACAAGCTGACCAACTGCTCCCTCTGCTGCTGATACGAAGACATACTGTAATTTTTTTGGAGAGCATACCTCAAGAAAACCACCATGAGCTATCAAACTGGGCATACCTAAATGGTATAGATTTTAACAGTTCAATGTGAGACAAACATTATAAGAGAAAACATCAATAAGAAGGTAAGCAATATAAAAGGATTCCATTTATGCACATGTAATAGAATGGGATGCTTAGTCCTAGAATCTTACAAGACTAAGAATTGAAAGGGTCATAGCGATAATATGTGCCTGTGCCTGTGCTTGTGCCTATTGCTCACTCGTTTTGTTATTTTCATGTCAGCACAGCTCTGACAGAATTCGCTATCAGCCCTCTTGTAATATATATAAATATATACAATCCAAGATATTTGATTAGTCTATAAAACTAAACTAGAGTCCAAACCAAAATCAAAAGTTGAAGTAAATTATACATTGTTATTATTACTAAGTCAAAAACCGGAGATGAGAGAAAGGTAGGAGGCTGTAAGCTTTTGGCTTTTGTGCCACAGTAGTAGTGTAAATGCATCGATTAAATTAGTGGGGAGGTGAGGAGTGGAGTTAATAATTACCTCATCTTTTTTTCTTCCTTCTGCTCTTCAGCTTCTTCCTTTTTCTCTTAAGGTGGGTTAGGCAAAGGTGAAATTAACTCCACTTGTCTACCGCTTTTCTTTTGTAGTCTCTCGCACACCTTTATGGGGTCTGCTGTCTTCCCTTTCACCACCACTTTACTGGCTTTGCTATCTGCACTTACTTCCTCCACTCCTGTACCAGCTAATTTCATCCATTAAAACAAATTTTTTATTAATTTGATGTCTTTTAAGTACTATTCTTTGATGTCTTCTTGTTTCAAGTATGAAAATGAGATAAAAGTCATACAAGTGAACAAGCAGATCAATACTTGAACAAAAACCCATAAGAGGGATAGCCACCCTATACAAAGGTGAAGAAACTCTTCCCTTCTTAAAACAGAGAAAGAGTCTCCATTACAAGTATTGATGCTAAACTCAACTAAGTCTTAACCACAAGAAACCATTTACAACTCTGGCATCACAAAAAAAAATTATTTGATAGAGGAAAACATTCAGGCCATGAAAGAATTATAACCTGGCCATCATGATAATGAAAAGTTAAAGAGAGGTACATACCTTAGATGTATGATTCAAATTTTGAGCTGAGCTGCCATTTTTAGTCCTCAAATTCAATGCATTTAAAATTGCTTAGGTTGAGAGGCCTGATCTATTATCCTCAACATATGTGAGATCCAACTTTCAATTAGTTGGCTAGAAGTAACATAAATGCAATAAATGGCATATTTCAAAGAAACAAAGAGGCAGTTATTTTTTTACCAAAAAAAAAGGTTAGGTACCTTAGTTAACGACAATGTTGGAAAAGATACTCCTATCAAGAAGCCAAAAACTATTCCAACAAATCTTGTTATTATAAGCCTCATAGTCTCGTTTGGTTTTCTACTACCCGAATTACAGCCACAAGAAGAAAAACTAGATTGAGCAAGTTGTTATCATATCGTGAAAAAAACCCAGGACAATTTTTTTCCTAAAGAAAAAACAGAATTTTAGCCCTTTCAATTAAAGAAGCCATTAGATGAACACAACCTGCGTGCAGCATTTCCCATTTTATTTACAATCTTCTGACTTTCACATGAACTTCTAAGCATCTTTTCAACCGTTCAACAGATAATTTTTCTCAGGAAGCAAATTGAGACCCTTGTGGAAGGAACACAGGATCTATAGCAACCAAAGAGGAAAATCAATTGAGGAACGTTACTTCAAGCATTCAGGCAAGTGAAAATGTATGGATACAAAAACCAAATAATATCTATAAACAAAAACACAAATCTTCAAAGTGGTGATCGCTAATGAAGTTAACCAGGAACTCAAATGATTAAAACTGCCCAGAGGCAATGCCAACAAGTCCATTTTCAATCGTCATTGGAATAAAACATTCACTAACTCAAATGAATGTTGTCAAATGAAGAACCCCATATTAATTATAGTATCACGGAACACAAACAGAGAAATTAATAGCGGACTCAACATGCAACCAATCAACAAGCAGCAATTCCTCACACAAAATGAACTAAAGCATATGCAACTCTTTTCTACTGATCAAGATGTACCACGTGCTCCTCCGTTTAACAAACAACATAATCAATGAAAAAAAACAACAACAAATAGTCAAAACCACATGAGCCCATTTTTTAATAATAATAAGAATTAAAAAAAAAACACATCCCCAGTTAAAACAAGACAAATAAACAGTTGTTGCTTACATTCAACGACCAGACCACCGAAACACAAAGTAAGGTTGAAAAGATGGAATCAACCATTACTAGTAAATGAACTATTACTATGTTTATTTATGAAACCAACACTCGAAACCTCCCTCCTATTAAAGAACTGAAAATGAAAACAACGTTGATCAAATAAAGGCATCAGTTTAGCAAGACTAAAACGTACCTCAAAACAAACTGGCAAGCAATAAATGTGAGCAAGATGGCTCTATAGAGAAAGATAACAGCAAGATAGACCAAACCCAGATAGGAAATCACGGAAATGAAGCTGTATAAACAATAGGAAACAGATTTTAGTCAAGGGTTCTGTTTGGAAATAAAGGATAACAAATTGGAATTAGAATAAGAACCAAAATGGAACTTGTGTTAGTAATTAAAAATGGTTTAACCTAATGTTGAGATCCGTGGTGTAGGAGGAAGAGATTGTCATAAATGTTCCAATCCAAAAGACAAATGTTGATTTCGATACATCTCTCCACATTACCAAATCAACTGAACAATAAGAAATAAAGAATGAATGATAAAGTTGAATTGATTTCAGTAAAAGAGTTCAAAAAATTGAGAAATTAAGTATGCCTGGAAAGTGAAAATTCACCTAAATTATGAAGTTTGTTATGAGTTTGTGGAAAGCTGTGGTACGCCTCTGCAACTGAATCAGTGGAGAAAGTTATAGTTATTTTCATACCGATTCAAGAGCATAAACAGGAACCATCAGAATGAATCCAAACAAGAACTTTTGCTCCTGAAATCAAACATCAACAAAAGGAAAAAATTAATTGAAATAGAAACAGTTTAGACTTTAACTAGAAAAATTATACAAGATAGTACAAAGCCATTTTGACAACAGAAGCAATAGGCGAGTACTGCAAGTGAAAAATAAACATATAAAAGCAACATTATATAAAGAAAAACCAAACTTCAAAATAGAGAAAATAAGCATGAACCTCGGGCTGATTATAACCAGCTAAATGTTTGAAGATAAGATACATCGAGAGAACAATAGCAACAACAATGAATATGCTTGCACTGAAGATTGGCAAGGTGATGGCTTCAGCTGACTCTGACTCAGCACCCACTGTTGGTAACCATACCAGTTCTGAAAGACAAGTCTGAGGAATTAATATAGGCATTGAAAGACAAAAGATATATACCAGTTCAATTTGGAAGCATTGAAAGATCATTAATGGTGGACCCAAAAAAAATAGAAGGACAAATAAAAAAACACAAATTTTATGATACTTAGCACTCAAAAGGTAGAACAAAATAAAATAATCTAAAAAGAATAGGCTAATAAGTGCCTAACAGCAGTAATCTAGCAGAACTTGATAGCAGACACTTGAATGGAAAGTAGTACAACAATCTTTTGGATGCATGGAAGATGTAGCTCACTGGGTGTCCAGGGAGAACAAATCCCAGGAGAAAAGAAATTTCTATTCTCTTTTGTGAAAAAACCATTATAATACATAAGCTAATCTGATCAGCTACCAGACAAAGGTTTGGTTGAACAGCAGGGAACTAAATGCACCGTTCAGGCCCTTCAAATGTAATAACCAACTAATAGAAATTAAGCAAATAAAACAAGAGGCTTACTAGTATTTTTAAGTAAATAATCAAAATAAACTGCAGAAAATAAAAGGCAAAATAAACTGCAGAAAATAAAAGGCAAATAACACCAGACAATCAACCAAAGAAACGACAAAGAACTGAACTAATACCAATTCCTCTTCCCACCAAGCTTCCCAGCTTTCTTCCCCTTTAACTCCAATTCCACCTCTGTAAAGAAGCCAATTTGTCCAATCTCTGAAATCCTCCACCATCCTAAAATCACAACAATGATAGTATTTAAAGAATGGGGTAGAATCTCAACTTAAAAAGAATATAAAAGCAGAGCTTACTTTTGCCACTCAAATCCTGATGGGTTGAACAAATAGGGAGCATAAAGCCAAGAAAGAGCCATAAACCAACTGCTGATTGTGATAAGAATATAGGATGGGGAACCACCATCATAATACCCGTATGCAAGAAACACCACCAGCAACAGCACTACTTCTAACCTGAAAAAAAAAGGTAAAATTAGAATGATTATTCCACTTTAAGTTTTATTCTGTGTTCATGTGAGAGAGAGTACAGGAGAGAAAGAGAGATCACCCCTTAACAAAATGACTGCAGGAGTAAAGCCTGTAATTTTCTGAAAATTTGATATGGCGGACCACAAATCCCCTACCAGTAGCTTGATACTGAAGAATCAAAATAATTAATTATGTCTTGCACCTAAAAAGGTAATTAAGCCAAAAGAGAGAAGAACATACTCTTGCACCACCATGAACAATAGTTCGACCAAAATAATGTGTTTTTGTGCCAAGAGAGAATGTGAAAAAGATAGAACACAGCTAAAATTACATTGTAATGAAACTAACAACAGCCTGCAGCCAGCATTAATCAAAAGCAAACCAAATGACTATTAAGTTGATTGTCAAATGAATAAAGATCTAAATTAAATTTTGGGTAAAGAGATGCTACACAACAGAAGGTAGAGGATTTAATTTACAGAAAGTCCACGCATGAAACATAAAAAACCCCCACTTAAATGATAGATAATTTCCATAACCTCGGATGTCTAAAAGAAACAGCAAAAAAATTTTCTACAAAAAAACTGCTTCATAAAAAAATCGATGAATAAATAAAGAGGAAACACAGTCCATACACCAACTAAACAACAGACACCAAGTCTTAACCAAGCAATTAAACGGCATCTAAAGAGAAATTTATAGAGCTCTATAAATTTATTCATATATATTACAAAATTCTGGATTAAAAAAATTCTAAAAAATATAATATTAAATAACAAAATAAACAAATTTATTCATATATATTACAAAATTCTGTATTAAAAAAATTCTTAAAAATCAGAGAAGGAAAGCAATAGTTAAAAGTAGAAAAATAAAATTTCTGATTTTCTACGGACCTATGCTCTTCTGAGCTCCAAGGGACTCCCTTTCTTCTCTCAGTCTCCCTCTCCTTACCCTTAGCGGGCCCACCAAACCCTAAACTCGTCGCGCACTCGTCGGCCGAGTCTAACTCGTCGTAATAACTTGGCAGCTCGACACGCCCAGAATCAATCTCCCACAAATCACGAACCAACTCCTCGTAACGCTGCTGCACTTCCAGCGAATTCTTGCTGGGAACTTGGCCGGCAATCTTCTCCCACCTCTCCGGGGTCTCATCGGGAAATATCACGAGGGCCCCCTCGAAGAGCTTTTCCTGCTCGCGAGACCAGGGCGAGGAGAGCGCCGGGGATTCAAGGCTGTTGTTGTGAATCATTTCTTGAAATTTGCAATCTTTGAGCGAGCTTAAGTTTGAGTTTGAGTTGAATTGTGGTTAAAGTGAACTGGTAAAAAGGGGTCGGGGCTTGGGCTAGGGTTCCTGTCCAGCGACTTTGTTAACTTAAAGAGATTCGAGTGAGGGAGATAAGGATTGAGCCGCAAAGCAAAGGAGAAAGTGAGAGAACGACGGAAAGAATGAAGGAGGGAAAGGGATTTAGGGCGAAAGAGTGAATGAGGGAAAGGGATTTGGGGCAAACGAAAAGAGAGGGAATGAAAATATTATATATATACAATGGCAAATTCGTAAATAAAATGAAAATTAATAGTGTCAAATATAATGAAAAAACATGTTGACTTTTTTAGAGTACATCATATTTTACGGTTTTACAAAAAATGGTCAAATATGTAAAAACTAACGTGTCAAGTATTTCAAAATTTCTTGTAGTGTCATATTACATTAATAATATCATTAAATTCCTCAACTTAACTATATTTGTAGTTTTTACATCTTTTAAATTAGTTTTATCTTAATTTTAGTTTTTGATACACGTATAGTAAAATAGGCATAACTTTCTATTTATAGATCAGAATAGTACAAATCTTGATTTGGTGTAAAGCTGATTAAATTTTCTACAAAATTGTGTTTCACAAGCATCATAAAATTTGGCTGTTTAAAATTGGCTTAAAGTGAACCTATCTATAGTTTCAGCCCAGCCTGACCATACCTCCGTATTTTGATCATATCTCTTGACATGCATATCCAAATCATATAAATCAAGATGTTCTAGAAATCTGAGAGAAATATCCACAACTTTCATGAACACATGTGATCAAAATTATCAATATTTTGACATCAAAATTGGTGGCTAAAGTTGGTGCACATGATTATAGTCAACAATTGCCTCCTTTATAAGTTGATAATTTTACCCCTCAAATGTGTTTATAAGATGAAGTTATGACGCAAAGAGGCATATTGGCTCTTGGCTGGGGTCTTTTAACATTTTGTTTTCTCTCTTGTATTTTGTTCTCTTAATATTATTAATAAAACATTTTCTCTCGCAATTTATTTCCTTTCTTGCATAATGTTTCCACTGAATTCTCTCTTGCTAAGGTGAAAGGGTGAAACCCTTGATATGAGAATAAAGATTTTCTAATCCTTTGATATGTGCTTAATAATCATAATCTTGTATTGTTTATTTTATATGTTTTATATTTATTTTCTCAATCAATCTTGACATACCACTCGTAAAGTAGAGGTCTTGATCCATTGTAGACAATCCTTGACACATCAAATGCTTGGATCCTTTCTAGACGTCATATGCTTCTCCATTACTGACATAAGTCTAGTTAGAAATCTTGATTTGTTGTAGACATATGGTGATTGACACATTGAATTCATGAACCCATTTAGAAGAAGTGGTATAAAATTGGTAATGAAAAAAATATAATTTATATAACTAAAATGGGCTTAAATGACATACCTTCTTATTAGAACCTCCTTGACATGTAGATTTCAATTGAGTTATAATCGGATTGTTTATCCTTATTTGAAATATCAATGGTGCATCCTCTAACCTTAGCTTTCATTATTATTTTGTTAATTCTTCTTAGTTGTGTATTTTAAGTTTTCTCATTTATTGCTTATGAACTTGTTCTTTCATTTGTTATGGTAGGTTTTGTTGGAGATAAAAGGTTTAAACCAACCATTTACATCATGAGTTATAAAATTTATTTTGAGATTAATTTCATAAGTTACAAATATAATAAAAACATGAGTTACAACACTTATTATTTGTAACATTCATGTTTTTATTAAAAACTTATGACTTAGGAGTTACAAGAATTAATTTGTAAGTTACCTAAGCTATGAGATTATTATATAAACTAGTCTCATAGTTCTAACATTGGAATGTGAATATTCTTTGACTGTTTTCTATTTTTTGACGAACCGCGACATATGGAGATAGAATATTTTCTTCCGATGACCGTACTCATCAAGAAGATAAGCTGTGAGCACTAGGTTGTATTTTGGAGCCCTAGAATACAGATATAACTCGCATAAGAGAAGGACTCTTTGGCTTTAAAACAATGCCTTTAACATGCTACCAAGTGCTCAAGCCTTACATTTTTCATCTCTTTTCTACTTTAGATATATTATTTAACTTTCTATATTACTATTTTTTATGATATTATTGTTGTTTTATTTATTATATTTAAATTTATTATAAATATTCTCAACAATCTAAAGCCAAAGAGTGTCTCATATATTTTATTATTTGTCTAATTGACAACTTGATTTATTATTGATAGTGCTCCATAAAAAATATTCCAAAATATGTTTGCTTCATGGTTTGTTTATTCTATAAACAATGTTATATTCATTTGCCTTTGCAGAGGTGTTCATCGTGTTATGTAAGTTTTAATTATTCTAAAATTTGTTCTTGTTTGATTACAATATGGTTAATATATAAATTGTGTTTTGTGTTTATATTGCAAATATACTTGTATGTATAAACTTGTTTTAGTTTTTTTCAAAAATGTATCAAGTGCTACACATGTATGATTTTAGAGTTTAATATTAATTATTTTATTGATTTAAAGTATAGAGATGACATGTTTCATGAGTTATAAGCTTGAATAAGTAGATAATGTGTGGTGTAATATTTTCCTTTTAATGCTTAAGTTTTACTTATAATGTAGATGTGTAATACTTCTTATCTGATCTATTTTTAAATACAAAGACATGATGATTAGTTATTTGTATGTTGTGAATACATATTATATATCATATATATTGAATTATTATTTACATATGATTATGAGTAAAATCTTATCATCTTTGGTAAACATGTAAACAAAAACTATGCATCGTTTGTTGTCTAATTTATGCTACATGTAGCTAGAAGAAAAAAATGTCTTATATTTTTAGAGTCTCTCAAGTACTTGCTTATTTATATATTTTCTCATGTATTCATTGGCAAAATTTAATGCTGTGAAATTGCTAAACACTAAAGTTGCAGTTGAAACAGTTTATGATGAATTGATCGATAGCGTACTTATCTAACAACTATCTTCTAAGTAAAATACCTTAAAGATGTCAAGAAGGTAACATGAATATTCTTATTGTTGCTTTAACATAAATATTCATATTCAACTATACATATATTATATATATGATGACCCATGGGTATCACAATACCACGAATTGTTCGCTTTGGGCTGCCCGCGTGAGGCCCGACACACAGGGCCGCACAGCCCATCCCATTGTATCAAGCACCCTCACGGCTTTATCCACTTTGGGCTGCCCGCATAGGGCCAAAACCCTTCAGCTCGAATGCTACCCATGATGAACCGCAGGTGCTTTATGGTGGAGGACTCGGGTTTGAGTGGGGGACATGCCATGCGGGTGCCTTATACAATAGGAGGGGCTTCGACCCTACGCGGGTAGCCTAAAGTGGACAAAGCTGTGAGGGGGCCTGATACAGCGGGATGGGCTATGCAACCCTATGTGCCGGGCCCGACGTGGGTAGCCTAAAGCGGACAATTCATGGTATTGTGGAGGACTCGGGTTTGAGTGGGGGACGTGCCATGCGAGTGCCTGATACAGCAAGAGGGGCTTCGACCCTACGCGGGTAGCCTAAAGTGGACAAAGCCGTGAGGGGGCCTGATACAGCGAGATGGACTATGCGACCCTGTGTGCCAGGCCCGACGCGGGCAACCTAAAGCAGACAATTCATTGTATTGTGGTGCCCGTGAGTCATCATATTATATATATATATATATATATATATATATATATATATATATTAAAGTTTATTTTTTTATATGGTTATTTATTAAATATATGTGAGTTATGTTTTGTGCATATTATTATGAATTGATTAAGAATTTAATTTGTATGTTACTTGCACGCATTAAATTTTTTTACGCATTTCAATGTGTTTATTAGATACTCATATGCATGGTGATGTGCTATTAATTCATAGCTTATAATGGTTATCATTCATATCAAATGATAACATCTAATAATTGATTACTAAAGTAGTTTAAGAAGATTAATTGTTTATTTTAATAACTTATGTGGTTACATTGAATAAAATTATGGTATATATGCTAATAAATATTATTTAATCATGTATGAGTTATATATTATATTTACTAAAGTAGCAATAAATATTTTGCCTAATGTGGGGGTTTTAGTTTTAAAGAGGTTTCAAATTTTTAGTTATTAAACTTTGGACAGTAGTGATATGAGTCGAGTTGTTATTTCCATAGTTTTAAAACTCAACAAATTCAAACATTAATATTTTGTGCAGTTATTATTAATACATTAAAATGTTTATTAATGTGCGATTTTTCTTTATATTATGGTTGTTAATATTTTTATAATATTTTAAGGAAAAAAAGTGATGTTTGGATGATTATTAATTTTTTTGTGTGTGAATTTAAAAATATTATGTTTTAAGAAATTTTAAGTTCTTTGTGATGGGATATTTCACATTAACAATCTAAGCTTCACTTGTATTATTTTTATACATTCCAATATTTTGTAACTGTTAATATTATGCGATTAAAAAATAGCTAGTGGAAGCAATTATCAAATATAGAGGACAAGTTCTCAAGGATGAAATCAAGTGGAGTGCAAAATTTATGAAGAATTTCAGCATACTATTTAATTAATTGATTAAATTGTCAAGGGGGATATGCATAAGCCTAAATGGAGTCACCTAGGGAAGTAACCAAACCTATATGATTGGAGATCCCATGAAGGAGGTTCAATGGGTAGGAACAATCCATATTGCATGACTTGTTAAGCACAACACTATATTGACATATCTTAAAGGAGATATGATTATACTCATCCCTATAACAAAGTGCTTATTGTATATGATGTTAGAAATGATATTTATCTTGAATGAGTCCAAAGGATAGACACTCTTGCGAGGTATAAGTCACATATACCTTTTGAGGACTCATCTAAGTGAGAGCGTCGTGAGGGCCACAAACGTGAGAATTAGACTATTTTCTTAAACTCTAATGAGAATCAAGATTAATTACATGGCCATTAATAACGCTAACCCGTCAAAACCATGTCTTCGTCGATATTATGTGTGTGATAGTTGAAGTTTGGTCAAGAAATTGAGTTCAAAACTTTGTTCACTCAGGTTTCTCAAATAGATGCTATCAACACTAAGTGTAGGTTCAAACCTAAAAGGTACCTATACCTATTGCATAATAGAAAGCTGCTCTTTATATATTTTTTTCATTTTATGAGTATTTTTATACATCTAAATATTTTATTTTATAAAGCATTAAAGTTTTGAACCTTTTGTGGGGGACTGTTGAAGATAAAAGGTTTAAAACAAATATTTACCTCATGAGTTACAAAATTTATTTTGAGATTAATTTCATAAGTTACAAATATAATAAAAACATGAGTTACAGCACTTATTATTTGTAACGTTCAAGTTTTTATTAAGAACTTATGACTTGAGAGTTATAAGAATTAATTTGTAAGTTGCCTAAGCTATGAGATTATTATATAAACGAGTCTCATGGTTCTAACATTAGAATGTGAATATTCTTTGATTATTTTCTATGTTTTGAGCAACCGCAACATATGAAGACAGGTTATTTTCTTCTGATGATCATGCTTACCGAGAAGATAGGTTGTGAGCATTGGGTTGTATCTTAGAGCCCTTGAGTACCGATACGACCCGCACGAGATGAGGACTTTTTGTCTTTAGGATAATGCCTTTATCATATCTCTCAAGTGCTAAAGCCTTACATTTTTCATCTCTTTTCTACTTTAGATATGTTATTTAATTTTCTATATTTTTTTATGATATTATTGTTGTTTTATTTATTATATTTAAATTTATTATAAATATTTCCAATAGGTTTTACCTTCTATTTCCATGGTTTGTTTTACCACCTCTTATTTTTACTTCCATTTGAATGGTCGGTTGTACCGCCTTCTATCTTTACTTTTATCTATTAAGATTATCTTGTTATTTATTTGAATTATTCATATTATATTTGCTCATCCTTTAGTTTGTACCGCTAAATCTCCTTCCCTGTGGATTGACTCTGGTCTTATCGAGTTTGTTACTTCAACACTCCTATACTTGAGAGATAATCATTTTTTTTTCGGATGTGTCATAAACTCTTTCAACTTTTAGCTAGAAGTGCAACAATATTACGAGCTAAATATATACAAGTTAATAAAGAAGTAGTAGAAGAAGAAGGAGAAGATCTTTAAACTTTGAGCTAGAAGTAACATTATTATGGGCTAAATGTATACGAGTTAAAAAAGAAGTCGTTGAAGAAAAGGAAGATCTTTAAAGTTTTAGCTAGAAGTAACAATATTACAGGCTAAATATATACACGTTAAGGAAGAAGAAAAAGAAGAAAAAGAAGAAGAAGAAAGAAGGAAAACAAAGATAAATGAATCATGATTTTCATTAAATTTTAAAATAAAAATTAATAACCATTCTTTATATTATTTAATTAAATTTTCAACAACTTTTTTTATTGTAATATAGCATTAAGAGTCAAAAAATCTAAATGACATAAACAATTTAATGAAATAAAATAATATAAGTAAGATGAATGATAAATTCAAATTTGATCAAATAAAATTTAAATAGTTAAAATTTTAACAGTTGAGACAATTTTTAAGATCATGAAAAGTGATGATAAAAGAAACTACAGGGAATTAGATTTTTTTTAGGTTGGGCACAATATGGTTCTATTAGAATAATTAGGGTATAACAGGATTTTTCAAAGTTCAGGGTGACATGCCCCTTGAGTCCCTACGTTGTCCACAAATGATGATTTTTTTTTCTTTTTTTAAAGAGGACATGTTTTATGAATTGCAACAAAAAAATATATTTTAATTGTATTCAATTTTACATAAAAATAATTAGAGGTGGTAATTTTCGACATGACACGCGAACATGACTTGACACGACACGGGTTTAAGCGGGTTTGGGTTTTGACAAATTCATGTCATGTCGTGTTTGCATCGAAGATGTCAACCCGTTTAATAATCGTGTCATGTTCAGATTGAGAGTCTTCAACACGCGAATACGATTGTGACACGATACGATTATGACATGAACACGTTTATGACATGAGTAACACGAATACATATTATACATGATTGACACGATAACAAAATTAACAAGAATATTGTCACGATTACAAAGTAATATTAAATTTAAAAATGCTAAACTTAATACTATAGTTTTAGACATTTTAGTCCCTACATGTATCCAAATTTTAAAATAAGAATAGAATTTTATAACCTAATAAATTTTAAAGCTCAGAATATTTTCGTCATTTAACAAAAATTGGAAACCTAATTCACTGATAATTGGAAACGGGAAAGCTAATCTGATAAAACTCAAAATAACGCATGAATTGAACCCCTTCTCTCCTCACCGTCGCCAGGCATCTGCTATCCTCACTGCCACCAGTCATCATAGCTTCACCACCATAACTCCACCATCCAGTCCTCCCCCTCCAGTGAACACACTCTCTAGTCATCCAGTCCTCATCATGGTCACAACTAAAGGAAGCTGCCTCTAGCCTTTCTCCATCTTTTATCCTTACTGCCGTTAGCAGTTGCAGCTTCACCACCCTCCACCGTCCAGTCCTCCCCCTGACCTCAAGCTATGACCATAGCCTTCCAATCATCCAATCCCTCTCGTCACCATCCCGCTGCAAGTTCAACAAATATATGGTTTGGCTTTGTTTTGTTTCTAGAGCTAGAGCTCGATCTGGATGTTCATACATTCTTTTTCACATTAAATTTGTGCTCGTAATTGACTTGTCCACCAATGTAGTTGAAAGATTGACTTGTCCACCAATGAAGTTGAAAGAAAAGAGAGTATAATTGCATTGACAACTTGTTCCTAGTAGGAGAGATGAAAATGATATTGGTTTTTAATTATTGTAATCATATAAATTTGGACTTTTCTTTTTTTGTATTCAACTTCTTATCCTGTTATTGATTGCATTTTAACATTTATATGCAATGTGATTGAGCTGGAAACGAAAACATGCGGCTATAGAAAGAGGAAATTAAGCATTTAACTTTTATAGTATTGATAGGAATAGTTACCCAAAACATATATTATCATTTTCAATCTAAATATTATTTTCAATTTCAACTTTGACAATTATGCATGAATTATTTAGCTGTGTTGTGTATAAAATTATCATATATGAAATTATTACTTAAAAAAAATAGCTATGAATTGAATCTAATTAGTTCATCCTTTTCCTTTACTTGTTTTGTCCATGCTTGATGATTAAAATCATTTTATTGTATCAATATCAACTCACTAATCCTTGACTCGTTTGTTGCACTTACTTTGCTATGCCTAATAGGAGAGATGATTCATGATACAAGGGTCACATGCACGTCTAATAAAGAGAGAGCCCAATCGTAATCAATAAAGATTCCATAGTCAAAGTTGCTAATTTTTTTCCTTTTTTAAATTTTAATTTAATTTTCAGTTTCATTGTTGTGGTCATAAGGATGAAAATCACCAAAAGTGGTCTTCCCCACCCCATCACTCACGCACAAGCCATTGGAGAGTGGAGTCATGTCCTTAGAAAGTGAATTCAAAAGTTTGCTATCAACATTTATCATCCCAACCTAACTCTTATCTCTCAAGCTTTCCTTTCCATTAGTAAACAGTACTTATTATAACTAAATTTGGGCCAATCACTTAATTGACATCATTAATTTGGGCTTATTATAACTATGAATACAAATCAGCCTATTAACATAAAAATGATCCAACTATAATATTTGTATTTTTTTTTAGTTTCTTCTACTAATTTTGTTTTATTTAAGCACATTAGCATAATTAATTTTTGCTATTTTCTTTCTAGTTTATTTCTTCTAATGATTTTTAATTTAATTTTATACAGTTTTTTTCCTTAAAAATGGATTCTTTAGAAACAAATTTAGCAACTCAAATGGAAACTAATTTGCCAAGTGAGGATGACATATTCAATATGGGTAGTGATTCTGAAGGCACTAGACGACAAGAAATGATTCGAAGTGGGACACGAAAAAGAAAGTTAACCTCAAAAGTGTGGAAGTTTTTTGGTATGCTACCAAGGGAAGGGTATCCAGATAAGAAGCAAAGATCCAAATACAAATTATATGGAGCGATTTATATTTCTGAATCAAGGAATGGAACGAGTAATTTGAAGCGGCATTTGGAGTCTTGTCCAAGAAGAAATTCCCGTGAGATAG
Source organism: Boswellia sacra (assembly GCA_013180625.2). NCBI lineage: Eukaryota > Viridiplantae > Streptophyta > Magnoliopsida > Sapindales > Burseraceae > Boswellia > Boswellia sacra. The sequence goes on from SNVD02002575.1 coordinate 106,191, forward strand.
GTTAGTATATGATAAACCAAACTGATGGCAATTTGGAAATGCGTAGTCCTAAATTTGATTATGTTGTCTTTCATGAAATATTGTCTGCTGCACTTATTATGCATGATTTGCCATTTCAATTTGTTGAGTATACTGGCAGTAGGAGGCTTTCCACATATTTGAATGATGAGATAACTCCCATTTCTAGAAACACTGCAAAGGCTGGTATATTAAAGATATATAATAGGGAAAGAGCAAGAATAAAAGCCATGTTAGATGAAGCACCTGGTAGAATTAGTTTAACCTCTAATTTGTGGACTTCCATAACTACGCATGGGTATTTGTGCCTTACTGCTTATTTTCTTGATAAAAAATGGGTTCTACAAAAAAGGGTGCTAAACTTTTGTGCTTTGCTACCTCCACATTCTAGTATTAATTTGTCTGATAAAATATGCAAGTTGTTAAGTGAGTGGGGCATTGAAAAAAAGATTTTTTTAATCACTTTGAATAATGCTTCATCTAATGATACTTGTGTTGGGATTCTAAGATCTCAATTAAATATTAAGAAAGCACTACTATCCAAAGGAGATTTCTTGCATATTCTTTGTTGTGCTTATATCCTTAATTTGATTGTTCAAGAGGAATTGAAAGAAATAGATGAAGCAATCTATAAAATTCGTGAGAGCATTAAGTATGTCAAAGGGTCACAAGGAAGAAAAAAGACTTTTCTTAAATGTGTGAAACAAGTGTCTCTAGAATGTAAAATGGGTTTGAGGCAAGATGTTCCTACAAGATAGAATTCTTCTTTTCTCATGCAGTTGACTGATTCTAATTACATTCATTGCCTTTCTCCAAGTAAGTGGTTGAAAGTGGAGAAAATTAGCAACTTTTTGAATGTATTTTATGAGACTACATGTATTTTTCTGGCTCAAAGTACCCAACTTCAAACTTGTACTCTCCTAAAGTGTTTGTGGCTCATTTGACTTTGAAGCAACACTTCGAAAGTGAATATGATTACTTGAAGGATATGGCTAAGCGCATGTTGTCTAAGTTTGAGAAGTGTTTGTCAAATCATTACATTATTTTGGCTCTAGCAGTTATCTTGGATCCAAGATACAAAATGCAATTTGTGGAGTTTGCATATAAAAAACTTTATGGGGATGATTTTCAGATTAAGTTGTCTAAAGTTAGAGAGAAGATGTTTTCTTTGTACAATGAGTACAAAAAAAATTCAACTTCTAGTGTACCTTCTTCATCCAGAAATCCTGATAATATGATTAGTTAATACATGACTACTCGGAAAGTTGTAGAAGCTATTCTATTAGAGGTAAAAAAACACTAAACTCTTCATCCAAATCTATATATTTGTGTAATATTTGTGTTATTTACTTGTTCATTTTATTAATGATTCTTTTTTCTTATGATATGTATAGGAATTTGATCAAGCTAACAATTCTAGACAAACAATTTCAAATCAAAAGTCACAATTAGAGTTATATTTGGATGAACCAAGGACAGAATTGTCAACCAATATGAATATTCTTCTTTTTTGGAAAGGAAATGAGCTTCGTTATCCTGAACTTGTTTGTATGGCTCATGATATTTTAAACATTCCAGTAAAAATGGTTGCATTAGAGTCAGCTTTTAGTGTTGGTGGACGAGTTCTTAATCAATTTAGAAGTGCACTTACGCCGGATAAAGTAGAGGCTTTGATTTGCACTAGAGATTGATTGTTTAGACAACAAGGTAACTCTTTCAACAATTTATTGTTGCTTTCTTCCTCTATAATTTGTTTTCTTATGTTTATAAATGCTTCTTTATTCATTCTATAAATGATTGGATTTTATAGAAACTGGAAGTCTAAAGATAGATGAGTTGACTGAAGATGTAATGAACTTGAGTATCAACCAACAAGCTGGAGAATCGGCTGGTAGTTCTTCCATGACATGAAGGTCTTAATTGTGTAAGTGCATGATTCATTTGCATGTGAAATCTGATTTGGTAATTGAAGCATATTGTAGTTTTCATTGTTATGGTTTATGAGATCATGAACAAATTGTAAACTTTCTTGATTAATTTATAATATGTCTTATATAATTCTATAATCTGATTTTTTTTCATGAGTATGATTTTTTTTTTGTAAGTTGCTTAAGAGTTGAAGAGGAGATGGATAAGAGTTGAAGAACTTTTTTGTGTTTGTTTGTGATGCACTTAATTGTGATTTGTGATGGATGACTATAACTTTATAGTGTTTGTTTGTTTGTTTGTGATGAACTTGTTCTAAGTCATCCATAATTTGGGAATGTGATGCATCATGCATGTTTATTTGAGATTTGATGGACTTTATTTGTATTAAATTTGTTGTATTTGAATTGTTAAAGTTGTTTTCTTATGGTAGTTATATTACATTTGAAGTTTGTATGATTTCTTGGTATTTAATCTTGTTCAATTTTGTATTTTTTGTTATATCTTTTTCATTTAAAAATATGTTTTAATGTATAATCGTGTCATAATCATGTTGTAAATGTATAACGTGTCATAATCGTGTCAATCGAATCGTGTCAATAATGTAAACGTGTCTTAATCGTATTAGACGGGTCACACGAACATAACCTGTTTATTATTCATGTTATTGTGTCGTGTCGTGTTACCCGTTTAATAATCGTGTCGTGTTCGTGTTGAGTCTTAGTGACACGAATAATAAATAGGTCATATTTGTGTTAGGTCAATCTTTATCATATCACAGTTTGATACAACACGAACACGACCTGCAAACACGAATTATCACCCCTAAAAATAATTGATCTAATAAGGATTTCTTACCTAAAGAAATTTAAACATAAAAGCTCAAATCCTAGGAGAACTTTTGTAAAAGAAGAATAATATTTAAATACTATGTAAATACATTTATTTATTATTTACGAAAAAAAAATCTAATTTGATTTCAACTGTAAAAAATTATAATTTATAAAGAAATGGAATGTAATCATACTACAAATAACGGGCCTTTTGCAGTGGACTTATGGTGGACCGTAGGTCAACTCAAGTAAAATTAGCAGTAAATTATTTGCAACAACGAATTTAATCATTTGCAACGGAGGCAAGATCTTTTGCAGTGACACCCTTCCTGCCTTAAAAGACCATATACTACACCTCTAATAGCCGCCAAAGACAAAATAATTAAAAAATAATAATTTGCGTAAATTACAATTTTACCCCAAATCTACAATTGCTAAAATTTACCATTTTACTCCAAATTTAAATTTCCTGAAAAATAAGAATATCACCTTTGATCATTCAACTACAATTTAATGCTATTTTATATTTTACAAAATTAGCATTTTAACCCAACTTTAAATTTTACTTAAAATTACCATTCTATCCTTATGAATAGATTTGTAATATAATTTACATTATAAAAGTCAATTATAATTTATAATTTTTATATTAAATGTCTTAAAGATCATTCCACTTGTATTAACTAATAATAATTTTGAATGAAATTTTTTGAGACATTTATGAAAATTAAAATTAAATTAATTAATATAAAGCATGCAACATATTCTAACAGAAAATATACAAATATATAACTTACAAATATAACAATAAATTAAATTAATATTAATATTAACTAATAATGAATTAAATTAATTAAAATCTGCTTTGGTCTTTTTACTTGTTCTCTGACTTGCCACAGGCGCTGTGGCTAGGGAGCTTGAGCATTTAACTGATTGCTGGGCGGACCCAATTTGCTTTTTCTACAAGAAAACAAACAAAACCAGATTAAACCCAGAAATAAAAAGATTATCTTTTTTTAAGTAAAAAATACTTACATTAGACTTGGAATGAGCAGTGTTGACACTGTTGTTATTCCCAGAAAGAAGCTGAAGAGGAATCACTACAAGTGACACCAGATTTCTGAGTACTTCTGGCAGTAGCAGTGGTGGTCTCACCATACACAACAGTTCACCATTTTGATGGTTAAAGCAAAGCATTCTGGGAGGCTTTTCATGGGCAGAAAATATTCTAGAAGAGTAACCCTAGTAGGTAAAGGAGTGGTCCATATCAAGGCTCAAAACGACATCATCTGAGAACAACTGAGAGAAACTGGTAGCAGTATTGCCATGGTCCCCCTCCAATGATCCACCGGTGTCTGCCACTGAATGACAGAGAACCCAGATGAACAAAGGCGAAGATGTATCAATCAAGAGGTGGTGTTGTTGTCGGGTTAATTAAATGAAGAAGTGAAGGGAATAATGTGGCAGTGGATGTGGAGAGCTATAGGAAATACTGATAGACAAAATATTCATTCCTCGAACAAGTGTATGGGTTTACTGTTAGCAAAACTAACCTCCATCAATGAAAATCCAATTGATAGTACCCGTAGAAGTGGCAGATTACGAAGCAATGCAACCTTGCCCAATCATTGGCAACAAACTACTTCAACTTCTTAAACAACCTCAATAAATCCCTTCCACCTGATGTAGGCTGCGCTTTACGAAATCAACAGATCAATAAACATATCAATTCAGTTTAAATTGAAAAACAATTCATTTTTTTTTAAATAAATGATCTTTAAAAATATATTTTCTTAAAGATCATGGATAAAGTCCTGATCATAAAAATGGCAAATTGTTTAAAGAATCTCATAACAACAGTTTATATCTTATTTAGTACAAAAGGGGATATTATCCACACATGGTTTATATTTTATTTTTGTATAAGGACATATCCCAAATATCGTTAGTAGATAACTTCTTTGAGCGTTTTATATCTCTTAATGCAATTATCATTTTTTACGGATATAATAAATAATAGATCTAGGGACAGTTTAAATAAAAAGATAAATTTTGGACAAAAAGATGTTCCAATGGTACAGAACATATAACTAGTCATCATCTAATATACAAGGGAAAAGCAGGGAGGTATGTATTTTTCAAATTCCTAAAACAACAACCTGGAATGCCACCATTTGTCCACAAGGTACATACTTTGCAAACTCATGTTGGTGCAACAAAGCTTTTAACTACAAACTAATTCTGAATTCTCCTTGATAGAAATTTTCAATGGCCAAAAATGAAAATCCCAGAATGTATGATCAAAGGAATAGTTAACCTTTGAATCTCAATTCTAGTAGACAATCTGTCAGGCTGCTAGCAAGCACCCAGATTCCAGAGAGCGATCTCCACGTCCAAGAATCCGCTGACCCCAAAACCAGAATAGAAACAAACTAAGCATATAGAATTGTGGACGCATACATCATAAGTATGCTATCTCTGCTTTTATCTTCTCCGAATTACATGTAAGAGCTTCTGAAATTTTGGAAAATGATTCTTCTCTTAAGAGTTTAGATGCTTTGTCCTTTGATTGAAGAGTCAAAGCCAACAATCCCGAGACTAATTATAACAATTCTGAGACAAGGAAAATCAAAGAAACCACACTGCTGCCTGATTAGGAGGATTGAATATTTACGAAGTGCCTCACAAGCTAATGAAATCTCTCATTCAGCTCCACGTTTAATGGAATTCAGATGGCGATCAAGAAAACTAACAAAGCCGCAAGAGAAAGCAGACAGATTTCCATTACATCAAGTTCAAAACATTAAACAAATTCACTAGTACTGTACAGCATTACAGGCATTTATATATATATACAAATGTTACAAATTCATAATAATATGCTTACTTCTCTTCAGCAAAGTCATAGACAAATTGCAAGTCGAATATAAAAGTGTTAATAATTGACGACAATGCTTTCTCCCTTGTGGGTCTCCTTTATTCCAAAAAATAAAATAAAATAAAATAATGTCATAGCAAAATTTTGATCAGAAAGCCTCCTTGGAACAACAAAAACAATAGAACACTTTTCCCTTTTATCATGCAAGTCTTCCAAATCTATGTTAAGGGATGAGATGAGATGAGATGACGTTCTCTTTATATTTCTCCGGTGATAGTTTCCAAGTCTAACAGCAAAAAAGGTTTACTTGCTGTTAATAAAATGGAACAAAAACCGGAATTAATCTCAACAACAAACTATTGGCATCGCGATGTTATGCTCATCTTCAGCAGCAAATTAATCCAGCCGCAAGAGAGGTGCAGTAAAAGACGGCTTTTTTTGTCGTGTTATTAGGACAAAAGATGTATATAATTTTGACAGTATATTTACTCGATGATTTTTAACCAATAATTTTCTTTTCCCGTATCAGAATTAGGAAATGTACAAACTTATCTTAAAGCCGTCGTCAGCTTTTAAAAAATAAAATAAAATAACTAACACAATGTTGATATATCACCAATAATATGTTCTATGATGAGGCTATTTGTCCCCAAATGTATGTTTTTTATACCTTTTTAGTATTATTACTAAATTATTGATAAATTAATGAATTTACTACTTAGAACAAGTAAATATAATTAAATGAAATTTTTTAAGTTAAAATACCTTTCTCTACACCTTTCGAATTATGATTTAGAAATCTAGGGAAAAAGGGAATAAGAAAAAAGAAAAAAAAAATTCCACTACACACATTTCATTTTGTAGTTTATTGGGGTAATAATTTTCACCATTGATTTTTCATCTTAAGTTGCAAGCAAATTGTATATGTTCGAATAGATTATTCTGCAACAGAGGAAGGGAAAAGAAACTTTGATTGGACTTTGTATTTCCAAAAAAAAAAAAAAAACTGATTAGTTTTTTGTGAGAGAAAGGGATATAAACAAATTTGTAAATGATTTTCATGGATCAATTTAATAGATTTACTTTTTATATAGGTTTATTGTTTTTAGTACTAAGGTGGATACATAGAGAAAAGTTATGAGTTTTAATAGTTTGGTAGTAGTTTCAATGACTCAAGCGCATAAATCTGAATACAAATAGTCTTATTTTGTATCTACAAATTGAACGATGCAGCCACATTGGATAAAATTGAGGCGATGGTCCCCACTTATCCAACATGGCAACTTACTTTTCACATCAAGGAGTTTTCCAATCATCACATTCACAATTTATTACTCAAATGCTTTTATAGAACTCTTTTATTTTCAATTTTTCTCAGTCTATTTTTTCATAGGCTCTTTTTTATTCTTTATTAGATAATTTCCTAACTCTTTAACTCTCACTAACCAAATCTAAATACTCTTATTTATTATAAAGTCTTCATATTATGTATGATTTTTTACCATCAATTTTTTATGCACATTAATTTTCAAAGTTAATTATTGAAATAAAAGGAAATCAATGATGAAAAGTTAACTAGTTTACATGATAACTATGATTTATAAAATATAATCAATGGCGATTGTCGTCTAGTGGTCTCAAGTTTTCACACAGCCAACGGTCTCCCACCTCCATTGGCCAAACGACACTTCAGAATGAACTACCCTTGCCGGTTTCTATTAAACAAGAGGAATGTTTAAGAGCGAACAAGGGGTGTCCGGCAATCAAGTCAATTGGCATTAGTGATCCTTTGTTCATGGGCTCTGAAACTCGCCGGTGGAGTGTAGGGTTTAAGGTCAAAACTGTGACTAGGGTTTCGCGCTAAGTAGATAGAATTAATAATCGTGAGTTAACTGGAAGTAATTTTGTAACGTTACCCACTGTTAGGCCTGCACCTCTCCTTTCTTGGAAGCGCTAAGTAGAAAAAATTGATGTTTATAATGAAACTAAACCGTGATAAAGTGACATTAGACAATTATTTCCTCTAGTATCCGTTCCAACATTTTGAACAAAATTTTATATAAACGTATAGTCAATTTAATAGTCAATTTCAACTCCACAGCTTGAACTCATATACATTAAATGATCAACAATCACTTACTCTAGGGGAGGCTGCCATCAATTGAGCTGTCCAAGCGGCAAGGCTAAATAGGCTCCAATGGGGTAAGGTGATGGAGAATGTTATGGTCCCAGATTTTTGGGCTCGTGTTGTAAGTATAGACTATAGATGATAGCTATAGATAGGCAAGATATTTGTGTTCAATTAGGATAAAAGCTCAACGAGATAAACATGAAGAAGGCATTTTCCACGTTAAATAAATGGACATTTAAGCTCAATGAAATAAACATGAAGGCACATTAGAAACCATTTTCATTTTCTATAACTTTTAACAATTATATCCTTATATAAACTTATTAAGAAAAGAAATTAAAACTCTAAAAATCATTATCTTAAACTCTCAAAATACATATAAATAATTATACTTTCTTATATAAATCAAACGATGATAAATAAGTTAGATTTAATTAAGTTTTCTTTTCTTTTTTTTTCTTTTTTCTTTTTTATATTCATAATATCATGACGCTTTATACTTAAAATTCTCAAGTCTTATGTGACATTTCTCATAAAATAACATTATGTCATTCATTCACAAGGGCGGATCCAATGGATGGCAACCCGGGCGGGATTTTTGAAAATTGATAAAAATATCCCTCATATTAATAAATATATTTTCTATTATTCTTAAAAATGTTTTACTATTACAAAATATGAAAGTTCACTCCTATAAATACATGAAATTTTGTTTGGTGTTTAAATAATTAAAGACTAATATATATAATGATTATATTTGCATAAAATATACTATATAAAGCATTGAAAGTGTGACCACCATCTTTTTTTTTTATTTTTTATATCTCTCAACAATTCCTTTTTCTCACTTTTATTTCACTTAATTCTCTCTTAATCCAGCTTCCTCTATGTCATTTATCTCATTTCCACTTTCCGATATATTATATAATCATTTTATATTATATTAATTACTTACTGAACGAAGTTAATCATCAATCAATTTAATTCTGTTACAATTAAATTACGATATCTACTCATCTTCAAGCTTCAACGGACTAATCAGTCTAGCTAGCTAATTAATTTTTCTTTCCATTTTTTGTCTCTCAAATCTCTATCTTTCACTTCGATTATTTTTTAGCAATCACTCTAAAAAATTTAGGCATTCAAAGGTTATCTCTTAGCACTTACATTTCAACGTAATTAGTTTATTTTTAAGTAATTAATTTGACATTAATTTATGAGTTTTAAGATTAATTTAGTTTTAATAATGTTATTTAATTTGTTTTGATAAATTAATTGTGGTGTCATATGTTGTGTAATATATTAGAGGATAATTATTTTTAAGGTATTCAATCTGAATCTAAAGTATGTAATTGTTGTAGAGTTGATTTATGGGCTTTAGAATTAATATTGATGTTTTGTTTCATTAATTGGTTAGTAGTATATTATATAAGAAACAGAATATTACAAGTTTAAATAGATGACCAACAAAAACATATTTTAATAGATATTATGGTATACACTATAGAATGTATTATAGTATTGAACTGTTTCTAAAGCGCGTGAGCGGCTTCACAATGAAATAATATAATGGTGTGGGACTACATCACGCACATATATCCTGTATTATAATATATTTGGTGGGATTAAGATTAATTCAGTCAGACAAATTTAAAATTAGTAAGTAAATACTATATTTCAGTATTAATCTACTTAATTTTTAAGCGTCCTTTTATGTAGGAGTAAGATTTTAATTTTTAATTAATAAAGTTTCTTCGTACTATAGAGGTTTTTCTAATTAAATCCACTCATGTTCATTCAGCTTTTGAATGAAACATTTTATGTTGCTTATATGAATAAATAGATTGTAGAGTGTAAAATTTGGCTTGAAGTTTTAAATGTTATAAGATCTACTGAGAAGCACTTCCAATATACCGAATACATGATTAGGTCGGTGGTGCTAAGTTTAAGGTTGTTGGAACCCGATTTTACCAAGTAAAGCATTTGAGTTTACTAAGGCTTCTGAGTCAAAATTACCGAATAGATGAATTCAACTTTGAATTTGAATATTCAAGCTAACTAGATAAGTCATCTACTGAGTATAAATTCCGAATTTGAAATACCGAGTAGTTATAAGATCCCTTCTATTCGAGATTGAAGATTATTCAATAAATCGATTATTATTTGAATCACGAGAGTTATATTCATCTAATGGGAATTAAATCCAAGTCTATCTAATATGTTTGGATCCTTGTTGAATAAGAATTAAAAATAGTTGAGACTCGTTTATAAAAGGATGCTAGGACTCAAGGTAAAGTCATTTAAAACTCATTCAACTGAAAACATTGACTTCAGTCACTAACTTAAGTATCGGAGAGTCTTAACCGATACCTCCACCGATTAATCCTAATTCTATAACTATTTTTCTTTGTGTATTTGTAGAAATTTTGGCTTCTACATAGATAAGAAAGAAAAAGAGAAGAAAGAAGTAACAAACAAACAAACTCATTTTGATAATTACGGGGATTGAAGGCATGAAGATCACTTTTTAATTTAAGGTTAGTAAGTTATGACTTTTGAGGTTTGTGTCAAGAGGACAAAAAAAAAAAATCATGGAGAAATTTCTCCGAAACCGTCCGTAGCAAAGACCAGTCCCATATCTCTCAAATCTGAAGTTAGGAAGGATAGGATTCGAGCACATCATTGGAGTTTCAGACTTAGACTTCGTTGTAATGTTTGGAGAAGCGGCAAAGTAAAATTGGAGTTTGGAGAGGTCAGGTGACTATAATTCTCATGCAATGAAAAGCCCACTTATATAATAGACGGGTAATTCGAGATTTAAGCGGAGTCCACAGAGGAAAAAATTGAAGATTAACTTTTAACTTGTGAATTTAGAGGTAGGGTTCGATGAGATAGAAAATAGGGATTTAGTAGAACAATTATACAGTTTAATTACCCAAACATATTTTTAGTTTAAATAAAAATAGGACTCAGGCGAGTATCGTGATCCTGACATTATAGTCTAATTAATTAATGAGTTTTATTACGGTACAGTAATCATACGGGAGTAAATAAAAAGTTATAAATACGTTACAAAAATCGTAAATAAATGAATAAAAATTATATATAAAAAAATCGTAAATATAATTTTTTTTCATTCGTTTATAATTTTTAGACATATGTTTACGATTTGTATTTACTACAATACAGCGGGACTCCTAAATAACTAAAATTATTTTTAGTTCAAATAAAAATAAGTCTCAAGAGACATCTTATCTTGACATTGCAATCTAATTACCAAAAATTATTTTTAGACCAAATAAAACTAAGACTAAGACTTAGAAGAGCATCCATCTGATCTTAATGTTATATCATACAGTAATTGTACTGTAATAAATAAAAATCATAAATATATGTTTAAAAATTATAAATAAATAAAAAAAATTATATTTATAATTTTTACATATTTTTTATTTATAATTTTTTTATATATAATTTTTATAATTTTTTTTTTATTTTTAGACTTTATTTACGTGTTTACGATTTTTATTTGCTCCCGCAGCAAAACCCATTTTATTGCCTTCAACGAAAACCAAAGCAAGAAAAACAGGTTTTTTTTGTTTTTTTTAAGCCAAAATCAACGCTGACATGTCAACTGATGATTAGCCCGTCCACCTCACCACATTAAATTGACCGAAGACGGACACAAGTCTTCTCTCTCGTAAATTTCCACGTCTCCTCTTCCCTCGCTCATCTTCTTCTCAGTTTTCTCCTTCCAACCAAAACGCTCCGTTTCACCAACCGTGCTATGAACTTCACCTCCAAGCGCTTCTGTCCTGTTTCGTAAATTCTCTCGCAGATCCGCCATTTGCCTGCTTGCTTCCTCCGGAGATCCGATCGGATGGCGAGGACCAGATCGTCGTCGTCTTCTTCTTCCACGTGGCGGTACTGCAATCCCGCGTATTATCTGAAGCGACCGAAGCGCTTGGCTTTGCTTTTCATTGTCTTCGTTTCTGTCACTCTGGTTGTTTGGGATCGCCAGACTCTTGTTAGAGAACACGAGGTACTTGAATTTTTCGTTTTTTTTAAAAAGAAAAAAAATTAAATTTTGTAATTTGTTATTTATTCGTTCATGCCTTGTTTGGCTGCGGTGCATGTCAAAAAAACCTTTTTTGTTTCTTTTAGCTACGTTAGAAAGGATTGGAATCTGAGTGAGAATTGTTTGTGATAGAGCTGGAAATTGAAGACACACGATGTGCCAGAAATGAGAGTTGACACTGTTGATAATTTTGTTCAATGCAAAATATGATTTTGAATTGAGTTTAATGGAGAATGAATTTAGAGTTTTGATCATATTTGATGATCACGTAGAAATGTTGTACGCATTGAAGAGAATCTGAACCGTCCATAGATATGATTGTACCTGCAAAGAGTCATGTAGGGTGAACAGCTCAAACACCATAAGTTTTTGAGTAGATCTTGCAGAGTGAACAGTTCAAATATATAGTATCTTAATGTAATATGAAAGTCTCAAAATACCCTGCAGATGCTTTGAATTGTTAAAGAAGAAATGGGCAAGGATGAAAGTATTAGATGGATCATTTGTGAACACAAATGTGAAAACAAATGATTGAACTTATAAGAGGGGAGTTAGTATGTGATGTGATTTATTTTCCCAAGTTATTGCTAGGTTGTGCATATGAGCTGGTTTCATTGAATTCGAACCCTTCTGAGTTTCCTTGTCCATAAAGAAACCAAATAGAGGCACAACTAGAGCATAAGGGAGCTATATGTAAGAAGTGACAGAAAAGAAGGGAAGAAGGACAAGAAAAGAGCAATCCAGGATTTTGAACGAAATTTAGGGATGAGCTTTGAGTAATAGGATTCAGGCTTACTGCAAGTCTTTCTGGTGATGGCTTTTGCAACTTTCAATGAGAATAGGCAATGGGCTAAGACATCTTGTCGTTACCATACATACATGCTGTGGGCAAAAGCTCAAGGCAAGGGTGAAGGGTCATTTTCTTTATCAAACTCATCCTATGCTTAAGGCATATAAGGAATATAACTCTACCCAGATAAGAGACATGAAGGCCACACCATGAGTAAGCTTAGAGAGGTAGTAAAAGAGATAAAAGCTAGCAGAAACCGAACACCAGCAAACAGTTTTCTTAAACTGTCAGCCTTGAGCTGAAAATAGGATGCTTAATCAAGAGCTCTGTATCTGAAACCTTTCACTCTTCTTTGTAGAGGCTCCAGCTATCCAATCCAGAAGGCTAACCTTATGGGTGGAGTGTCTGACCTCTTAATATACCCCAAGACCCCCCTTAAACATCCAATGTGGGACTCAACAATCCACTCCTTGGACAAGACTCTCCAGTGGGGGGAGCCGGCATCGACCCTCCTCATTCAGAATTAGGGACTCTTCACATTGGGCACCGAGGCCTAACTCTTAATACCACTTGTTATGAATTTTAATGGCGAAATTAACCATGTTAAATCTCGTGTGTTATTTTCTTGTGTTTATTTCTTTGTGTGCTGTGATTAATCTCTAATCTAAGGGATTAATTGTGAGTGGTTAATTTCACTGTTAAAATTCATAGCATTCTTGTTAAATAATGAGTACATGTTTTTATGCTTGGATTTTTGACAGGTGAGTTAATTAAATTTGATCATGCACATGAGTAGACATGTTGGAATCTAAATACTATTGTTTGGCCCTTTAAAATTAAGCTCATTGGATTCATGGTTAGTCAACCATTTAACTATTTTTAATTTCCCTGCAGTTGAATTGCTTGTTAATTTTCTATACATGACAAACTTATTTCTCTCTTGCAGGTTGAACTTTCCAAGTTAAATGAAGAAGTTACACGATTACAAAATATGGTACGGAACCTGGTTTATGGTTTGTTTATTTATTTGTTATTATTATGTTGGGGGTGGGGGCTGGTTTGGGAGGATGAAAGCATTGTTAGCTATCAATATACTATTATATGAATTACCAAAATTTTAGCTTATTTTATTTTTTAACCACCTAGTTATCTCCCAGTAGGGTTAATTTCAATTAAACATGTTATCCAAAGAGAGAGAATGAGATCTGTTATAAATATTTTCTGATTGTCATATTGATGTGTACTTGTGGTTTATTATCACCCTCTGTGTCTATCTTTATGCCATTTGGATGATTAATAATGTTATAAGCTTAATCTCTGAGCCATGTACCATGAGTTAAATTTCATGATCAGCTTTTATGTGTTACCTAACTGTTGACATGGTAAAACTTTTGTTCTTTCAGCTGGAAGAGTTAAAGATTGATGGAATTGGAAAATTTGAGACTGGTAAGCTCTCTAGTAACAAGGTTTATGAAGACGATCCAATTGATATTGAGCGAAGAGAGAAAGTAAAAGAAGCTATGATCCATGCATGGAGCTCATATGAGAAGTATGCATGGGGCCAAGATGAACTTCAGGTATGTTATATGTTCATATTTCTTATTAATGCCTTTTCAAAAGTAATCCCCACAGTTACTTTATATATCTGGTTCTTATGTCTTATTATTAGTGATATATGATGCAGATTGACATGGATTATGGGTATTAATTCTTAGCTCTTTAAGCATCAGCTTTTTCTTTCCTAAAAATTAGTTGCAAAAGCTTTTAGCTTTGACGTAATAGTCAACATTCATTACTTGGTTTTATTTGTTTGCAAGCTTAAAGTTGAAAACATTACTTGTCTTAACATTTTTGAAGTAGTAATTTTTGGTTGAGGACATTAGCATTGTACTTAAATCCTCAACATGACTAATCACTCATAGAAATCGAGTGGATCTGAGGAAAATATATTGGCATCAATTATTCAATGAGATGGATGATGCATTAAAGAACATTTTCACATATTTCAATCATGTTGCCATGTTAATATTCGAAGAGGTTTATGTGTATGTTGCAGAAGAAAAAAAGGAGTTTTGATTGTTTTACTCATGCCCCTTCTGATAGAACAAGCCCTTACGCATTTATGGTTCATATGTTCTGTCTTTTACATGTTTATATATTAACAAACTAATTTCACTTATTTTAAAGGAAAAACGCAAAGAAGGTAAATTAGAGGCCATTGGTAATATTCAAAGGTGGACCCAAAAAAAATAAAATAAAATAAAAACAGAAAACCGAAAACCAAATTTCTTATCCACTCATTACGAAAGCCAAATTTCTCCAGAGAAAGGATATTGTCTAAGGGCTTGCTGTTAATTTCTTGCTAAACAATTTGCAAAATGATGACAAATTTATAAAGGGCTTGGTGTTAAGTTTTTGCTAAATAATTTGCAAAATGATGACAAATTTATTACTTTATGGATATCCAAAATTAAGGGAGTTATTCCTTTACGAGTTAGTCCTTTACTGTCTCATTTATATGATTGTATTATGTGTGTGAAAGTTGGAGGGAGAAAAACTCTAGACAGCTTGTTATTGGGTAGAGGTTTTGCAAGTGAATTTGTTATTTTAGACTTTGGTCTAGTTTATATTTTCCATTTCATTTAGCTTGCTTGACACTTATCTGCTGTTTGTTGGATGTGCATAATGGATGGAAACATCATGACAGTTCTAGGCCTTGTTTTGCTCTTAAATAACCTCAAGAGCTAAGGTGGTTAAAGGGGCTTACTTTTCACAATCTAAGCTAGTATATCAGATGGTGGCAATGTCCAAAATCGATGCTTCATGATAATTTCTTAAATTTGAGTTTTCACTTGTGTTATGGAGGAGAGATGGGATGTATTGATAGTTGCATATATATTGGTGTATTTGACCATGTGAAAATCTTCATCATGCTCATACTTTCTTGAACTTATAAATAAGGTCTTTTAGGGTTCTTTTCCCCCCAGTTATGTGAGAGGAGAAGGAGAGACACGGTGAACTTTGATATATGTATAAGTAGTTTTGGGTGTTAGCTAATTACTATGTTTTGGGTGATAGGCTCTAGGGGTTTTGAATTTTGTTTATGGTATCACGGACTCATACATAATCTTTTGTTTAGGTTTTGTCTCCTCTAGGCTTTTATGTGTATATGGACACCTGGTCCACTCTTTTCAATCAATTAATATAAGTTTTTTGTTTCCTGTAAAAAAAATTAGTTTTGGTTTGTTACCCTAGAAATAGGCTCTTGTTTTTTATTTTATTTTATTTTTTTGGTGTTTATTTAAATTTCCCTGTGAAGACTTGCAAGGTTACATAGATATTGTGAAATTTCATATCAACCTTCTGGATTTTCTTTTACTACTTTCCATTTGATTGTTAAAGTTGTAAGGGGAAAAATGGATTTGGAAATTTTAGAACAATGGACTTGTTATATAAATTCTTGGTTTTAGGGTTCTATAATCTATTTTACGTCTAGGCTAGATGGATTCAATTCCAGAACAAGATAAATAAAATTTCATCTTGTGATTTTAAAGTTCTATAATCTATTGTGAGTTTTAATATTTCAAATTTGGTATTTATTTTTCCTCTTATGTTTGTGATTTTAATTCATATCTCTTGAGCCATATGCGTAGCATCCTAATTTCTTTCTTCTTTTATTTCATTATGTTTGTTAACAGCCACAAACGAAGAATGGTGTCAATAGCTTTGGTGGTCTTGGAGCAACACTTATAGATGCTCTTGATACTTTATATATAATGGGTCTAGACGAGGAGTTCCAAAGAGCTAGAGAGTGAGTTTCACTTAGTTTAGTCTCTTTTATTCTCATTGTTATTGTTGCATCATATACCAGGTTTCTCAAAACCATCAAACTAATAGGTTACGTCTATAAGTTAACTTTTGGAAGGGATTGATTAAAGTAGATTTTTCCTCTGCTCCTCAGGAAAACTTATTGTTCATGACAAAATTATACTGATTTGCTGGAGGAAAAAAAAGTCATTTATATGAGAAAATATTGTGGTTCATCCCAATGAAAGTCGCTGAAAAACTTCACCTAATCAAATTTAACTTATTGTCTGGATTAAAATGTTGAACAGAACCTTGCCCCAAGCACGTGTTTGCACAGGGTGATGATTTGGAATAGAAACTGAATGTTTTTTGCACAGCCTATCATTTCAATTGATAATTTACGCATTCTTCTTTCTGGAAATCGATCAATGCATTAGGAAGGTTAGATTCGAGACAATTTAAAATAATCTCACTTCTGCTTTTATGGTCTTTGTTAGAGGGAAATTTTATGAAAGTTACTATGGTAAGAGAGTTCATCAGTTATGTAAAAAGTCAAGGGATCTATCCATGTTTCATTCGATCTGCACCAATTTTTTACTGACTAGAATAGGATTTGTCTTCTTCAACTGGATATAATTTATATTCTTTCAGTTTAATTGATTATTTACACATTCTTCTTTCTGTAAATCAATCAATGCATTAGGAAGGTTAGATTCCAGACAATTCAAAATAATCTCACTTCTGCTTTTATGGTCTTTGTTAGAGGGAAATTTTATGACAGTTACTATGGTAAGAGAGTTCATCAGTTATGTAAAAAGTCAAGAGATCTATCTATGTTTCATTCGATTTGCACCAATTTTTTAATGACTAGAGTAAGATTCGTCTTCTTCAACTGGATATATTTTATATTCTTTCAGTTTTAGGCAAACCGTTTTTAAGGGGTTTATTGTTTCTAACATATTAGTGCCTGTTGAACCTGGATATGCTATCAGCCAGCTTCTTTCATAGGATAATTGTTTTATGTCCGCTAGTTGAGAGGTTTTGATTTGATATTGCATAAACTGAAAAGCCAAAGGGAAACAATCTTGTGTGACATAATTTACATTGTTGGGTTAGTTTAATGAAAAAATTAATTACATTCATTTTTATAATTTATAGACGTCATCTTCTTTCATTGATCTTGCACTAGTGAGGGTAATTTCAAGATCTGCAAGTAGCTGTTTACGTCAATTTAATGAAATCGTGGTGTGGTGTTTTTGAACATATATGACCTATGCTCTCTTCTCTATCTTTGTTTCAGCTTTTCTTTTTGTGATATTCTCTTGAATGTTTGGTATCATATCTCCAAAACTCATCTAGCAAGAACCAGTTTCATCTTGCATAGAATGGCTTCTCTTCTAATCAATTGCATTGTTTAAATCCTAATCATTAACCATGTTGCCTCCTTGTATTTTTCTCCCTATTTTTTACAGTGGCTATTGATGTATATGGAGTACCATGTAGTTATACTTTTTTATTAGTGGCTATTGACAACTGAAATCTTACTGAATCTAAAATCCCTTTCTTTTTCAGCTGGGTTGCAAACACATTGGATTTTAACAAGAATTATGACGCAAGTGTTTTTGAGACAACCATAAGGTTGCGTTACCAGGTTTAATTCATAGTTGATTTTTGTTTTGTGAAAAAACTGTAAAGGGCTATGTCTCTTCTTGAATTAATCTTAGGGAAAGTACAGATTATTTACTGGAAGGTACAAATTATTTACTTTTGCTGATATTCTATTGTACTTTGTGTCATATTCAGAGTTGTAGGTGGACTTCTTAGTGCATATGATCTTTCAGGAGACAAAGTTTTCCTTGAAAAGGCTAGAGATATTGCAGATAGATTACTGCCTGCATGGAATACTCCTAGTGGAATTCCTTTTAACATTATTAACTTGGCACACGGAAATCCACGTAATCCTACATGGACTGGCGTAAGTTGTTTACTTTTAACTTCTAATTCAGTTTTGGAATTATATTTTCTAGAGCTCATATATCACTATATGCTACGTGGTACTTAGTAACTATTGCGTTTTTATGCTTTTTACTCCAACATAACTTGCATTGGCTTGACTTTTACCGTTTGTATTAAGTATGCTTGGGAAGCCCCTTTCCTGCTGTTTGATCAGCAGGTGATTGGCTAGCAGCTAGCTTGAATTAGATGTGGTTTGTAACTTCTTAAGTTTGCAGCATTTCTATGTTTTTGAAGCTTCTTAAGTATATTTTATACTTCTGTTCACAATTCTATTGCTTAGTCATTCAATAACTACAATTAAATACCTTGGGACTATATCCATAGGTTTTTTTCTCCCCCCGTTTAGTCTTCAAATACATTGTTCTGTCCTTTGTGGCAGCTATCTTTTGTGACTTATTGACTAGTCTTGGATCTTGCATCAATTCTGCACACATCTATTTATGATTGTTGATTTAGTTGTTTTTTTACATTTTATCCTTAGGGTGACAGCATTCTAGCAGATTCTGGAACAGAACAGCTGGAATTCATTGCTCTGTCACAAAGGACAGGGGACCCGAAGTATCAGGAGAAGGTATATTCCACTTGTAATATAAGCAGACAGGCGATGAAATGTGATATTCATCAAATTTTGTTAAAATCGGCTCTTCTAATGTTTTGAACTAGTGCCGATTGTTGATGTCCTTTTCCCTCAAGTAGTTAAATTTCCTGGGATTTTATTGACTAGTTGCTTGTTTTTTCAGGTTGAAAAGGTTATCGTGGAGCTTAATAAAACGTACCCTGATGATGGTTTGCTACCCATCTATATTAATCCTGACAGAGGAGTTAGATCATACTCAACCATAACCTTTGGTGCCATGGGTGATAGGTATTAGACCACTTAATTTCGTATGATTTAAGATCTTTGTTGGGCCCAGAATTCTTTATCTCTGACCATTAGCTACTTGCTACATCAACTTCTTGATGTAAGTTGAAAGTATTTCTGTAAGTTTTGTTTTAATTTGTGGTTGGTTGACTTTAAGCTTCATTGCAGCTTTTATGAATATTTACTCAAAGTTTGGGTTCAAGGCAACAAAACTTCAGCTGTGAGGCCCTATAGGTGAGGAGATTTAATGAGCATTTCTCTGCAGTTTGATCTGCATTTACCATTCCATTCCTCCATGGTTTGCTGTTTGATGTTTATTTCTGAACATGAAATCCAAGAAAGTCATTTTCTTGTAAAATCTAGATGTCTTTGGGAGCTGAATTCATCAATAGTAATGGAAAAAAAAACTTTTCTTTCTCTGGGATCTGTTTTGAAAAAGAAAAGATATGCCGCCCCATACTGTTATAGCTGTCATCTTTGAATCAGGCAACATCTCAAGGAATCAGTAATAAATGCATATCCTTTATATTTTATTTTTCCAGTTGTAGCTTGCACTGTATAATTATGACATGTTACTGTAAGAATTTTTGTATAATGGTGTACAGACACTTGGTATTACAAGGCGGATTTTAACAAATGCTTTTCTTGTGGGTGATCACCATGTACTCACCAAAAATAGAAAATATAATTGCTGCAAGATGGATTTTATATGTTGATAGCTGTTATTTACAATTTATTATAGCTAATGCTCAAAGTTTGGTCCTCTCTATAAAGTTTTCAACTCCTGTTCTTAAATTTCCTGATTTTTTGAAGTTTTCTTGTGGAATCTTGGAAACAGAGACATGTGGGAGATATCAATGAAAGGACTTCTAAGCTTGGTTAGGAAAACAACTCCCTCATCTTTCACATACCTTTGTGAGAAGAATGGAAATTCACTGGCAGACAAGGTAACATCTTTTTTCTAATTTATTTTTATTTTTTTCTACTGTAGTCTGAATTATTATTTTATTTTGTGATGTTGATGGTTCTCTGGACCCTTCACATATATGCAGATGGACGAGTTAGCTTGCTTTGCTCCAGGAATGCTGGCTTTAGGATCATTTGGTTATGAGCCTAGTGAAGCTAAGAAATTTCTCTCTCTTGCAGAAGAGGTATTCTAATGTCTTGCAGAAAGTCATATAATTTCTTACAAGATGCTGCTTTACCATTAATATTGGACAGTGGATGACCTACACCTAAAATTGTTTGAGTGTAAGAATTTATTTACTATTGCCAACAGTGTTGTTTGAATCTTGTCCCTATTTCGACCTTTTTTTTTTTTTGGTCTTGAAGTCATTTGTTGAAGAGAAAAAGCAGAAATCAAAATCCTGAGCTTGAAACCAACTTTAATTAGATTGCTGGATGCCCAAATGTTTATTAGTTTATTTTTGTGTACCTTCTTTTAAGTCATTTGTTGAAGATAAAAAGCAGAAATCAAAATGCTGAGCTCGAAACCAACTTTAAGTAGATTGCTGGATGCCCAAACGTTTATTAATTTATTTATGTGTACCTTATTTTAATTATGGAAAATAGGAATGATGCAAATAATTCTCTTGGGTTTTATTTTTTATTTCTTATGTTTGTTTTTATTTTTTTTCCTGTGGACAGCTCGCGTGGACATGTTATAACTTTTACCAATCAACACCAACAAAGTTGGCTGGAGAGAACTATTTCTTTAACGCTGGGCAGGTTAGATATCCTTATTCTCAGCTAGAAAATGAATGAAATTCTCGTCTAACTGTATACCTCGTACATCACATACTCAGGACATGAGTGTGGGTACATCATGGAACATATTGAGGCCAGAGACGGTTGAATCACTTTTTTACCTGTGGCGTTTAACCGGCAACAAGACTTACAAGGAGTGGGGTTGGAATATATTTCAAGCATTTGAAAAGAACTCCCGCATAGAGTCAGGATATGTTGGATTAAAAGATGTAAGTCACGTCAAACCAGCTAGCCTTACTTCATGTCTTTTCTTTATATATGCTTTATGTATGCAATGTCATATTCGTGAATCCTGAAATACACCAATGTTAATTTAACTACTTAAGTGCTACCGTATGTTCTATCTCTTTGCTTTAATTAGTAGTTAGAATAGATTTTACTAATTATGATTCCACGTAAGAGGCATCCGTGTTGATGGCTGTGCCGTGATTGAGCGTTCAGCAGTCTTGCTTAAGAGGCATTGGTAACTATCCATGTTAGCAATGCCATGGTCAGAAACTTAGCAAATCCTTTGGATGGCTTGGAGATCTTTTGAATCATGTTTTCGCAATGATGTGATTAGTCTCTACTCTGTTGTTTGCAGTTGCTATAATACCCACTTAATTTGGCATCATACTTGTCTGGTCATTAACCCGTATTGATGCTGTAATTTAGTATTTTGTATATTAATTTCTGATAATTAGCTGACCCAATTAAAGTGACCTTAGCAAACTCTTTCTAGTCATAACTCAAGAATTTATCAGAGGTAGCATTCTGACCCTTTTTGCATCATAATTTGGATAGCCGATCACGTCCAACTCACACAGCCTCTACGGTCATATTTTTCCATTTCTGCTGTTTGCATGAAAACATGAATCAATAAATTTTGTTCTTAGGGATTGAATATATTTTGTCTATACTGCTGGTTATGCTACTTATTTATCAATTACCGTTTTGTTCTAAGGTTAATACTGGTGTCAAAGACAACATGATGCAGAGTTTCTTTCTAGCGGAGACACTAAAGTATCTGTACCTTCTTTTCTCACCTCCCACGGTGATGCCATTAGATGAGTGGGTTTTTAATACAGAAGCCCACCCATTAAGAATTGTGACCCGACTTGATGGAGGAAGTTTGGGAACATCTGATGGGCAACATAAACCAGGTATCAGGTTACGTGGGAGGAAGGCAGGCCGACATGAAGATGATTAGGATTTGTTTAATATTAATTTTTTTTGATTGAACTCATTTTATAATTCCATTCTCTCATGAATGAAGAGCCAAAGAGTTAGATTATCAATTCCTACAAAGTATCGAGAGCCCGAGGAGTCTGCCATTCCTATTCTGGTGAATAATGTGACAACAGATTTCCTTCATATCGGGCTGGTAGAAAATGTTGTATCCTATTGTAAAGGATGAACCTGAAGGTGATTGATATGTAACATAGAATATAGATTATTGCCCACCCTTTTTATTTCACAGGAATATGGATTTTGTCCCAGCGGTGATTAAAAGTTTGTAATTTTATTTGGAGAACATTTTCATGCCTTGGATACTTCATGACATGCACCACTGAAGTTTTGAGTCACTGAATTCATAGTTTACCATTCTATTTAAGAAAGCGCATAGGCACGGTGGTCCAACGATTTCTTATTTTTGTTTATTTATCTATTCAGTTTTTTAAACAACCAGATTTATCAATGTATTTAAATCAATATCAATCACATAGTATTTACAAAATAAAATAAAATAAAATAAAATCAATAACATTTTTTTTATCAAATCTTGAAAAGAAGAACTCAAAATACAGAATTATCAACTCAGCTACAGTTTTTAATGTCAATTGGCCTTGCCTTCTAAGTCATATTGCGAAGTAAAGTTTTTAACATCAGTAGCGCTGGCTGTTGCACCTGCTAGTAGGGCTTCATTGAAGGTCGTCGAATATGCTGCACCAAGTAGGTTTGCTGCACTTTCCCTCTCGTTACTTATCAGCCTTGTGTATCAAATTGTTTGTCGCAAACTATTTTAGGATGAGATTTTCAATGAAGGGTAGCATGTAGCTGCTTATCTTCATTTAGGTGATTTAAGAGATCAGAAATAGTTTACCAATATACCTAAAAGATACATATAAGGAGATAAAGCTTTGTTGGTCCTTTTTTTATTGTTTATAATTTATTTAATTGTTGATTGAATTTTTAAATTGAAGATTATATCTACACCTTATAAGCTCGATAATTAGGAAATATGTTAAATATATATGATTAAGGAGGTAGTTTGAACAGGATTTGAATCCTTGACCTTAATAATGAGGTTATTAGTGGAGTTGTAACCTTGATTCTTTAACCCATCAGTCTTGCTTATGATTTGGTCAAATCAATCTGTAATGTAACAAAAAACTGTCTGTTAACACATCCTGCTCAACAATTTAGCCATCATCTTGATTCTTGAGATACCATTTCTATTGTTGGCCATCATCTTTGAGATCAATTTGTTTGGCAAGTAGCCATCATCTATCATGACTCATGAGATGGAAAATTTCCCTAAATTCCAGCAATTTGTTGGCTGGAGATTTATTCTATTTGAAAGTTATCACAAAAATCAGTTGGTTTTGTGGTACATTCTATTTGAAAGTTATCACAAAAATCAGTTGGTTTTGTGGTACAAGTTGAAGATTATTGTTTGTTTGATAATTATTGGGCTTTTAGGTTTTAATTTATAGGACATAAAACTAGAATTGGGTTGATGTGAATTAGAAAGGGTATAAACAAGGGTGATTTTTGACATCAACTCGCGTTTTAAGAAGGCTGGTGGAACTATACAATAAACCTCAAAATCAATGTGTACATATATTGAAAATGATAACAAAAAGGCAGTTGAAACCCAAAGAGAAGCAAAAAATGTGAGTTTTGTCACACAACAAACTATTGTCATTCCTTTTAGCTTCTTCAAAAGTTCCACTAACTTTATGAAAAACAATCAAAATTAAGATGATGATTTAAAAAATGATCACTTGTGAAAAAAAGTTTAGATAGTATAACCACAAACTAATATAAAAAATGTATCCTAATTTTTTTTTTTGTTGGTCTTTAATGCTCGATAGCTTGACAGTTAAAAAAAAATTACTACTCTAATGGCTGACAACTGTTTATGGACTCTAAAGTTGTCAAATGTTAGATATCATTAAAAAAAAAAATTTGACATCGATTTGTGAGGCATCTAAAATTTTAGAAATGTGCTTAATTTTTAAATTCCTCTAATTATTTAAGGATAATAGGGGCAAGTCCTATAAAATATATTGTTTGTCAACAATGAATAAATATGTAATTTCCTTTTACAATATGAAAAATGGAGTACAAATTAAACTAGAAAACAAATAATAACCTGACAATGATGGGTGATGCACTTCATAATTGTAAGTTTAGAAGCCGCGGATTCAGTTACGTTAAACACACACGTATGCAGTTAAATACAACGTAACTAACAGGATGGTAAAAGTGCACAACTTTTATATGGCTGGGTTATAAACTAGCCTACATCTATGAGCAGTCAAACTGTAATTCACTAAGTTGTTTAGGCTGTGTTCGATTTCGTTTTCATTTCCCCGTTTTCCGTTTTTAACGTTTTAAAAAACAAGGGATAAGTGTGCGTTTTTATTCCCAAAACTCATTTTCATAAAACAGATTTTAGGACGTTTTTAACCCTGGTTTATCCCCAAATCTACAAACAGTTCCCAAACCCTTAAATCGTTTTTGGTTTCCTCTGCACCTTTCCTCCATTTCCCCACCGAATACATCCTCTCTTACAACCGCCCGATCTGCCTTGCCACCGTTGCCTCCTCCTCTCCTCTCGTTCACCATCGGCGCCTGAGCCTTTCTCGTTCTCCACCGGCGCCTGGTTTTTAACTCTCTTGAACTTTTCCTCTCGTTCTCCACCGAAGACCACCTCAGAACCGCCGGTCGATCTGCCTTGCCACATCGCCTCCTCCTTTCCTCCCGTTCTCCATCGGTGCCTGGGCCTTTCTCGGCCTCATCACCTCTCCTCTCATCTCCTCATCTCGGCTCATCTTCGCCACCGACACAAGCAGAACAAGCGTGGCAGATCGTCCTCGTCGTCGGCTCTTCCATCACCAGCCTCGACATCAGCCGCTTGCCTGTCAGTTCCGGCCTTTCTCGACCTTACCACCTCCCATCTCGCCTCTTCCTATCTCCTCTCATTCGCCGTCGCCGATCTGCTCAACTAATACACGGTTGTGTGAGGTAACAGCTGAATGAATATATTGGGTTTTTGTGGATTTATTCAATGAAAAATGTGTGGAGATTAGTGTGTTTGCTGGTGGTAGTGGATGTCGGTTGCTCAAAATTCGGCGGTTTGTTGCGGAATTGATTTGTTTTTCTGTGTGTATAAAAATGAAATTGAAGACTGAATTGAGGTGATTATTGGGTTTCCCTTGAATTGAAATGAATTGGTGAAATGAATTGGCTGAATTGAGGTTTTTTTTTGTGTGTATTCGGCGGGTTGTTGCGAAATTCGGTTGTTTTTTGTGCTTTTGTAGAGTTTGAATTGGCTGAATTGAGCTTCGACTTAATTATGCTTCAATTCGTCTTTTACATTCTTGGCTTTGGCTTTGATTGGTACTTTGTCAGTCAATTGTGTTGAGAATAGTCATACAGGGATATTTATTGGTATGCAATTTGTAGTTTGGACTTGTTTTGCTTGCCGTTTGTATTAGTTCAAATAGAATTCAGATGGTACTTGTTTGAATTGAATATTTAAGCCGTACATATCCAATTTCGAGCTCTATAAAGGCTTTTGTAGCTTTTGTACATATCCAATTTCGACTCTATAAAGGCTTTATAGTAGCATTTGCCAGTATCGGTGTGAGTAGCTTTTGTAGCCTTTATAGTAGCATTTGCCAGTATTGGTGTGAGTAGCTTTTGTAGAGTTTGAATTGGCTGAATTGAGCTTCGACTTAATTATGCCTCAATTCCCTTTTACATTCTTGGCTTTGGCTTTGATTGGTACTTTGTCAGTCAATTGTGTTGAGAATAGTCATACAGGGATATTTATTGGTATGCAATTTGTACTTTGGACTTGTTTTGCTTGCCGTTTGTATTAGTTCAAATAGAATTCAGATGGTACTTGTTTGTGTAGCCCTTCTATTTGTTTGGAAAAAGCTTGGGATTTTATGAAGTGGGATTCTTTTGATTGAACGGAATTGATGCTTGTATTTGTTAAGACATGCATGCTTTTGAATATACAAAATGTAGAGTAAGTTTGGATTATGACCAGTCAAGCATGTGAGTAGAACAAATTGAACTGATAACTGAAGGAGGTGTGCTCTTTTCTAACACTGCTTGTGTTTTGCACTGAATTCTGGAGGAAAGATACTTCATCGATTGTTTACGAGATACGAGGCGGATGACATTGAAGTTATGGAGGAGCAACATGGAGATATGCCCACAGTTGAACTGAACATGTCAATTGAACAAACAGAATCATGGAGACAGTATAGGGACAACATAGCTTTAAGGATGTGGTAGGATTATATTCAACGTGGGAGATAGATGTTTGTAATCATATATTTGTTTTTTATTGTAATGTGTTCGGGTATGTAAGGAAATAGTAATAACTGTTAACAAGCCTATTATTTATACAGTTTGATGGAACAAGTGTTTTGGATTCATTTCCAAAAGCATTTTATCTTTTTGTTTTGAAGATTTATTTCAATGATTCATTATCTTGTTTTTGTTTTAAAAATTTCCTGTGTGTTCTTTTATGAATCCAGTATTTTGGTTTTCAATTGAATTTATGAATATGTGGTTGATTTTGAATTTTTTTGAATTTTGAAAAGAATATGTGGTAGAAATTGAATAGAAATTGTATTGAAAAATGTGCAGAACAAAAAACTGGATTTGAAAATAAGAAAGAACAGAGAACAATTCCAGAATTCATTTCCAAATACATATCTTGTTTTTGTTTTCAAAATTCCAATTCCAGAAAACATTTTCAAACGCATATCTTGTTTTTGTTCTCAAAATTACATTTCTAGAAAACATTTCCAAACGCATATCTTGTTTTTGTTTTCGAAATTCCATTTTCAGAAAACATTTCCAAACACATATCTTGTTTTTGTTTTCAAAATTTCATTTTCAGAAAACATTTCCAAACGCATATCCTTTACTTAAAATACATTCTCTGAATCCATGAAATTCATTTTTCAAATCATTTTGGAAACAAAAACACTAGAAACAAGAAAGAACACACCCTTAGGCTTACAAATACTTGGATTACCTATGCTCCCATCAAGAACTTCAACTCTAGTGAATCAACTTCCTAAAATGTTACTACACTTCACTACCCACTGTTAAGACCCTCTTAACAGATTGCATCTTCCCTTGATGTATCATTAAGCCCACTTGAGTTATCTAAAAACTCTCATGAAGACAAGACATAAATGCAAGCTAATAAAACAATAAAGCTCTCTCAAAACAACTCATAAACAGCTTGCCAAAAAGTGATACACTGGACACAATAAATCGTCCCTTTATATAGCACGTCCAGCTCCTCCTTATTGTATAAGGAATCATTGATTTGCTTCCTAAACTTGCATAGAACGAATTATAGGAAAGTAATCTGGCATTTGGATATTCAACGCATGAATAGGATAACTAACCTTTCCTAAAGTTAAGTTAAATAAATAACTTTCCGAATTTGAAAACTAATTCTGAAAATAAAGGTCAGTAACGATTTTCTTTAGTACTAAAGGTAGTTAAATAGAAAATATTCAAAATAGTCAACTTATTTGTTTTGTTTTTCTCCAAAATAACAAACATAGCATGCCACCTAAACTGACACGTAACAATTACGTGGGATGGTCCTAACAATAATTAACAACAACTTCATCGTGCATCGAATCAATGAAGTTTTGGAAGCTTTTGTTACAACAGATAGCTGAATCAAGCTCATGATCGAATGGTAGCCATTCCACTATTCGGCAATCAGATAAGCTCTTGCGTGGCCTTTAGATATCTGAAACTGCTCTGTCATACCAAAATGCGCCATAAGAAGCCATACATGAGTAAGAAACTCTCCGCCTCGTCTCAGTTGACGAGCATGTTGACTTCCTCGACCTTGACTTGCAGCATAAGCTAACATCTCCAACCACACATCTCTAACCATCTCCCATTTCTTGTTTGAATCTGAAATTTCATTTAGTGCTGATGCAACCCTGCATGCATCAAATAACACGGACTTGCTTCTGTCCCCTTTTACTTTGCTGGGCGGGACGTGAGTTTTCACTTGGAGGAATGTCAAGCAAGCTTGAATTCTTTTACTTTTCTTGTCACAAGCGCCGGCGCTGTCAGTTTGGTTGGTGGAAAAGGACTTTCTCTCTTCAAGAAATTTCCTGGCCTCACAGAGAGTGTCCCGAAGCCTGATTAGGCCTATCCCAATTGGCAACAGGAAAGGGTACATAACTAGGATATACAACATATATTGTGATAAGAATTTGCTCATGTCACGATCTTTGTTCTGATCTTCTTGTTTCTTCTCCTGCTGAGTACCGCAGGGCTGCGAAGAATGTTGGCCCAGTTCACAATTTGATTCAACGCCATCTGATTTGCTGCTCTGAGGATGATGAATATCCCAGTTCCAGCAAAGTTCAGTTGCAATGTGCCAGATGAGGATGCTTTGGTCAAACTCATCCTCAACACTCCATTCAAGAGAAGAAGAAGGATGAATAAGATTTTGGTACTTCTTCAGGGCGCGGCTTCCCCTTGTGTACAAGTCTCTACGATTAATATCTTTTCCTGCTTTCGCCCCAAATTCTTCATGTTTATCCTTGACATGATGGAAGATCAGCTCTCTCAATCCTTGAGGCACCTCTTTAAAGGTTCTATATCTGTGCTTTTCCCGTTTATCCAAGTTGAAGCGCCTCAGGATCTTGTAGCCAGGTTTTTCTTCGAGGCAAAGCTTTGTAAAACTGAATTGCCCCATAGAATTTGACCACCTTGGTATTTGAACCACTGGTTTAAAAAACTTGATGGGTAAATGGTCCAAAAATTTGATAGGTTTTAACATGGTCGCAATTTTCTGATGCTTAATGAACCAAGTTTTAGACTGGTCCGAGAAGAGTAGAAGAAGAGCAGCATATATTTCTAGAAAAATAGCTACAATCAGCAACGATAAGGTTATGTAAACGTCTACCTGGTGATATTTCTGCTTGTCAGCAAAGGAGAAAATCACCAATACAAAGCAGGTGAGATAAGTAGTGATAACGCGGCGGGAAAGACCTGCAGGAGAATGAATTACTGTTGCCTTGGTGTATAACAAATCATACATGAATCCTAACTCGATGGCAATCACATTGAAGACATCCTCCGCATTGGACATCTTCTGCAGCAAAGATTGACTAATTTCGCGCTCTTGGTTGCTGAGGATGAGATCTGCAAACAAGCGCTTGAATCTATGAGAGTGAAATAAGGCATGTGCTAGTTTTATGTTAGGATCATCAGAAGTGATCGCTGCTGCAGGTTGACGTGTTTGTATATCAGCTGCGGGAGCATCTGCCACTTCTACTACCTCTAATTCGTATCCCTCGGCGAGTTTCAAGCAGTATTCATCCATGAATTTCGGATAGTTGGGGCCGGCATCGGGAGGGGAGAGCATCGAGTCTCTAAGTCGATCACTGCTTGCTGTCCACAGAGTCCACGTCCTCTCACCATACTTGATGCACCCAGCAACAATAATTGGTACTGCCAGAAACGAAAGTAGTGAGCCATTCCACGCCGTGACAATGATTAATATTGTCGATAATGTTTGGACTGCTAGTTGAAATGCATGCCTTAAGTACAACTCATTGTCTTCTAAAGAATAGGCTGTAATAGTATCAGGGCCACCCAAATGCAACAGAAAAAACGGTGCCCAAAATGCAGTAAGCTCAGTGTTGGGATCAGTAATGCCACCATTGTCATATATTTCTGCTAGGTTATTCAAGAGTATGCCGAGGGCAATGGTTGCTACAGAATCTGCCAGCAAGTAGGCACACCAGACTACAGCTTTGATCCAAGTTCTGGGAATGTACTTCCTGCGATTCCCAAAAATGATTAGAACTATTTGTGAAATGAGACTAACGAAAACCATTGCTCTTAGCTCCCATTCGTTCCACAGTTTTCTAAACCCTGGCGGGAACACCTCCGTCTCCATCCTCCTCTTCATCAATATCAGACTGCTAACAACTGCAATGAAAACACACAAATTAACTACTCATTTACATGCGTTGTATGTTGTATTGAAATTGAATAAATCATTATAGAAAAAGAAAAAAGAAAGAAAAGATAAGGAGTGAAAAATCAGATACCTATCAATATCATCGTAGATATTGCAGTTATGCTATATATCCCAAAGTTTCAATTATCTTATTCCAAGCAAGAGTCTCAATAGGCCCCTTGTAAGTTTGCAGGAGAGAAGGAGGGGGAGGGATCAAGTAGGAGTTGATCAATAAAGTGCTTTACGGAATTCACCAATTGTTTGTTTAAATCATTTTATGATCAGTCAACTCCATTCGAAGGTCCTATGTGAAAGCAACGATACTGCCATACGGCCGATTGTTATTATATATCTTTTTATAATAATATTTCGTATACAAGCACCATCATGTTACATCATATTTTAAAGTCTATGACACACACTTTTCGATTTTGAAAACAATACACTAATTAAGATTTACTATTTTTTAAAAAGAATTGAAAGCCAGAGAACCCTTATAGTTAATACAAAATAAGTTCGAAGATATCAATTAATGCTGTTAATATGTTGATAAAATTAATTTCGGGAATTTATTTTATTGATAACGGGCAAAAGACATCAAAATGAATCATGGTGGCTTAACTATTTCCTTATTTTCTTATTGGGATAATATCATACATTACCTCTAAGAATTGACATAATACAATCTAGAAATATAGTTTTGTATCTATATAATTTCAGTTTTTAATATTTGCGTATTTATATCATCTAAGTCTAGTTGACTTACTTTGTTTTTTCACAAACAGATAAATATATTTTCATCAACTTGGTTCTAGATATTCAATCAGTATGAGATAATATTGATTTTATTTTTATCATAATACTCAATTGGAATTTGGTTTATGAAAAAGCAAAGACAATTAATCAACTGGATCTAGATGATATAAATACGTAAACTTTAATAACTAAAATGATAAAAATACGAATATACATTTATAGGTTATATTATGTGAAATCTTATGGGTAGTGAATGATATTCTCATTTATTTTATTTCATTTTGAAAAGAGTTGTAAAAGAGTGTTCTTGCACCATAATCCATAAAATTAATTACCAGATTCTTGTATAGATGAAAATAATTAATTTCCAACCGATCCAATAATTGCATGTTTGTCTAGTCGGGTTTAGCGGGTCATTTTTTAAAAATAAGATTGTCATTAATGTAAATAGTTATAATATTAATTATTTATTCATGTTCTTAATTAAAGACCAGTTTACTGATCTACATGTGTATATTTTATTAAATTAATGGAACAAATAAGATTAAGATAATAATATCGACCACCTCGACAGACGTATCTCTCCCATAAACAGTTTGCATTACGCGATTTTCAAATGCTGCATGTGAACAGTTGACCAATTGTTTGATTAGGAATTTCGATTTCGGCCTTTTTTTGTTCAGGTCTTGTGTGATAATTGTTGGGCTGGGCATTTCGATTTAAAAACAGAAAAAATGCATGTCCATTTTACAAGTCCTTCGCCGGCAATGTTTTGTCAAAAAACGAGAGCCAATTTTTTTTCCAAGACAGAGAAATCCAACAATTCAGTGACAGCCTTCCGTCATTTCAGACAGCCTTTGTTTTTAATTTTTCTTTCTTTAACAATTCTCTGTCTCTTGTCTCGTCCCCTCCATCTTTCATTAAATATGTTTTAATAATTTTATTCATTGAATACTAATATTTTAATAATTTTATAATTTTTAATTTTTGATTACCATTTATTTTAAATAAAAATACAAAATATACGTAACTAAATATATTTTTATTACTTATTCTCCTTGAAAAAAAATCAAAATATCTTTTTTTTTAACTTTTGAAACAAAAATTATAAATATAAAATATAAAATTTATAACCAAACGAACTTTTTTTTATAGTTCTTAAAAAGATACGGAATCATATGTTATTGAATATGACCACATGATTAAGTCTATGAAAATTTAATGAATAAAATATTTATATTAATGACCTCAAATTATAATTAATTTTAAAAAAACAATTCTTCAAACCTTTTATTAGACATAATTTAAGCACTAATCTCCCTTCATTGATGTTTCTATTTTTCACTAGCTTTGCATACACCAAAGCTACCCTATCCTAATATAACTGTGTTTTATCGTGGGCAATCTTCCTTTCGTCTTCAAGTGTTTTCAACTCTTTCCTCCTTATTTGTTTGTTAGTTTCTGTATTATCAGAAAATAGAGATCTTGTTGTAGGAATCTCTATTTCTACTGATGAAATCACTTCTATCCTATAGACAAGCGAATGAGGTGAAAACCTAATTAGTGTTCTTGGTGCTATTCTGTATGCCCTTAGAGCATCTAGCAAGTGGACATCTCATCCTTCTGTGTACTCATGAATCATCTTGCTGAGTATTTTGAGTAGTGCTTTATTCATTGCTTTAACTTATCCGTTTCCTTGGAGATAGTATGGAGTTGAATGAACATGCTTTACTCCATGTTCTTATAAAGTGGCATGAACCTATTTGTTGACAAATGGAGTGCCATTATCAGAGATAATTTTACATAGGATTTCGTGTCTATAGATGACATTTTCTCTTATGAAATTTGCTGTCACAGCCCCTGAAGCTTTCTTTAAAGCTTTGGCTTCAATCTAGGCCTGGCAAATTCTATACAACCCGTTAATACGACACGAAACCATTCGATAAAAACGTGTTTTGGATTTAATATTATTGGATCAAGTCGTTAATGGGTTAACACGTTAAAACTCGTTTGATATTGGACCGTGTGTGGGTTTATCCTATAAAAAACCGTTTCACCCGTTTTACTCGTTAATATTAAAGAAAATATAGTAAATTTATTTGTGATAAATAAAAAAATAATAAAATATGACAAATACTAATTTATAACTATGTTTAACCTAATTAAAATTATTCTAATACAATTGTATCATCTTTTTTTTAGGTGTGTATGAGTAATGACATTTTAATGGAGAATACAAAGAAGAAACTTATAAAATGTCCTATTTTATTTTTAGAAATCATTTAATAATTGGACATTATCGATTATTTATTTTAAATATGCTTCAGATGGATATTTAAATGATATTGGATACAAAATTTTTTTATATTTTTGTATTATATTAAATTTGGATATTTCAATAGATTTCAAAATACTTGTTGAATTTTAAATTTATAAACTATTGGTTGTATTAAATGTTTAAAATTTATACAAATCTTGTTACACATATTATTGTCTAACTTGAAAATAAAAAACGGGTTAAATGGTTTGGATTCTGATAACACATTAAGTTAACAGTCGGGTTTGGGTTTTAAGATTTAGACTCAATAAATTAATGGGTCGGATTTGGATTAATATAATTTAACACGATACGAATATGAACGATACGAAACCACTGTAACACGACCCGTTGCCAAGTCTACTTCAATCCACTTGGTAAAGTATTCTATAGCAATATGAATCCATATATGCCCATGTGATGGCAGGTGAATTAGTTTAATTAAGTCAAACCCCCAAGTATGGAAGGGCCAAAGGGCTTTTATGTTTTGTAAAGCTATAGGATACTGATAGAGCACATTGCCATGTATTTGGCATGTGTGACATTTCTTCATGAATTCTCTTGCTTGCTATTTCATTCCCTCCCAAAAATAGCCTTTGTCTAGGAGTTGTATGTATAATTTCTTTCCTCCTTGATGTTCCCTACAATATCTAGTGTGGATTTCTTGTAGAACTTTTCTGGCTTCAGGTGAACTTAGACATCTTAGTGGTTCCTTATTGAGTCCCTTTTTGATTAAGATGTTTCTAGGGATGAAATATCTTTTTATAGCTCTACAGATTTGATGTGTGCCTCTTTTTTGTTGGTTGGCAACTCCTTCTAGATTAGGAATTTCAAAATTGGATCCTGCCAATATTCTCTATATAGAATTGCTACTATCTCTTCTTTTGGGTATTCTTCATAACACTCCGGGCAAGTAATTTGTGCTTCATCAGCTTATTTTTTCATTTCTGGCCAAACGTAGTGTCACACCCCGCATCCAATATAGTAATACTGCAGCGGGTAAAGGCTTGCCAAGGGAACACAGTCATCACTATGCCAAAATCCTCCCATAATCTTTAACTGATCAATTACCTGAGGTACACAATAGACTAGTGAGTATGAAACTCAGTAAGCAGCTAGAATTATAAAAATAGGCGTAACACTCAAAATAAAACAATTAATGGCAATAACCATTTCAAAATATGACTACTATTTAATACTTATTCCATAAATCATATATTATTGTTCATTTCTTGGTATACAAATTACCAGTGCCCTACTAAGAAAGTCAGAAAATTGATTTCACCGTTCAAGGCTTGCGCCCCTGCGCGAGGGAATTAGTGCGGTGGCGCCAAGTTTTAGATTTCCAATCTGTTGCAAATTTCAGTTTTGTGCTCCTACGCCAAGGGAGAGGCGTGCCTGCACCAACTCTCTGTTCTCTCTTACTTGAGTTTATGCAAGTGGCGCTCCGGCGCGAAAGATATGGCACAAAGACGCCATTCCTCTGCCTATACCTCTTTAGGTTGGTTAAAGATACGCTCCTGCACCATTTAATAGTGCTCATGCGCCAACCTTGCATCATTGGCCAATTTCCTAGACCAATTACTGACTTATCACATCACATTTCTAATTCTATAAATACTTGTCTATGGGTAATCAAACATAGCTTTTCTATGTCAAAGCTCATCACATATATCTATACAAACACACATTTATATACACGTCTCATTTAAAAATAAACTTTCCACAAGTCTAACACCTCCTCATGTGCTCCCATAAACACATAAATCATTCACACATGAGTTTCCGTAAGCTAGCTACATTGTTCATATAGATATCTATTTCACATAATTTTGGAAGCTTCCACAATACCGTCACAGATACTTAGGAACAATGCTCTCTGATCAAGGTAGGACTTATCATATCACAGTTAGATCACATATATGGGCCCATATCACATAGCCACCCATTGGGAGCATCCGTAGGTAAGGCATCGTCGTAGTGAGTATTTCTCACATTGCACGAATCTGTCATCACCCTAAGGAGACAACCACACAGTCTTGCTGGACTCTATCCTGCCACACGGAATAGTACATATACACAGAGATGCCTACACTTGAAATAACTCAAGGCTAGTCTGACAATCCGGGCGATACCGGGCCCATGCTACCGAATCCCATGTAGGGAAACACATGGTCCAGACCTCCCCTCAAGCTATGAGAGCCAAGTATCCTAAGTCGTGGCATGCCACTCACATATCAGTTTTCACATTCGGTCACATAAGTGAAGCTCTATATTAAGCTTTCACTCACATATCACATTTCAAATTTCAGTCACATAAATGAAGCTCTATGTCAAGCTTTTAACCCAATCATAACTTGTCACAATTCATTCACTATAATGCTAGCATTTAACAGTATCACATTTCATATTCGACATTCAATATATTCCCATGGGCTTGGCATGTAATTTCAAATTCATAACACATTACACAGTGATGCATGCCTTCACACATCAAAATATTGTAGTTCACTTTCATAATTGAGGTTCTACATAGGCTTCTCATTAATCATATACACATTCATAAATACAATAAGCCTACATATCTCATAAACACTTACGGATGTGCACAATCCACACATTGCCATCATTCTTAAACACATAGAAATCTATTGACTTCTTTATTAGTGTCAACCCTTCCATTACTCTTCGATGTATTTCAAATATTTCGTTGCACAACTATGTCCATGTGTAGCTGGTCTCATTCATTTTCCACTCATACATATTCATGGAACTCTAATACACATGGTATTTCATAGACATTCATTTGTCATGCCATCCACATAAGGAATTAGTATCCTAGAACGTTTGGCATGTATTTCATTCTTCATATACACACATCGTTTCATTAGCAATGTTATTCAAGCCATATCACAACAAATTCACATATATGAGGGCACATTAACATTTCTATATCTCGCACACAGAATTTATACCAATATGTAACTCACATACACATCAAAATGTGCGAAATCACACATTTCATAAATCACTATAAAACCCAATCAAATCATTTTCCATATCAAGGTCGATGTATTCATGGCCCCATCCACATTCCATCAACACATTTCACATATATTCACAAACACAATCATTAAACACATTTCATTAAGAGTTAACATCTGTTGTGTCCTCAGAAGGGTCTAGCTACTTACCTGGTCAGCCTCGCCTCTTAATTTTGTTTTCCTGTATTTCTTGATAAGCAGTTGCTTAAAGTTCATCTCTTCTTCTTCTCCTTCCTCTCTGGTAACCATTGCCATAGTCATGACACACTGATCAGTGTCTATTTAGAAAGAATTAAACCCGTTATAGGTTAACAATATTTCAACCAACCAATAACATCATTTATTAAACACTATCACACACACATATTGGTTGGATTATTATAATAAGAGGTTATTAATTTCCAATTATCACCAAACTTCATGAAACTCAAATAGACATACATATTATAGTCCTTGAATTTTATTGAGTCAAAATAAGGTCATATACCCCTTGAAAATCCTTAATTTCATTGACACAGCAAATCTGTCTGCAGACCTCTGAACTGTACAATTTTGAAGAATTTTGTAAAATTCTTCAATACTCAAATCTCTACCAAACTTTTCAGTCTAGAACTAGACATGTATAAGAGTCATTCTACCAAAAATCATGATTTTCTAAGGAGTTTAAGGTAGTTATACAGAATTTATTTCACATACTCTGTTCTGGAACTTAACATTCATAGTTCTTTAAGTTCAGATTTGAAAAATCATAACAATTCATACACAACTCCAAAAATCATGAAAATTTACAGTCTCACAGAAAACATATTCAAAGATTGGCATATCAAAAATCAAGGAATTTTATGAAGAGTTGTCCCCTCAATTACAGCTCATTCTCCCTGCCCTGTTTTAAAATAGGGGAATTCACAATTTCGAACCAGAATTTCAAAAATTCATTACAATTCACAAACTTCGAATTTTTAAGTGATTCCAAATTCCACATAACCCTTGACATGTCTAGTTTCACCTATAAAAATTTCACAACCAGAAAGTGAACCTAGAATTTATAGGATTTTTTGGACTAACCCCTGTTCAGTAAAGAGGCTCTGCAGGAATTTCACTTAATCATGTTTCCTAACTTCCCAAACATCATCCCTTCTCCTTCAATATACCATAACACATATAATATCATGTTTTCTAACATGTACCATGATGTACATAACATAAATACAACATTACTCATAGTAGAATCTAACATTTTCCTTATAGAATTTCATGACTAGGCTCTAAAGGAAGAAGGAGATGATGAATTTACCGTAATTCCCTTCTAGCTTATTCAATTTTCCTTGAATTCCACAAATGAGGAAAACAAATTGAGAGAAAGAGAGAGGGCTGGAAACGTTTATGTAGAGACAAGAAAGAAAATGAAATTTTCTAGAGTTCTCCCACATTTATAGATATACATCACACAATAATTCCAATTAAGCCCTAACACTTTCTTATCTTTTCACTCACACCCTTCCATCTCTTTTCTAATTTCATCCCTCTCCATATATATACACATACCTCATAATGTTAATAATACATATTTTTGCAATATATAAGTAAGTTAAACTTACTTAAAATTTGGAGTGTCACATGTAGCCTGCTTTCTATAGCTTTTTGTGTACACTGACTTTCTTTTCTGTTCTACAATTCTCTTGAGGAATCTGTTGGAGTTTCAGGATAGCTTTGTCTAGAGTAGATATCTGGTCATGATTCCTCCTGGAAGTTGCTTGTACAAAACCCCAAGTATTATTATGTTATCCTTTAATTGTTTTAAATTGCCTAGTATATTTCCTTCTTTCGAAGCTTGATAGATAGGATATCTCTAATCTTCTATTGAGAGTCAAAATCTGAAACTATAGTCAATCTCAAGTACAAAGGAAGGCCTATATATGATGTTTATGCATGTGTTTCCCTGTTTGGATGAAGCTTCAATCCAATAGTGGCAAGTGTATCTACTATTCTATTGTTTGCCTTATATACATGCTCTATTTCTATTGTTCTGAATCTCTTGATAAACGTCTACGCCATGGTTCTATATGTGCTAAGGTGGTTTTTTTTACTAAAAAATTACCTCTTAATTGATTGACCACCAGATTAGAGTCTTCTATGTGCTTAATAGATTCTTCTCCCATCATAGAAGCCATTAGAAGCCCAGTAATTGCTCCTTTGTATTCTGCCATGTTGTTTGTTGCTGCAAGTGCCAATTTTATCACTCATGCTGTTGAATTCGTTTCTAGATCTGTTAAAATAACTCTTGCTGCTGTATCTATAGCTATTGCAACACCATCGAAATGACAAATCTAGAACTCATTTATTTCTTCTGCCCTTGCATTTTCTTTTGGCAAACCTTCGGGTATTTCTTCAAATAAAACAATTCTATTTTCATTTGAGAAGGCAATGACCAGGTTTATCATAGCTTGATTTTTAATAGCTTTTGGTGTGATACAAATAATATCATATTCCATTAACTGTAATAATCATCTTGAACCTTTCAGATGAAATACGTTTTGTGAGTAAGTAGAGAGTAAGTATATGAGAGGGTCTATTTTCACCATGAGCTCTAGTTTATATGCGAGGAAATAGTGTTGTAATTTCTGAGTAACATAAATTAATGCCAGACATAAATGCTCAGCATCCAAATACTTTTTTTCACCTTCTGTCATTTGTCTGTTGATGTAGCAAATTGGGTTCTTGACCTCTTCTTCATTGTCTTAGGCAAGTAAAGCCCCATTTGCTATTCATGTATTTGCCAAATAGATCTTCAGAGGCCTTCCTTTGACAAGCACTTTCATTGTGGGCAGATACAAGATAAGCTTCTGAATTTTCTTTAGTGCATGACTATGTTCTTTATTCCATAGAAATTCTGACTTTTTCTTGAGAAAAAGAGTGAAATTGGTGACAAGAGCTGCCAATCTAAGAACAAATCTCCGTATGTAGGAGGGCTTACCAAGTAGACTTTTCAACTCTTTCTTGGATGATAGAGTTGCAACAGAAGCAATGTTCTAGATTTTAGTTGGATCAATACCTGTTCCTCTCCGGTGAACAATAAACCCTAGAAATTTGCCTGATGAGACTTCAAAGGTACATTTCTTTGGCTTCATTTTTAAATTGTATAGGCGGCATATCTCAAATACTCTCTTTAAGATTTTTGGATGACCCTTTCTTAGCTTTGATTTCACCACTAGATCGTCGACGTAATCTTTAACCTCCTTTCCCATCATATCATGGAAAATGGCTATCATTGCTCATTGATGAGTGAACCCAATATTTTTTAATCTGAAAAGCATCATAGGATAATAAAAGTTACTGAAAGGTGTCTGAAAAGCAGTTTTGTGGGCATCTCTCAAAGCCATTTTGATCTAGTTGTATCCGCTAAAACCGTCCATAAACGAGAGCATTCCATGTCCTACGGTTGAATAAATGAGGATATCCATATTTGGTAACGGGAATTCATCCTTAAGGCATGCTTTATTGAGATTATAAAAGTTGACACATATCTGTATCTGACCATTCTTCTTCTTAACAGGCACTATATTTGCTAGCCAAGTTGGATGAGGAATCAATTTAATGAAACTAGCTGCCATTAATTTCTCCTCTTGTAGTTTGATTTGGTCTTCTACTTCTAGTTGGAAATTTCTTCATGGTTGCTTGATTGGATTGAACCCTAATTGGATGCTTAGAGAGTAACATACCATATCTGGATTTAATCTAGGCATATCTTCATATCCCCATGTGAAGACATCTTTATATTGTTTGAGAATTTTGATCAATTCCTTTCTTTCTGTATTAGTGAGGTGAGTTCCAATTGAGACTTTTTGTTGTTTATCTGACTCTGAATAGAGATCAATTTCTTCCAGGGTTTTCGTTACAGCATTTGCACCATCTTGTATACATTTTGGTGCAATTTGTATCTTCTGTTCTACTTCTGTGTCATTTTCTATTGGAGTTGTCTTTTGCATTTTTATAGTAGCAGATAAGTTTGCTTCTCTAAGGCCTTCCCACATGCTATGATTATGCCACATACACTGTCATAATCGGTATACCGATTTTCATCTTGGTAGTTTGGTTCTGGTGTAACAAATTGGACCCTTTCCTTTCTCTTCTTTCTTTCATTTTTCTTGCGATACTTCTCGCAAATCAATCTTTTCTTCCCATTCTAGTAGTGGTAGTGGTATTGGCTGAAATTTTTAAGTGGGTTCGATCTTTGTAGTATCATACTCATCATAGAACTCTGTATCTGCTAGATGATTTTGTTTTGTCAAAAAGGGTTTGATTTGCTAGAATCTAAATAGGTTTGAGCCATGTTCTCCTTTTTACATATTGATGATAAGTGGAAACCACTAATTTATGGCTATTCAACCAAGGTTTGCCCAACAAAATCCGGTAACTAACATCCATATCTAACATATGAAATCTAGTGTTGGTTCATATTGGTCCTATAAAAGGTCTATCTGGATAGAACTAATGGTTTTTTTTTTGTACTATTTCTAAACCTCGCTATTTTAATTGCATATCCTACTATTTTTCCTTTATCTATCCCTGCTGCTTCTAGAATCGACATAGGGATAATATTGATAGAAGAGTTCGTACCTACTAAAGTACGTCTAGTTATCACATTATTTATTGAGCTTCCAGATGAAGAGGCCTAATGTGAGCATATGGGACATCCATATCTTCATCTGTAAACATGATCGCGTTCATGCTCCCTAGAAATGCTTTGTTGCAATGATTTTGGCTTGAGGACCATAACCCATTTGGTCAAATAAAGACTTGAATTTCAGGTTTTGTTGAAGTGATCGAACTATAGGATCTAGATGCAGCTGTGAAGTTTCTTTCTCTATGTCACTTATTTGTCGAACAATTGCAGAAAGTGCACTTTTCTTTTCATCATGAATTATATGAGCTATAGTGACCCTTTTGAGTTTGTGAGTTGGAAACGGGATCCTCTTCAATGATCTGTCTCTATTCTGGAAGCTCAAGTGTGCCATTGGCAATCTTCTCATGAACTATTTTCTGTATTACTTGACAAGAAGCAATTGCATGTCCTGTCTTTCGATAAAACTTGCAATATTTTACCTGTTGTTTTTCTTCCTCTTTTGGCAATTGTGGGACAAAGGGTAATATGATTATGTCATCTTTAATCCATCGATCCAACAGACTGTCTAGCTCTTTTGTTGAACATGAAACTTTAGGGTACGTTGTGAATTCTCTTCAATTTTGCTTAGCATTGAACCTCGACTTCCTTTCTACAAACAAAGTGTGACTGGGTGAACTAAATTCTTTTCTTTCTGGTTTTGTATTCTTCTGGATAAGTTTGACTGACATGGATGTCTTCCTAGTTAACTTCAAAAGCTTTGCAAATTATTTGATATTGGCATTTTCTAGAAAACTTCTGTAGTCTAGGATGATGTTGCTGATGGAAGTTTCTACCAATTCAACCTCGTCATGTTCTATGTAACACTCTAGTGTCAAATCGCTGAACCTTTTAACAAAGTCTACCAGGGGTTCTGTAGCCTCTTGTTTAGTGTTTTTGAGTTGCACCATAGATACGTTTTCTTCGTGCTAAAAATATTTTTTACAAAATTTTCTAGCCAACTCATCTAAGGAGTGAATTGATCTAGGAGCAAAAGAAGTGTACCATGTGTATGCTCTGTCCATGAGTGATTGGCAGAATTCTTTGACGCTCAAATCTCTATCACCGGCAAAAAACCCCAACATATCCAAATAGCATGCAATATGATCTCTAGGGTTTCCTTTTCTCCAATCAAATAAAGGCAAATGTGGTACCTCATACCTGGGGGGTATGGTTAAAAAATGATCTCCTTTGAATAAGGTGGTTGAAGAACATATTTTGAATATGAATCATTCTTATTCAACTCTTTCTGGATTAATGACATGTCTGCTTGTGAGATAGACACATTGAATCTGCGGACTTCTTACTTGTTGATGCACCCTGTTGATTTTCCTTTGCTCGGTCACCTTTTTCTTTTAGTTGTACGTCCTCTCAGAGATGCTTGAGTGATTCGATGATGATCTCCTGAATATCTTGCATATTTTGAATAGTTCACTTCAAACCTTCAATTTTTTCCTTCCAACTCCTTAATTCATCCGAAATTTCTCTGCCGTTCTACTGATTCTTCCATTCTCTTTCTACTTTCTGGAGTCTATTTAGAACTGCTATTCCCTTTTCTTTGCTTGACCATACGATACCTCTAGCCAATTCACCAATGGAATCACCTATTGTTATGTCTTAACTTTATGGCAACACAGAAATTACCCTTTCGAAAAAAGGATGAATTACAAAAATATTGCTTTTGTATGAAAAATCCAAAATACCCTTGGTTGTTGCAAGACTTCTGTCTAGGTTGTGGAGAGCTGGCCTACGTCACTTTGAAATCTCTGATAGATTAGGAAGAGACGTGTTGCGGATATATGATGGCGACTCGCATAAGGAGCAGATCGAAGCTTTTGGATGAGATGTGGTGGCGAAAGCAAATAGCAAATATGAGGGATGCTAATACTAGATAGATTGGAATCATTTTTATGGAACCGATTTACTGAAATAATGATTCGTATATTACTATATGGATACTGTTATAAAGAAACATAAAAACAACTATGATTGCCTGTTTAATCTGAAACTTAAGAACAGTGATCTGAAAGTAATCCGTAGCCTAATGACGTGAATGAAATAGTTAGGATACAATTGATCATACAAATGATAGTAATACAGAATGACTACGACTGATGACAGCAAACTGTATGATGATTTTATGCAGATTCTGAATTGTAAACGATTGTATTTGCACTATACTAGATGAAAATCATGCTTGCCAGGTGTTTTTGGATAGTGTTTTGGCTATAAAAGACATGAACAAGGTTGTGCTAGCTTTAATGATTAAGCAATATGTTTGAGAAGTGTGTTTGGGTATGTAAGGGAACAGGAACGACTGATGAATAACGATGGGGATATATTTGAGGCTTTTGACGTGATTTTCTTGATCCTCTTATGAAAAATGCATGAAGGCTTTATATAGCTAATATATAAGAATTATAGTTAATGTCAACTAGGGTAAAGGATAAGATAATAAGAGATAATGTTATAATTATCTCTAATTATCTTAATAAAAATATAGGATAAATGCTAGGATAAGGTCTAGGAATATTTATCTAGGATAAATAATAAAATAAAATATAAAGATAATTCTAAGATAAACTATCTTGCCCTCACCCTTAACCTCAAGTATAATTTATGAAAATACCCCCCAAGTAGGCCTTGGCTTTAACACATTACGCTAAGTGGGCCTCATATTTTTTGTTTAAGCTGACCAATCAATACCCTACTATGAAGGCCCATAGGTGACTTGGGTCCACTTGATCTGAGTCCATAGATTGGTTATAGTTTTTCAGTTTCAGTTTCAGTTTAGATTTAGATTCAGAGTTCAGATTCAGATTTAGGCCCTTAGGGCTAGCTTGAGCCGAGTCCACGGGGCTTAATTAAGCCCAATATTGATTGTGCTAGCACTATACTTTATTTATGGGCTTATACTGAGTCATTTTTCATGGCCTTGTACTAATTATACTGACTTTGTTGATAGTGTTGAATGCCATGGCCATGAGCATAGTATTGATTGTACAGATTCAAAGTTTAGATTTTGAGTTCAGATTCGGATAGGACCTATGGGGACTACCTGGGCTGAGCCCTTGGGGCTTGAGCCAAAATCGAGCATCAACAAGTATTATAATAATATTTATGTTGATATAAGTGTGTACTTTGATGTTATATTTACTATTGAATTTTAGTGAAATTATTTATAAGGTAATGTGTGTAATTATAATATAGGTATTACAAATTGCCAAAAAATATACAAATAAATATTTTTAAAAGAATAAAAATAAATGGCGACGTGCATTGCATGTTGTGAAAATCTTCTATTATGCATGTTGCCATATAACAAAAAGCAACATGCATTGCATGTTGTTAAATCTAAC
This sequence comes from Boswellia sacra, assembly GCA_013180625.2. Classification (NCBI taxonomy): domain Eukaryota; kingdom Viridiplantae; phylum Streptophyta; class Magnoliopsida; order Sapindales; family Burseraceae; genus Boswellia; species Boswellia sacra. The sequence continues at coordinate 150,677 of SNVD02002575.1, forward strand.
ATATTACAAACTTTTTAGCAACATGCATTGCACGCTGTTGAGACGTTTTACGCAATGTGAAAAAGGGGTTTTCACAATGTGCAAACATACTTTGCAGAAAATTGCAAATTTTCCATAGCATCAAGAACAGCAACAATCCTAGCTGTTGCAAAAACCTTTTATCAATGCAAAATGAACATTGCTAAATGTCAATTTTCTTATGGCCCTTGTCCGTTGATTAAATATTAGATTAATTTGTCACCTGCAAATAAACCAAGACAACACAAAACAACAAAGTTTGCTGCAGATTCTCTATCGTTTCAGATATATAATCCCGTAATGTGAACTGAAAAAAATCAATTAAAGTAAAATATTGCTTTATTTGTTAACATTTTCAAAATATTGTTTTCTAAAATCGCACATTTACCAATATATTTAAATTAATATCAACCACATATTATTTTCAATATTCGAAAAAATTTAAAATCAACCACAAACTCAAAATACACAAACACTTAGTAATCACACGTTTTGCCAAGTTATGGTGGGACAAGACATCAATATAATTGGTGCTCACATATAAAGATTTATTAGTTAATCACTTACAATTGTGGTAGCTAACTAGTTTCGTCGTCTATATATACATATAAAATGTAAACATGAAATTACCTAATTATTATGTATATTGATTTTTAGCTCAATTATTTCATACGTGATTCACAATATAATTGACTATTGCGGGATATTCGCATTGGCAGATTTGACATAAATTATGTTTGATGGAGGAGTAATTGTTTTTACTTAGCTCAATGCCTGCATTATTTTAATTGTGCCACATAATCTATTTATTAAAATATATCTTTTATTGATTTTTTATTTTTATCTCTTCGGTGAATAGTTATTGTTGTATAATTACTTAATTAAATCTACCATAATACTCTCTAATTAATCTCTTTTTGGTTGAATGTCATGCAAAAAATGTAAACTTTGCTTGCCTGCTTGTTTACCTTTTTTTTTTTTATGACAATATCCAACAATTATTTTCTTCGTTTGGAGAATGTTGATTTTTTTTTTTTCGAAAATTTAGAGCTGATTCAAAGTGGCTTCCTTGTTTTTGTATTTTATTTCATTTGGAGTCGATCGAGAAAAGATTACGAAACACAACTATAATGTCTGGCTTCTGGCATGGTGTGAATTGTTTTATAATATATATGATCACCAGATCCACAAAATCAGGATCACTAGATCGTGCAAATAAGTCAATGAAAACAAGTAATTACCTTCCTTAATGGTGATCAATATATGAAACACAACTAATATTATTTTATTATAAGTTTGTCTAACAACTACCGCAGATTTAAATGCTAAACAACTTTGTGTTAGCCTCTCTCTTGTAATATTCAATGACGCTTTATTACATCATGACGATGATGTAGTATCTGAAATGTAGTCTAGACTATCTGTATATATACATCATCATATTCCAATGTCATCTCTCATCTGTCAAGAAAAAGAAATTGGAAGAAGCAAAATATAAACTAGCAAAAAAAAAAAAAAAAAGCAAGGAGGCCGAGAATCCATGGCTGCTGAAATAACCATATTTGTTGTGATAGAGAAGCTACAGAAACTGCTGGACAGTACAAAAATAATAGATCGAGGCTTGAGGGCACGAGTGAAACAGTCCATCGAGAAGCTAAAAGAGTGTGAGAGAATATTAGAAGGTGAAGAGGGTCTGAAAATTGATGGCAGGAAAGTTAAGCTTCTGCGAGATGTTTATCTTGCAGAGGACACTATAGACACTTTCCTTACAAGAAGGGCACAGCGGAAAGAGAAGGCTTTCCCCTGCATCAACTTGAAGTCGGAGTCCAGCAAATTCCATTTCAGCGACAAGCTGAAACAATTTGTGGAGGATCTAAAAGGGTTTAAAGCAATTACATCTCCAGGGTCAAACTTTGATGAACAGCCTTTTCAGCAGTTGACTAGAACATATAAAACTGGTAATTTTGATATGGAGGATGTACAAAAGGAGTTATTAGAAACAATCCTCCAGCGTGATTCGTCACTTTTTCTTATGTCAAAGGTGGCTATTGGCTCTTCTCGGACAAGTCTTCTGCGGAAGATTTACGACAGCGTAACTATCCAGAAGCATTTTCAATGCCGTGCCTGGGTTCACGTATCTGAAAATTTTGAAGAAGGTAGGCTTCTCAGTGACATAATGGAACAACTTACTGGAGCAAAGGCTGAAATTACGTTGCCTAATCTGCGAGAAAGTATCCGCAATTTCTTAATTTGGAAGAGGTACCTAGTAGTTCTGTACGATCTCCCGGCACCTGACATTTGGGAGCATCTCAAGTTTGTTTTTCCGAATTCATTCAACGGTAGTCGAGTGATTCTCAGCTTTCGCGAAGCCGCCCCAGCGCAGAGTATTGCAGATGCCACGTTCTGTGGGACTATGTTCTCGATGGAGTACATGCAAGAACCATCTGTTAGAAGCAGAGGTGTTGGTGATGGTATTGAGCACATCGAACCAGAAGTTTTGGTTAGAAACCAGCACTTGAGTACTTCTCACTATTATTTGTACGAGAAAGAAAATATTGTTGGCTTCCATTCTGAAATGCTCAAGTTGGCTAAACTAACTCGACGAAGTGGCTCTCCCGAGCTTCTCATCTCGGTGGTGGGTGCGCCCGGCTCTGGCAAGACAACTTTAGTGAAGAAATTCTACTACTACCGAAGGTTGGTTTACACGTACCGTGCTTGGGTATGTGTTTCTAAAGTGTTTGAAGAGAAAAACATATTGGTCCAGATATTGAAGCAAGTCGCACAGGTTAAGCCGGATGAAGAGAAATTGCCTCTTGAGGAACTACAGGACAAGCTTCACGATATCTTAGGCTCCAAGAAGTACCTAATTGTGTTGGATGATGTCCATACACCAGCTATTTGGGACAAACTCAAAATCGCCTTTCCAAAATCATCAAATGCTATTAGCAGGGTGATCCTAACTGTCCGTGACCCTAATGTTGCCTTCGGTATTGATCCATCCATTTCTCTTCTTCGTATAACCCCACTATCAGATGAAGAAAGTTGGGTGCTGTTCTTAAAGAAGATTAGAAAATCCCCGCCACTCAGTGGTGACGATTATTTCATGGAGCGGCTACGGGAACAAATTTTACAAAAATGTGGGGGTCTACCTCTCGCCATATGTCTGCTTGCTGGTTTACTGTCTACCAGAAAATTTAGCTATGATGCATGGTTAGAGGTGATTGAAGATACTCAGCAAAGTAAAAAAGAGGATGAAAGGGTCGAGCACATGCAACACTCAGAACCCGAAGAAAATGAATCAGCCGCTTCCGAAGATGTAATCGATTCTTCAGATATATTTGCTTTGAGATCTGATGATCATCAGGACCGACCAGCTGATATATTGGCTTTGGGCTATCAGGACCTACCGTTCCCTTTAAGGTCATGTCTCCTTTATTTATGCCTTTTCCCTAAGTCATATAAAATCCCTCTGAGAAGGTTGTTTCAATTATGGATTGCCGAGGAATTCATGAAACCGTTGGCAGTGGACGGAACAACTCTTGAAGATCTTGCAGAAAGTTGTTTTCAAGAGCTAGAACGTAGGAACGTTATCGAGGTAAAAAAACGGAAGCTAAACGGAAGCCCTAAAACATGTTGTGTGCCAAGTGCTCTGTATGATAAGCTCTTTTCGGTTGCTGAGAAAATGGGATTTTTCAATATCCATCCTAACTCATCTTCAATATCTTTGGAATCATCTAAGCTCGACGTCCGCAGGCTTGTAGAATATGCAGACATCAATCATAATCCTCCTTCATATGAACACATTCAACAACTGCGTTCTTACATATCTTTCAACACTGGAAAGGGAGATAAACCTGCTGACGAGGTTGGCAGTTTTCTGAAGAAGACAATCACCAAGAGAGGCTTTGGATTGCTTAAACTGCTCGATCTGGAGGACGTTTACAAGCCAGTGCTACCTGATACACTAGGAAAACTTCCGCTTCTAAGGTACGTTGGTCTAAGAGGGACATTTCTTGACTCAGTTCCAGAGTCAATAGGGCATATTCCCCGTCTAGAGACTTTAGATGTGAAGCACACTAACATAACTACATTGCCTACTTCAATATGGGAGGCAAAACAGCTTCGCCATCTGTATATGGATGGGGTTCGTTTTGAAATGTCCACTCATAGATCAATCCCCAGTTGCTCTTTAACCAAGCTTCAAACTTTAAAGGGCTTATTAATTGGCAATAACAGTCGTACAATCAAATGGCTAAAGAGTTTGAGTGGTCTCAGGAAATTGGGACTAACATGTCATACAACATCAGTTAAGGAGATAGCTGACTGGATCCATTGTCTCAAGAGTCTTCAGTCTTTGAAATTGAGATCAATAAATGAACATAGTGAACCTTCAAAACTCTATTTGAGTTGCTTGAAAATGCATGAGAAGTTGACGGACTTGTACTTGCTCGGAGTGTTACAAATCGCCCCAGCTAAGAGCATAAGCGACTTACTTCCACCAAATCTCAGAGTCCTCACTTTGTCACTGTCAAAAATACCCTATGATCCAATGCCAATGCTTGGACAGCTAAAGGACCTGAAGATCCTCAGGCTTCTCGCTAATTCCTACGTGGGGGAAAAAATGACTTGTGCCCCTAGTGAATTTTCCAGCCTACAGGTTTTGAAGTTATGGATGCTAAATGAGTTGACAGAGTGGACTATTGCGGAAGGAGCAATGCCTGCGCTGCAGGAAGTAGAGATCAGATGTTGCCACAACCTAAAGAAGCCTATTGGATTGGAGAAGGTGACTACATTGAAGGACTTGACCTTAACAAAAATGGAAGAGGATTTTGTTGCTCAAGTCAAAGGAAGCATGGGGAAGAAGACAAAACTCACTATACGATGATAGCATGGCGTCTTGGAGGTTGAAGTCGGGGTAAATTGGTTCCATCAATCAAGAAATCAGTCGGTAAAATCTTGCAAGGTTAGAGTCAAGATGCTTGGAGACCGCGTAACACCCACGACGCAACTACTTAACCATGTGTTTAATTTAAGTCAACGTCACGTACCTATCATTAAATTTTTTAAAAAAAAAATTGTTCACGTAATTTATTTAATTTCGAAAAACATATTTTTCGTTGACCTCTACACACACACACACACACACATATATATATAATGAAATTCTTACAATAATCATTCAAATCTAATCGCATCTCAACATTGCATTATTATTTACGACATTCTCAAATAGTGCACTAATAGCATATGAACAGCTTATTAGCGAGGGAGAATAATTTATATTAATGCTTGAAACAAGCAACCAGTTAATATTTGATTGATGAACTCTCGATTACTCGGCATTTATGATTAATATTCAAGCGCGAGAACGTGCTAATGGGAATCAACATTATTAAGTCAACAATTAAGTGATAATTAATTAAATAGCAAATGAGTTTGATAAGGTAGCACATATAGCATATGCTATAATTAATTCTCAAAAAGATACGCAAGCACATGTGATATAGTGGATACGATCATATCGATAAGCTAAGCCTCCTTAAAAATTAAAAAGAGAAATTACCAAACTGCCCTTACTTTGGGGGCCTCTTGTAAAAAGAACCCCCTCCCCAATTTTTGGCATACCATGACCCTCAATGGCAGGAAAATACCAAACTGCCCTTTTCATTTTTTCTTCTTTCCTTAACCTCAACCACCACTTCATTGAATCAACCTTCACTTCACTTTGCTTGAACAAGAATCAAGCTTTCTTTTGTTTTTTCAAAGCCGGAAAAAAAAAACCAGTCATTTATGTGTTGAATCGAACTTAGGAATCAAATTTAGAAAGGAAGGAGAAGGATATTGCATTTGCTTTGAATCGGACTTGGCATAAACAATAATGTAAGATTGATTGCATTCTAACTTGTATTTTGATTGCATAATGAAATTATGTTGAGTTTGGAAGTTTTAGATGGGATGAAAATGCTGGGATTGATTGGACGTTGAAGATGATAATTGACATCAGATTTTTGTTGGACACGTTTGGACACTATTTAATAAATGTCTGTTGGATGTCGTCGGATGTCAAACACTATTTGATAGACATTTGTCAGACGCTATCGAATAGCGGACACTATCTGATAGACGTATATTGGAAATTGTCAAACGTCGGACACTGTCCAACAAATTTTTGTTAGATGTCTGACACTATTTGATAGATGTCTGTTGAATTATTGGACATTGGATACTGTTCGGTAAAAATTGTCGGACACTGTTGATTACTTTTCTGGAAACGATTTTCAACCGCCATTTTTATTTCTAACACGATTTTAGTGAAAAATAGAACATTCATATGTAAAAAAAAATGCACTATTAAGCTCCTTCTAAGTGTTTTTAAACTAAAACATGTCAAAAAACATAGAAATTTTTTGAAATACAAGGGATCTAAAATGAAGAGGAGATAATATGTAAGTTAGAGAGTTGGAGGTTGTAATGAAGAAGAAGAGTATTTCAGTCTTTTCTCGGCCCATAGGGTCATGGCATACAAAAAATTAGGGAGGGGTTATTTTTAGTAGAGGCCCCTAAAACCAGGGCATTTTTGCTGATTTCTTAATTAAAAGGGCCATTTGTCTGATCAACCATACATTTATGGAGAAAATCTATGGTACAGCGGCTATACCAGCTCAAATTGCTGACCTGGTACAGCCAACTAATAAAAATTAGATATTTGGCAATTTTAATGACATGGCCATCCCATCGATAAAAATTAATTTTAATTTTCTGCCACCCTTTTCTCTCTCCTCTAAATCCCATCACACCTTTTAAAATTTGAATCTGCCGTCCCTCTCTCTCCTTTAAATCCTCTCACACCTTTTAAAATTTATATTTGCTTTGGAAACATTAATTTTATTTATAGTTTCTCTCTCCACTAGGTGGAAATACGCTCTTTTGTTCTTTTTGCTCTTCTCCTTCCTAGATGAACCGGCTCAAATGGGTATTTTTTTTTCTTTTCCTTTAGATCTGATTTTTCCATTTTAGAATCGCTCCAGATCTCTCTCCTGCATTCACTTACTCAAGTGCTATATTTTACCATATGCATATGTATCAATTGAAAATTTATCTACATTCAATATCTATGCTTTGGATTTGGGTCTTTAATGCGATTTGAGTAACAGGGAAGTGAAAGAATATTCATCTTGTTCAAAATTGAGGATATATGTTATGTTGGTGTTTATGTAAATTACAGGTTTTAAAGGCAAGAAACTGTTGGATGATTTTGGGATATGAATCTGGGTTTCAGGTATGAGATAGACTTTACCCTATATTTTCTAATATCTTGATGGTTGAGATTTGCCAACATTTTTGAGGAAATTTAATGGTTGGTGCAGGTTCGCGGAGTGATGAATGGTGGCATGAGTCCATAAATTTTTTGCTCTTCTCTATTTTTTTCCTCTCTCTGTATCTTTTTTTTGGGTAAATATTGGTTGTAAATCCATCGTTTCTGTTTGATGTCTCGGTGGTCTATGATTTGTGAATTCCTTAAAATATTATACACAGATATTAACTGATTAAGTTGTTGTTTGAACATTTAAATATTGTTGTAATGTTGTTGAAGCTGTCTGAATTCGTTCCGGTGGTGTTGAAGTACAATCTATTTGACTAATTTTATTTGCAAAAAGTAAGCAAAAGTGTCCAATTGTGGCTACTGCAGGTTTTTTTCATTTATATTTGGCATAATTGTTGATAATAAGGAACTTTTCCAGTTAATGACGAAGGAATTGTCATTTGACAATATCCATCTGAACCAATTGGTTTGGTGTTAGTTGTCGACTTCATTTCACATTCCATCTACTCTAGTTTGGATACTTGTCTCCATCTTACCCTTACAAAGGAAGTGTGTTTAGGAGTACTTGATGTTGCGGCCAACAATTACTAAGAAGCAAAATGTATCATAATGTTAAAGTGCAATGCCTACTAATATATGTGCACCACAATTTGATAAAAGCAATGCTAACAATGCTTAAAAAAAATTCAAATAAAGTACAGTGAGCCATTTGATATCATATTTCTTCCACTTACACAAAAAAAAAATGTAAAAAGTATAATAACCATGCTAAACCTGTAAACTTGGTGATTATAACAAGAATAAATTTAAGTCAAGGCTCAATCTCCATTTCCTACTTGCATATCAAGAATGCATGTTAATATGGCCTTCATCTTAATTTTTTACCTGTACATGAAAACAACATTTATTTTTCAATAAAATGTCTAAGAAAAAAGATACAAATATAGTAAAGAAAGTACATATAAATAAATAAATTGTTAGTGAACTTACACAAAAGAAAAAAAAAAACTTAATATACAAAAAGCATTCAACTTTGTTCCCCTTGAGCTTGAGCTTGAGCTTGATCAACATTGAAATTGTAAAAATCCTTCATTTCAACAATCTCAATATTACAATAACAATAAGACCATAAATTAATATAGAATTACAATTAAAAAAATGAAACCTAATTTGGAAAGTGTAAAGAAAAATTAAAATCTCAAGGATTACCAGATTAATATGAGGCCTTTGATCAATTCCTTGAAACATTGTAAAGTGTTGCAAATTTGCAACATGTGATGGAAGAAAGGCTGGTACATGTGATGAAGTTGTGACACCAAAGTGATTCAATGATGAAGCAAAAGTTGCAACATGAGATGGAGGAAAGCTTGGTACATGTGATGGAGTTGTTACACCAAAGTGATTCAATGATGGAGCAAAAGTTGCAACATGAGATGGGGTTTTACAAGAGATGAACCACTAACAACATCATGAGTGCGATGACCTTTATCAACAATAATTATTGTAAAATTAAATAATGGCTACATTAATTAAGATTACTAATAAGCACTTGTAAGTGAAATTAATTTTAGGAAACCTCATATCTTTCTTATGCCTTTTCTTTTCTTTTCCAAGTTGCTCTTCATTCTACAATTCATCATGCCTTTAGCTTTTATTGTTGGAGGATCCAATACTAAGGGCTCATCCACAAGAGTACTAAGATTTTTTTGGGCATCCATTTTCTTAGTATTTGCCAATGTATTAATAATTTCCTCATCTTTTTCAAGTAGCTTCATAGCTTCTAATAATTTCTCTTTCACAATAGTGGTTACAAAATCACTCAATGATGTTAAACTAAAGACATGATTTCCTGCATGCATCAACTCACTACGCTGCAATGATTGGCTAGACTTAACACTACCATTTGGTAAGTCATTTTTATCATTACTTAACACAATCCCCTTTTTTGCCTCTTTGGTCCACCTTTTCAATATGTAGTGCACCAGTATACTAGTTAAATTATTCAAATCAAACACCTTTAAAGCATGACGACACAATATTCCCATTGACTCAAAAAATTTACAAGAACATGAAATCTTCAAAGAGTCATACTTGAATTGAATTATGTGCACTCTTTGTTAGCCTTCTTCATTTGCTTCATAAACATATTCCTCATCATTCTTTTTAATTTCTTTCATTCTCACACCCATACAACCCAATAGCTCTTTTTCAAAAAAATTAAACATCTTGATAGTGTAAACTTTACTTGCATGGCTCAAAATTCCACTCTTTATTTTAAGACGCGAGGAGTGCCTTGTTTGCAACGATAATCTTCCTCTAACTCTGCTAAGCGTATTTCTTTGGTTTTGTTTTCATAGTGATGCAGAAATTTAATGAGCTCCATTGTTTTTGTTGAAATTTGATGGAAAACATTATTTGTACTCTCACTCCTTTGAGTGGACTTGATATTTGCTGAAAAAGTATCCAAATTAAAAGCCCGACACCATTTCTCTCTAAGTGAATACAATTTTTTGAGCCATGAATGATTTCTAAGATTGAATCGTTGGATCATATCATTCCAAGGGACTTCAAACTCCATGTCAGCATGACATCCATAAAAACACTTATTGAACATTTGTTTGAAGTCAGGATTTGCAAAATGACTAGCAAGATGTTGGGTATCATTTTTAGCAATGTGCCAAGTGCATAATCGATGACTTGTCTTTGGAAATACAACATCAATTGCTTTTGACATTGCTTTGTCCTCATCTGTAAAAATTGTTTTAGGTTGTTTATTTCCCATTGCTTCTAAAAAAGACTCAAACAACCAAACAAATGATTTAATGCTCTCATCCGATAAAAAAGCACACCCAAACAACACATTTTTCCAATGATGATTTATTCCAACAAATGGAGCACAAATCAAATTGTATTTATTAGTTCGAAATGTTGTGTCAAAACAAACAACATCACCAAAGCAATCATAATCCAACTTTGATCTACCATCTCTCCAAAAAAAATTTGTCATTCGATTAGATTGATCCACTTGCATTGTATAAAAAAAGTTAGGATCCTCACCTTGTTTTTGTTTTAGATAATTGAGCAAACTTTGCACATCTCCCGCTTCAATCATTTCTTCGTTTGTCTTTTGCAAGTAGTTTGTCATATCTTTTTTTGTGAACCCGATATTCTCAACACCACCAACTTCATTGGCTAAATAAAAATATGACTTTGTTGGTCTTATACCAGCATCAACCATATAACTAATAACATTACCATGAGCATTGGATTTTTTTGACCTGATTTTAGAAACTGTCTTTCTTTAGGTTTAGCAAATTCATGGTTATGCTCATAGTTTATAAAAGAAATTGTCCAAACTCCATCATTCACAGTGAATCGAATTACAAATTTGCAACCGATTCTTGTCTCTAAATTATTTTTTCTCTTTGTTCCATATAAGTTTCCATCTTTATAAAATCCTTCTTTTGAACACACAAATTCTCGTTGTCGAATATTATTTGATGCATCTCTTCGAACTTGCCCTTTACGTACACTAAACCCTTTCATTAGAGCATATGTATTACATAAATCATAAGCTTCAGCATCCGAATGTACCTTCATTCCTACTTTGAGTTCGCCACCATCTTCATTCCCGGACACTTCATCTTTATCATTTGGAGAATTCATTACTCAAATCAACCTAAAATAAAATCAAGAATCAATTCCATATTTAAAATTTCATATGATATTATTTTTTACCAAAACTTTCATTATAAAATTTTACCACATAAATAACACATCATCTTAAAAAAAGGAACAATTAATAAAATTAATTTATTTTTATTAATGCTCACAAATAAATAAATCACTAAAACCATTATCAATAGTGTTGTCCCCTCTTATATGTATGAATATAATGTTATAACAACAATGATCTCTAAAATGGATTTTCTACCTCATCAATAGTCTAAATTGCAGCCTTTCAATCATTTGAGAAACTTAAAAAAAATTGAATTAACATAATGAATTATTTAAAGAACTCACCTAAATACTTTGTTAAAATGAGCAAATGCATGTGGGTTGCCTCTTCTTTCTCCTTTATAATGGAACATAACAGTTGCCTTTTCTCAATTGCAATGGATTGCAGTGGACTGTAATTTTACTGTTTAATTAGAGGGAGCTGTAAAGGAAAGACAAGGAGTAGCGGGAGAGCTACGAATGAGAGGGAGGGAGTGGCAGGAAGTCTTGATGATATTGAAATTGATGTATCTAGAGGAGAGAGAAAAGGGTGGCATAGAATAAAAATTAATTTTTATCAATGGGATAGCCATGTCATTAAAATTGCCAAGTGTCTAATTTTTATTAGTTGGCTATACCAGGTCAGCAATCTGAGCTGGTACAGCCGCTGTACCATAGATTTTCTCTATATTTATGATATAATCTGGTAAAGTAATCTATGTTGCGTGTTAAATGTTAATTACATACATGGGCATAGCTTAAATATTATTTGGTTTGTGCATATGTAAATAGCTGTACATTCTAATAATTAAAAACTTACAGTTTTTTTTTTCACTTAGAATGTGTTCTTCTTTAAAGCAAAATCTTGTTTTCTGTACTGCACATTTTTCAACGTGTTTTATGTTCAATATCAACCAAATATCTTTTTTAAAATTTAAAATAATTTAAAATTAACCATATATTCTTAAATCCAATTGAAAGCAAAAACATAAGATCACAAAAAGAACACACCCTTAATATTTGCTGGCATTTTTTGTGTCATTTTATAATATTTTTATTTTTAATTTTTCATTAAGTCTTAAGCTGACAAATTATGAACTTGAATGTGACACACATATCCTAATTATATGGATATATATTAAAATATATTGTTACTTAAAATGTTATACGCCCTAAATAAAATAGTTTTCACAATTAAATTAAAATTTATCAATAGGAACAAATAATAAGCTTAACTATTATAAAAATACATATCTACTAAAATATTGTAAATAATAAATAATATGGCATCTTGATAATAAATATTAAAAATACAAAAATTAACAAAGAAACATAAAGTTTTTTGTTTAAATAAATTAAAATAATATTAATATAAATTAAAAAAACTACAGTTAGAGAACTCAGTGAAACTTAGCACATCCTTTGGATTGCTTGGTGATCTTTTAAAGAGAAAAACTTATATGCGCTTGGCTCACGACCTCACTATGCTTTTGTGGTGTGCCTAACCAATAATAAGTAGCGATGCAATGCCCTCTTGATTAATTGAAGCCCACATCATCATTAACTTAAATTTTATTTTTATTTAATAAATTATAATTTATCCCAAATTATCTCGCCCAACAAATTAACTTGCTTCCTCTTAATTTTGAAATTCAAAGCAATTCTGCTCACAATTTAATCTTCAATGTATCTCTCTTAATGCAAGAAACAGAGAAAATCTTCCTCGTCTTCTTCCTCCCTTAACAGCACCTCAAGGAGGTTTCTCAAAGCGGTTCCCAGGGAGATCTTGTTGGGTTCTTGGCCAGCAGTGTGGTTGCAAAACTGGTTACAAAATCCATTTTGTGGGTGCACTGGAAGGAAGAGAAGAGAAGAGATGAGAAGATTGGACTTGGTTGGGTGCATTAGAAGGAAGAGAAGAGAAGAGACGAGAAGTTTTTTTGGCAGTGACTTGAAGAAAAATTGCAAAGGGAAAGAATGAGAATTTTGTATTTTGTAGATTGTTTCAACTGCTGATCTTGTTGGGTTCTTGGCCAGCCGTGGGGTTGCAAAAATGGTTATGAAATCCATTAGTTGGGTACATTGAAAGGAAAAGAAGAGATGAAAAGATTGGAGTTGGTTGGGTGCATTGGGAGGAAGAGTAGAGATGTGAAGTTTCGGCAGTGACTAGAAGACAAATCACAGGGGCAAAGAAATAAATTGTTGTATTTTGTAGATTGTCTCAATTTTTTAATTTTTTTTGTTCAAAATTTTGTAGATTACGTGATACTTATAATATTGAACAAGAATATTAGAGTCTGATTTTTTTTCCTCTTTTTAGTTTAGATTTTGTTTTGTTAGATGATACTGATCTTTTTTTTAATTTTTTTAAACTTTATGGATATGCTCTTGCTGGATCTCCAGATACATACATACATATATATATATATATATATATATATATATATTGTCTGATGGTGATGAAGTAAATAATTGTTAAATCTAAATTAATTTTCTGTTAAGATGATTTTAGGGTCTTTTGTGGATTAAATCTAAATTTGTAGTTGTTCTTCAAAGTTTTGTAGCACTTGGAAACTAAAAACCTTGTTCTTATGGATAATTATAACAGTTCTCAAAGCTATCTGTTGCAGAGCTTTGAGCCTTTGACCATCCATCTATCACAATGTTACCAGGCACGAATTTAATTAGAATGGGACTCAAAGGTCTGGTGTACAAAGTAATTAACTTCATGGAGGAATGCTTGAGGTGTACAAATTCCATCTAAACTTCACGCAGGAGTGGTCGTTTGATGTAGTATAGGTACCTAATTGGTATCAGGTTTGATACATTATGAAGGTGAATCCATGCACAAAATGATTTCAGATTCTTGCTACCTAGTGGTTGGATGGCATGCTCGGCTAGAGCTACAAGTAATAGGCATTTTCAAACTCAAAAATGAGGATTTCGTATCTAAGTAACAAGATTATATGCATATGGATATGATGTCTTCTTTTTTTTTTTAATTAGTTCCAACAAAAGAATTCACTTAGTTTAGCATTTTTTGCCATATCCATGAGACATCGACAAACAAACAACAACTAAATTCCAAAAGCTCAAATAGAGACCAAAAAATAAAAAAGCAAAAAGGTGAAAACAACATAGAGTAGTCTCGAAGTGCTATTCAATGAGGAATAAAATACAACCGAATTCAAATTAATTGAAAATCCAAAAGCTCCAAATGTCTGTTCCAGCATGCCTAATCATTATCATCTCGTGCCATCATTATCATCTCATGCCATAGAATTGATCAGTGCCATCGTTTCCTGACTCCTACAAGACAGTTATATCATTATCAGCTCATGCCATCATAATTACTTATTCACAAAATATTAAAAAAATCATAATAATAAGCAAACCTGATTCAAGTGAGACCATTGTCCAAATGTAAGAATCGTTGACAAAGAAGAGGACGAGTGCTACACAAGTATACCTAATTAGTTAACCCAAAAAAAAAGATAAAGATATATTAATATGTCTGTATCAAAACCTAAGTCAAGTTAGCCATTGGATCCATGTTTTGAGGCATGCTTGTAAAGCTCAAGTTACTATGTCTATGCAACAATTCGAAATTATCCTACAAAAGAAAAAAAATTAATCATTTCTTGTCTAGCCACTTTATGATCAACATGAATTATAAAATTAAAATGACAAACTTATTATTTAATTGTGAAGCTAGCAAACTATTGTGATTAAATGACGAGTTAAAGGTGCTTAATTGAGTCAACTCTGTTGGATGAGATGAGCCAGTAGCAATTTTTTTTTTTGTATCGTCCTATATACAATAAGTATTAAAAATAATAAAGTAATATTGTTGTTAATTAAAATAAACAAAGTAGTAGAACAAAAAGTTATACCTTTTGTTGCTTTCCTCTTTTGCTTCTGATAGGTGTCTATTTATGTATTTCTTTTATATCAATTCGTCCATGTTTCTTTGCTATATTCCTTGGTATTTTTATGTTTTTGTGTGGTTTTGATGTTTGTAGGAGTTTTGGAGCAACTTGCACAAAAATGGAGTAAAACCCTTCATTTTCACCTCTGCTAGTCAGTGATCTTCTCGGATTTAATTGTATTGATATACAATGAACCCGACGACATGTTATATACCGTTGGAAAGCTCTCGAAGTCTATTTTCTGGAGAAATTTACGGTTTATAAATCCATTCAGTGTACCAAAAGTTGTAATCAAAACAGTGTGAGATGTATAGAAATATAATTCCACAAGTCACTGTAGCATGTATAATACGGGGCACTGTAGCAAGTCACTGTAGCAGAGTATTTAAACACATTTTAGGGTTTTATTTTCATAACTTGAAGAGGGGAAAACGTGGGAGGAGGCTGCATTTCTGGATTTCTCTCATCCCTTGGAGTTCTTGAAGGAGAAAGAAGATTTTGAAAGAGGAGGAACTACAATTCCAAGAAGATTCATCTACAAAGAAGATTTTCAAAGAATTTGCTAAGTTCTTTCTTTCCTTTTCAATTCTGGAATTTCTCTGTATTGTGTTTGTTATTCTGATTGAATATGTGTAACTAAATTTGAATTGGTTGAGGGTGATTTCAAAGCCCTTGATATGGATTTTGTGAGTTGATTGTGTAAGAAATTGTTATCCAATTCTCTAATTGAAGTTGCTTGTATTTTCCCATATCTAATGCTTATGATTGCTTACTGATTGTATTTGGAATGGCCAACTGAATATAATCTGTTGTTGTCTATTGCTAGATTAGAAATCTTGATCCGTAATTGTCATGAATTTCCAATCATTAGTAGCAAAATTGTGATCAGAGATTGCAATTGGAAAATACAACCTAGGTTAAATAATCTCTTGTATCTAGATCATAATCAGGTCTATAATGCATCCATTGGTTACAAGTATCTAGGTTTTTAATGGATAGAGATTAAATAAAGAGCTTGTTTTATTTAACAACAAAGTAAGGAAAGATTGGGATAACAGAGCTTGTTGTTATCTACGGTTGATAACTTCAATGCTGTAATTGGATTACAATTCTATGTTAATTCACAAATTCATATCTTGTGGCAGAGAAAGAAACCTTAACCAAGTGTCTCTCATTGATTTTTCACTCCATTTTACTTTGCGTTGTGTTATTGTGCATTTACATTAATATTTCAATTAGTTAATCCATCAACAAAACCCCCCCATTTATTCTGTTGTTGTTTTTGAATAACAAATTCAATTAGAATCAATCCTCGTGGGAACGATATCTACTTATCACTTTATTACTTGTGCGACTAGTATACTTGCTAGTTTCGAACGCATCAAGTTTTTGGCGCCGTTGCCGGGGATTGATTTTCTAATCAATTTGTTATTCTGTTTTTACTACTGATTCTTGATTGTTATTTCCTGATTGTTTGTGTTTAGGCTTTTATGTCCGAGGGAGAAGCGGATCAGCGACTTAAGAGAATTAAGGAGTTTCTCCAATCCTCGAATTTAAGGCTAAATCGGTCAATTTCAACTCCACCTCCAGAATTTGACCTTGCACGACATACTTCCTCCCATCTTCTTGCAGTTCAATCAAATCTGAATCGGAAGCAATGGCGATGGAAAACGATCAGACTCTTAAGGAGTTAGCGGCTCCAATTATTGATCAACAACCGCTATGTATAAGCACCAATTCTGAGATAGATTTTGAACTTAAATCTGGACTGATTCATCTCTTACCTACATTTCATGGTTTTGCAGGAGAGGATCCGAACAAACACCTCAAAGAATTTCATGTGGTATGCTCCAGTATGAAGCCAACCGGCATTTCTGAAGAGCAAATTAAATTGAGAGCTTTCCCATTCTCATTAGCAGATTCGGCAAAAGATTGGCTATACTATTTACCACTAGGTACCATTACCACTTGGAATGAGATGAGTAAACTTTTTTTGGAGAAATACTTTCCAGCCTCGAAAGTTACAAATATTAGAAAAGATATTAGTGGCATTCGACAACACAATGGAGAATCACTTCATGAATATTGGGAGAGATTTAAACGGTTATGTGCTAGCTGTCCAAACCACCAAATTAGTGATGGACTCCTATTTCAATATTTCTATGAGGGTCTCTTACCAATGGAAAGGAGTATCATTGATGCTGCTAGTGGTGGAGCACTAGTTAATAAAACACCGAACGTTGCAAGACGTTTGATTAGTGACATGGCAGCGAACTCCCAACAATTTAGCAATCAATTTGAGCCACAACTACCAAAAAGAGTAAATGAGGTAAGTACTTCAAATATTGAACATCAACTTTGTGAACTTACCTCTCTTGTAAAAAAATGGCTGTAGGATATAT